>VYXC01006693.1:0-10220 GCA_013397175.1 Platysteira castanea | reverse complement strand
TTCTGGGTGGCTGGGAGAAGGCATCATCTCCTCCGCCTGCCTCTGCACCTTGCTGAGGACAAGCCAGACGTGGGAGCCCTGCTCACTATGAGAATTTCCCTTCAGATCCCAAAGATTTTGGCATGAAGACAGTTCTGGGACGAGTGTAACACCGGGGGTCTCTGGGGTGAACGCAGACACCTCAGCCAGGGGTGAATCCCACACCACCACCACCACCACCCAGCTGGGGGGGAATAAAGAACAAAACTCAACCACAGGAACCAGCAAGGGGCACAGGGAAGGTGGGAGGTGAATAAAGAACAAAACTCAGCCACAGGAACCAGCAAGGGGGCACAGGGAAAGTGGGAGGTGAATAAAGAACAAAACTCAGCCACAGGAACCAGCAAGGGGCACACGGAAGATGGGAGGAACCCGAACCAAGGCACGTTAGGGGAAAAAAAGATCAGAAAACACAAACTGCACTAAAGCTCTTTTCTCACCAAATTAAACATGACTGTCAATCTGCTGGGTTTTTGCAGGCTGGGTTTGCAAACACATTAGTTCACCACACTTCTTTCAGCTTTAATAAAAAAAACAGCCCCAACTCGAATGAGTAATAGTCAGTTTTGTTGTCTGATAATAGATTGATGGCCTTAAGCTTTCTCAGAGGAAATTCAATTTGAATAAGGATTAAACTCGAATTGTCAGTGAAGTATCCATCCACAAACACTTATTTTTCACATTCATTCTAAATTCTGGTTGTACTTCATCTTCCAAAACATCGTGTTTTGAAGCTAGACACAGCTAAATCACACAGTATCCATATTAATAAAGATGTTTAATGTAAAAGCATTGTTTTTCTGACAATAATTCATGTCTCAGAAAGGTCTTTCATAGCACCATAGGTAAAGAAGATGTATCTGTGAGAAGCGTCACAAATATCGAAGCAAAATTAAACACTGTTCTTTCCTTTTGATATTCTGGCTGAGGCTTTTAAGTTCGAGTAATTAACTCACGGTTTTCTTGTATCCTTCTGCTGCTTCTTCTGTCTCCGTGTCAAAATAATTTCATTAAAACACTCGCAAATTATCATTTTAATGAATTTCTGACAAGTTAATGCACTCCTTGTAGAGGTGTAACTACAGGTGAGGTTTGGGCTTGATTCAGCCCCTGATACATTTGCTGTTGACAGAGCAGGAAAAATCCCAGGTGTAGTGAGTGGTGCTAAACTATAATAAAATAAATTGAACTCACGTTTTTTGACTTCTAAACATCTTTCCAGCCAATATTTAAAATACGTGTCATTCAGCTGGGCTCAGCTATCTTTACCCCAGGTTTAACCAGGGAGAATCCTTGCAGCTGTGGAGTGCACACTTGGCCATGAGCAGGAGAAGCTGCAGATCCTTCTGAAAAGTCACTGCTCATCAAAACAAGCTGGTGGGGTTTCAAAAGAGCTCTCACTGGAGCCAGCTGGGGCAAGGAAGGAGATTATCTAATTAATTTATGAGTTTTCATTTCCTCGTGTGTTAGCAGCCTGGAGTAGCTTCTTCAAAGATGTCCTAAAATGCAGCAATACGGGGAATAACCAGAGAAAAAAATCTGCTTTTCAAGTAAGGCAGTAAGGAGAGGAAGACAGAAGAAAATGTGGATTTACTTTTCCCATGTATGAAAGGGAGTGGGGGTAGAGTTGCTTTAGACACTCATTCAAAAACATTTTCCATAAATGAACTAATTTTGAAATCACCTAAAACTGAACGCACAGATAATTTTAGCTTTGTACAGTAAGTTTGGTATTGCAGAAACTGCAGAAAGAGGAAATGGCATGTGATGTATTTGTTGAATTTAGAAACAGCAAACTAAGAGGAAAAGTATTTTTTTCTCCAAAAAACGATTCTAGCAGTTAGTGGAAACAGTCAAGTCCTGAGCAGGGTAATGAGCAGTAATGCTGCTCTAAACATTACTCTCAACATAAGAAATAAATAGAAAGCAATGAAAAATAGGCTCTGGATGAGGCATTCTTCCTTGAGCACACTCCATTCAAGGTGATGAGTAATTAGGAAAATCTCCAAATCTGAGTTTTGCTTCCTTTAAGTGCAGCAGTGGAGACAATATAAATATCACTCAGCCTTATCAACTGATTCTGCTCCTGACAAGAAACTTTTCAGCATATGGTCACACGGTCAGGAAAGCCAATATATAGGAGGAACAATTCTTGAACAGCATGGGAACAGTCTGGAATTACATGCTAGGGCTCACACAAGTGGGTTTCCACAGCCATAATTTCATCGAATGAATTTTGGAGTTTAACAGTTCATCACACAGAAACACAGGGAGGATTTCCAGGAAATGTTTGCATTGTTCCACACTGGGAAGAGTTTCTATGAATCCCATGCAGTGGGATTCATTTCTAATGGAGGAAGCAGGAATTTTTCTTTTCAAACGCGGCAGATTTCTCCGTTAGGTAAAATGAGATGGAAATAAAAGAGCTCCAGTTGCATCAGGAAGCACTGCTGCCCACAGGGGAGCTCCACATCCCAATGCTCCACTGATTCTGGCCTCTAACATATGGAGAATGTTAGCAAAGCTTTAACCCACCATTCCTGCACTGATTTTTGGTAGCAGAGCCCATTGTTCCACCTCCTGATAGCGATTTCCATGGGTGGATCTGGTCCTGCATTGCCCTGAATTCCTTTTTATTTTTCTGGTGTTCTAATTTATCAACCAGGCTCCTGATACACCTCCTGTTAACAAAAATGGAACAACAGCACCCCCTCCGAGATAAAGTGATTCTTTCTTCAGAGTTCTTTGAAAAGAAATATATTGAGTGTGTATGATGCCTGCAGAAGCCTTGCTCCCACTAGAAGGTAACCTGAGCAAGACTGGATATCCTGATAATATTTTGGAGACATAGATGGCTCCCGATGCACTGCAAATGCAACTGCTTGTGATACAAATCATCTGTAACTGGAGTATCATAAAATTAGAAATGTAAAAAAATGATTTGAGCTCAAAGGTATTCTCAAAAAAGAAAGATAAAGTGAAGGTGAGGTCACTGAGAAATATCCCCTGTAGGAACAAATGTGAATGTTCTATGTGCTGTAGAAACCCTGAAATACAACAGGAGAACATTATTGTTTAGAAAATCTTTGCCAGTATTACAAAAAAGATATCAGCAGTTAAACACTGCTAGGCTTCTTTACTCAGAAATCATTATAAGTGTCCAGTAACATTCAGTAAAACGTGTAAATGTCAAAATAATTTGTCACTAAATCCTCATCACCATCACCAGCTGTTTTTTAAAGGGAACAGTAAGAAAAAAATCCAGAATTTGAATAATGAAGCACTTTAAACATCCTCGTTTGGTTTTCGTATTTCAGAGAAGATCGGGTTTATGATCAAGTTGTGTCACTTATATATTTGGAATTTCTTAATTCAGTCTTACTTTACAGTTCCTTTATGCACTCGTCCTACAGAACTGATATTTGGCAGGGAATTTTCACCTGCCTGTCCCTTCCCAGCAGAGCACGTACAAAGCTGGTGTGACCCGGCGAGCTTTGACTCCCTCTGCACAAATCCAGATTTGTTGTGGGAAGACTGCAGAGTGCCCTTCAACACCACACCTGCTTGTTTACCTGCATTCCCTGGAAAAATGGACAGAAAAAGAAGAAAAGAGGAGCAAATCCTTGGATAAATCTATTTGCCCAACCTCCTTTTCTGTTCCTTTGGTTTTGCTCTTGAGCCTGCAGTTGGCTGCGTATTCGGTGCTTCCATCAGGCAATGGAGAGCTCTGATCTGTATTTATTTAGGATCCACACCCTGTTTATCCTCTGAGCTGTGTCCACACCTGTTGCCCTGGTTTTTGCTAAAGCCTTCTGTTTTTAACCTTGGAGTCAGATTCTTTCTCACACAGTTTCATGTAAACAATAGCTAATGTTTACTTAACGGTATTTTCTGTTTTTCATTCCTTTTGTGATAAGAGAACTTTGATGAGCATCTTTCTTCTCCAGTGGGATTGAGAAGGAAGTGACATGTCCTCCAATCCCTTGTGGGGTTGGGAATTGAATAGGAATGTGAGATATGTCAATAATAAAGTCTTTCTGCTGAACCTGGCAGGTGTGAGAGCCTCTTTATTGTGTTTTCCCAGACACACACCTCCTCCTGCAGCTGAGCAGCGCTGGTGCAGCCATCCCCACCCTGCAGGGCCTGGAGGTCCCTGCTGCCACCAAACCTCTGCTGTCAGCAGCTCCCAACCTGTCCCAGCCCCAGTCAGCCTGTTAGCAAAATTCCTCCATGCCTGCTCTGCTGGATAACTCGGGTTGTTTACCTGAGGTGAGGAAATCCAGCAGATTACAGAAGGAATCCCCTTCCATGGGGAATGTTGGCAGCATCTCCCAGCTGGTGGGACCCAGACAGAAGCACAGATCTGCCTCAGGTGAGCCTGGATGCACAGGGAAATGAATATTCTGCTTTATCTCTGCACCAGAACACATCTGACTTCCCTCAGCTGCCGGAGAACACACACCCCCTGACCCAGCATTAAGTTCCATTTTTACAAAGGGATGATACTTGATTTAGCATAACCTCTTCGGAGACACAGTTACTCTTTCAGAAATGCTCATAAATACGATCTGGCAGAGAACATTTCTCTGAGTTCAGCAGAATGCCTTGCCTGGGCTCAGCGTTCCTGGGCTGTGCTCAGTTAATATCCCGGGGAAGTGCAACCCGAGCCCTTCAGGCAGGGAAGGGAACGCCCACTGCTAAATTACAGGGATTTAGAAATTAACTTCTCTGTCTGTGCAGAAACACGGCAGGGCAAAGGGAGTAAGTGAGCCTTTTCTCAAGCTTTGCAGATGCATAAAAATGGTGCAGATTTAAAATAAAATTTTTTTAAAAGGTAGAGAGTAACTGTGTTGACATTACATCCAACTTGGGTGACAGTGCTGGACAGAAGCTTTTTAATACTTCTAACCAGTATTAGGCACAAACAGCTTCTTTCCTCAACATCAGTTACATGTTATTTCTAATCTCTACATTAAATATTATCTGATTTTCCTCTTATACCTACAGCATTTATTAGCATAGTAATTTCTATTTAGTAACATAAATTACAGTTTTTTGTGCTAAGACTGTGAAAAATGCAGAAGTGTTTACTGCAGCTGCTGTGCCCTGCACATCCTCACAGTATTCTGATTTACTGGGTAATTTTTTTTTTTTTCAGAAGATCTCTTAGCATAAGAGTAAGCAATTTTACACCGTACCTATGTCATGTTTTGTTGAATCCACATCAAGATGCCAGTGCCCTGCAGCACCTGGAAATGTGCACTGATCTTCTGCAACACTTGTTTCAGCTCTTCAAGACTGAAATTGATTTTTCTCAAAGTGGCATGTGGAGGTACAAAGTGTACCTAGTGATCCATGGCTCAAATGAGTGTAACAATACCAGTCCCAGTCGTTGAGGAGGCAGTAACTTTTTAAGTCTTTGCAAGCAGCAGTGCAAGAAAAAACAGACTGCAGTGAAGAATTTATCTTGTAAAATGCCAGGCAGTCAAGTTGTTTTACTGCTGCTGGAGGCTATTGTCAGAGCTGCTAAGTAAATGGTAGAAATAGTTTTCTTTAATTGGAAAGAGCTGGGATACCATGGCGATGTGCTTTTTATAGCAGCCCAACACAAACAGATAAACTGGGATTTCTGAACTCAGGTTTTACCGTGGCATGATTTGCCCAATTGTGTGGTTGGCTGTGTGTTGTCCTGTTTTTTGCTAAGCCTTCTGTTATAACCTTGGAGTCAGAGATTTTCACACACTTTCATGTAAATAATGGCCAGTGTTTATTTAACTGTCTTTTCTGTTTTTCATTCCTTTTGTGAGAAGAGAAAGTTTGATGAGCATCCTTTTTCTCCAGTGGGATTGAGGAGGAAGTGCCATGTCCTCCAATCCCTTGTGGAGTTGAGAATCCTATAAAGTATGAGAAATGTAAATAAAGGCTCTCTTTTCCCTATTTTCTGCTGAACCCAGCAGGTGTGAGCGTGTCCTTTATTGTACTTTTACTGGCACACTGCCCTGGCAGTACCCAGCTCTTCCTGCACCCCAAATGCAGAGATATTAATAAACTGCTCAACTTTCACTAAAAAGAGAGCAGGTAACACGGTCTTACTTTTAAATTATGGTTCATTAGGCCTATTTCTTAATGTGATTAATGACATATCACTGCTCAAAGCCCGGGACATTCATCAGCAGAACTGTGTGCCCTTAGCGCAGGTGTTGAGGGAATTCCAGAACGTTACAACACAAAGTTCTGCTGTTTCTGTGAGGGTCTGAAATGACAAATCACCAGAGAACAGGAACCATTACAATCTCAAAACAGGAATTAATCTGTGTGTATTTAGTGAGACATGTTCTCCTCTGAAGCTGCAAGGATTCCATAAACCTGTATGTGTAGGGCATGTGGCCGTGGAGGTAAATACGAACACAGGGAAAGCTAGATAATAGAAACAATTCAAATTGAAACATTTTCCAGTGAAGAACGTGAGACAGCAGGAAAATAACCTTTCTTGAGGATAGAAACTAGCTTTGGTGAAGGTTTTCTCAGTGGAAGAAACACGTTCTGAATCTTGAGTTAACAGCTGAGAGAGAGCGAGCGCTGACAGTTCTGTAGAATGCTGACCAAGGGCATATTCTATACATAATACAAAATAATACAACTTACTCCAAAGCATCTCTGTAATTAGAGCATGAGAGATCAGTTCTCAAAATCAGTCACTAATTACAAAAAATACCTCATGAAATAAATGTCCCCGGAGAACACTCCTGACAGAACTGAGAGGCAGACCAGGTAAGCCAAGGACCCTGAGGACAACAGCCCTCAAAATTCTGAGAGAAATTGAAAATAGCCTGAAAAGTAGGCAGAGGCAGGGAGTCTCAGCCCCTAAAATGTAAAGGTGGCTGTGAAATTAGGTAATCAATTAGAAATAATGAAGGCAGATCTTACTACTCTTTGTAACATCTGTGCATCTCAGAACATTTTTGATCAAATATCGTACTTTCAGATTTGTTTCTTGTTTTACCAGGAGTCAGGAGTGACTTTTTCTTTTCTGCTTAGTTCTGTCTGTTTTTTATTTTATCTTCCTTTTCTTCCCCAACCTTGATTGTCTGTCTTGCTCTGTTATTTCATCTTCTCTTTCATGTATACTGTAAATTCTCTGGAGTAAATACTCGTTTCTTTGTTGTAGGTCTGCAGAGAGCCCTGAATAACCCAGCCGTGACCTAAAAATGAGGGGATCTAAGTGACAGCACACAAATAAATGGATAAAAAGGTGTTTATTGCACTTGCATCCTAATAAAAGCAGATTATTAAGGGATAATAGAGCGAGCGTTTATTGATTTTATTGATTTAGAAAAAAAACAAGGGAAAATCTTGTTGGCAAACAAGTCTTTAAAAAAATATTTCTACAAAATCTGTTGTAGTTATCTTCAGAAAAACTTCTTGGTTCTGCCTTCAAAAGCAGAGCTATTCTGAAAGAATGAAAAATTAGGAAAAAGAAAAAGCTAATAATCTGTCCTGTCTGTCAAAAGGAGGCCTGTGAATTATGCAGTGCCTTAGTGCCCTGACCACTGTGGAAGATTAAAAACTGACTCTCTGCAACTGAAATTAAAGAGGTGTTGCAAAGTCTGGCATAAAAAGAAAACCAACATTTTTCACGGCTCCAATTCAGTCAGAACTGGCCATTATTACATGGACATCCATGCCCGAATTCAGTGTTCTTGTCAAAGGTTCTGGGGCTGCTGAGGAGCTGCTGATGGAGACCACAGCTCCATTCTGATGGTTCTCAGCAGCCTGGGGGCTCCCAGTGAATCGCCCCAAACCAGGCCAGGAGACACTTCAGGGACAGAGCCAGAGCAGGGGGGATTTGCTTTATTCGGCGCCGGGTGTGTGGGTGATCGCTCCTCTGAGCACACCTCGGTGCTCCTTACAGCACAGCATTATGGGTTAAATTATGAATATTCATCACATTCTTTGGGACAGGCGTGGTTATACAAATTATTTCTCGGCAGTCATTAATATCATTAGCACGTGTGCCACGCATGCTCTGTGCACTCTGGTGGGCGCACTGAGGAAGGCTCCTCTTCTTCCTCGGGGGTCTTTTGATGAAGGCTGAGAGTCTTCATCACAATGCACTTTTCACCTTTCTCCCTGGGGCATGCACAGTCCTTTGAGGAATGATTCAGCAGCTTCTGAGATGATCCTTGTCCCCTCTATCTTGACAAGATTAGGGTGAGCCCGGCTTCTTAGGGTTTGTAATTAACATTTGCTGTCAGAACCAACATTTGGTGTCTCCTAAGAGTTAACTGTGCTTACACGAGTTAGCCATTGACCACCTCTCTCACCAGCTGCTGCCGTTCAGGTTTGAGAAGAGCCAGAGCCTGGCTGGGCACGTGGACAGGGACCCGGGGCTGGCTCTGCAGCAGGGAAGGGTCTGGATTTCCAGCACAGCCACTCCTGCTTGTCCAGCAGAGAGCAGAGCCTTTGATAAAGCTGGCATTCCACTCAGGTCACTGTTATAAACGGAGTCAGAAACCCTTTTGGAAAAGGTTAACTCTGTTAAAAACAGCAGCTGGAGACGGAGAGCTGGGGTAGGCCCAGTTCCCACACAACAATCCAGAGGATACCCCCGAAATAAACCCATCACACAGCACCAAAACCCCCTCCCTGCTCCCTGGACACCTCAGAAAAGAGCCCCCCTCCCAAAAAATGCAGTCCCTTTATCTCCCCAGAGGGATATTGCCCAACCCCGAGTTAATTGTGGGCTGTTTGTCCTGGGCGTTGCCTTGGGGTGCTTCTGTTGTTTCTTATCAACTCAGGGAGTCTCTGCTGTTTTATTATCTGAAAATAAGAAACCCCAGCCCCGCTTCCCATACATTCAAACTCTTTTAACAACTTAATAACTTTACTTTACATCACTGGCCCCAAGAAAGCCAAAATTGTTCATAACAACTCTGCTCCCAGGAAACTGCTGGAACACGGAGCTTTGGCCAGCCTTACATTGCTGCCCACGAGGCTTTGTCCAGCATTTCAGAACATTTTGACTTCCTGAATTCCTAGCACAGTTCATTCAACCCCAGGAAAAAATTAAATCTGGAATCTGTAGAAGGTGAAATAACGAAAATAGGCAGCAAAATGAAGGCTCTGAAGTGCAAGTGCAGCTTCACCATTGTCTTTGTGAGGTGGAGACTCAGGGTCTCTGAGCCCCTTGGGGAAGGGAAAATCGTTCCAGGGCTTCCTCCAAACCCCATGGGTTTATTAAAAACCCCATGGGTGCCCCAGCCCAGCCCAGTGGGAGGTTTTCTGTGAAATGTGATGTTTGCTGGGTGACCTTGATTGCTGCTTGAGGAGAATGTTTGAGAATGGCTGGTACTGTGCCAAAATAGTGCTGGAAGAGCTCTCAAATGTGACATTTTATTTTTCATCTCCGTGCTGTTACTTCTGTGTGTTTCTAAATCTGACCTCTAAATTTATCCCCTTAAGAATTTCTGAAAGAATGGTATTCCAGAATAATAATTGTTAAAAGTTTCCCTGGTTTGTTCTGTCTCCTCAAAAACTGTACTTACAAAAGTGAAATTTCATCCTTTATCTCACCTCTGCCTTTGAGGTTTTCTCTGCTCTTTAGAAATCAACAATCTGCTAATAATAGATACTTCACACAAGATGTGTTAAGTGGTGTTTTATAACTGATGTTCTACAGGAAAGGATTACTCACAACACTCCAGCCATCTAAATCAGAATACATTTTAACAAAGAAGTGGAAGATCACCTTTTTGGGGTTATCATAAACTTTTCATTTAACTTTTTGTCTATTTAACTTTATATTTCCATTTTCAGTTATTAGAACGTTCACTACCTGTAAAATCAGAATAAATCTGTACCTGGTTTAGATAAATTTTTGTTGACTTTAAGTCTATGGTGCAGTTTTCATCTCTTCAGCAACCACGCTCCTGCAGAGAAAAGTGAAAGGATATTTATCAGAATTTTTTTAGGTTTCTGCCTCTGATAAGTCACTTTTATTCATCATTTGGGAAAAAACCTTCTTGAAACAGAAACTGGTTTATTTTTTGCCTCTCCTGGTTAACTGTCTTTACCTGTTTTTAGCTCTTCTATTTGTGCTGGTCAACCTCTGACTGACAGATTTGAGAGGTATTCAAGGACAAACGTGTTCATCCTCTTTATGTGATTTAGTAAAATACAGG
>VYXC01006692.1:1206997-1430991 GCA_013397175.1 Platysteira castanea | reverse complement strand
ATGTGTATTATCTATATGCTGTTTTAGTAGATATATGATATATATATTAAAATAAAATATTCTACCAGAGAGCCTTGGCAAATAAGAAAAAGGTTGATTGTATGTCACAATGACAGAGAAACTCCTGTTACATCTTTAAGAATTATGAGGACAATGTTTAGATAAATAAATAAAAAAGCCAAAAAAGAGAAAAACTGAGAGATGCAGCTATTAGGGACATTATACATTATCAGAGATAAGGATCAGTCAGGAAAGATGCACTGATCTTACCAGTTAAAAATCTAAACATGATCTTTTTCTTCCATTTTTAAAATACTGAATAACCTTATTTTTGTTCAATCATATTTTGTAGTGGTCTGCCTTCATCACTACTGTCCCTTGTTTCATACAAAACTATATTTTCAATTTTTACAGTAAAATACTGATGTCAACTGTATTGGGTATTTTTCCAAGCTTTATTGTCTTCTCAGGGTAAATTAAATTAAAATATCATGGTGAGTTATCCTTCTAGGTCCTACTGAAAACTAAATCACTTTCCTCTCTGAATCTTTATTGCTAGAGTTTTATTCATTTTATTTCCTAAATGAGCCAAAGTTTCCAAAATCATGATTACCATCTGCAAAAATGGTTAAAACATAGCAGCATTATTCATATAGTGTGACCTGCATCCTGTTTCTTATTTGTCTAATGGGCCTGGAATGATTATTTTTTGTTATTATTCTGAGGGATGATTTAGGTGTCAGATATCCTACAAAACTTGTAATATTTTCTTTGAAATTTAGCTCTGGAACCAATCTCCTGTTTATCACTGGAGGTAAAAAAATTGCTTGGTCTTCATTGTCCAAAGGTAAAATTACTTTTCTTGTCACTATTATTGTCAACTGAATTAATATGTTTCCTAAAGTATATGACTGTGCTGCTGCTACCTTACAATATAGACATTTTGGGTAAAACTTAAGACACATTTCCCTCTAATATTTTTTAAAAAGTAGCTACACAACACATTCATTGATTTCATTTCAGGCATCAGAGTTTAGTTTATTTAAGCCAGGAAATAAATTAGATATTACCTTGGTCTTCCATTGTTTGTGCTTTTAATGTAATTTTTGGGGGCTATTTAGTGTGGAATTTTAGATGATAAGTGTCATCTGTGATATCAAATTAAATTCTCCTTCACTTTTTAATGGATTAAAACAGTAATTTACAAAAATGCTTTTCAAGTTTGCTTGCTAGGCTATGCTTCAGATATAAATTCAGAAAAATAGATAACTTGCATTTCTATCATCTTGAAAATTATGCACAATACTGGGCATAAAGGTCACAACATTTTTAACTATTTGAATTCATAAGATGTACAAAGCAGACTAAATCCATCAAAGGACTCGCTTCTGGCTGACTTATGTACACCAGATGGATGTACATGCTGTTACATTAATTTTAATGGGTTTGCCTTAAAAGGTGTTATGTTTAGGTGTGCCAAAGACGTAACATTTGTATGCAATGGGGAAAGAATAATATTTTACTTCTGGGTTGTCGTGGTTTAACCCCAGTCAGCAGCCAAGCCCCACGCAGCTGCTCACTCACTCCCACTCCAGCAGGATCAGGGAGTGAATCAGGAGGGTAAAAGCTGGGAAACTCGTGGGTTGAGATAAGGACAGTTTCACTACGAAAGCAAAAGTCACACCCAAGCAAAGCAAAACAAGGAATTCATTCAGTGCTTCCCACAGCAGGCAGGTGTTCAGCCATCTCCAGGAGAGTCGGGCCCCAGCACACGTAATGGTGACTGGGGAAGACAAACCCCATCGCTCCAAACTTTCCCCCTTCCTCCTTCTTCCCCCCACTTTATATACTCAGCATGATGTCACACGGTCTGGAATATCCCTTTGGTCACTTGGGGTCACCTGTCCCAGCTCTGTCTCCTCCCAGCCTCCCAGGCACCCCCAGCCTCCTGGCCACTGTGGCCGTATGAAAAGCAGCAAAGGCCTTGGCTCTGTGTGAGCGCTGCTCAGCAATAACAAAAACATTTCTGTGCTATCAACCCATGTTCAGCACAAATCCAAAACACAGCCCTGTATCAGTCCCTGTAACAAAATTTGCTCTACCCCAGCCAAAAGACTAATGAAAAACTACCTGGCACAAGAAAGGGGTTTTTAAGGCACATGGGGCTGTAAAAATTTGTGTGTTATTATGGGAACCATCTTTTCTAAAAAGCAAAATCTTCCAAAACAACTTTCCTTAGAAATTTTGAAAACTAAGTCAATAATTAACTTAAGAAAACAGCTTCATCCCTATAGGTTAATAAAGGAAGTTTCTGACAGTACATGTGTATGGTGCATGGTTTAAAATGGAAATTTAAGACATGACATGAAAGAATGGTTTTGTTTTTTCCAGAGTGGATAAGGTTATTATTATGTATGTATGTTTATTGCTTACACAGTTAGCAATTACTAATGCTGATTCCATAAATAACCCAAGTTTGTACTTTACTTTGACATGAAGAAACTGAAGTAAAAATTATAGCTAAACTATAACCATGAAATATATGGAATACAGGTCACTACTGCTTCCTATTTGCAACAGGGTTACAGGTAGAGCACACTGAACTTTTAAAACAGTGCCTGGACACCTTTTTCCAGCCTGAGATTCAACAAGCTTTGAGTGTGTGTGTGAGTTATGAGGCAGCAGTTTCTGTGGGCATTCTGCTTCTCCTGTACCAACTCTCCCCTCCTCTGTACTGTAAAGCCTTTGACTTCGCATTTTATTTTATGAGGAGGAGTCTCTTCTTGAGGAAAAGCATAACTACCACAATCATTGCCATAATATAATATTTGTGAAAATATGCTGAGTTTTGAAATGGACAGCATAATCTGATGTATAGACATGTAAGTCAGGATCTGATTTATGCTCATTTCTGGTTTGGTTGTAGACTTTGGTTTTGAATAGTTTTTTTCCTTTTGCCCCTCTCCCCTTGAGTCTACCCTGATTTCACCATTACCTGCATGGGTAAAGGACTAGTTTTTTTTTTTTTTTTTTGTCTTTGTACTGGTCCTAACACTGTCTGAAGCTCTTAGATGAAGCCATAAATGTAAAATGATAAAATATGCATTATAAAAATTAAAGGGAAATGAAAACATGTTTTAATCTTGGAGTGGAAAGGGAAATAAGAATTTCAGGAAGCAAAACCTGGTCACAGTGATGGAATTTCATCTTCAGTTATACCTAACCCTTTTATCCCAACCAGCAATTTAAAAACAGTCTTAAATATTAACTTAGCTGCAATTCAATCATATGCTATGAGAGCTTTGCAGTCTCAGAAACACAGAAGAACCTACTGATGAATTTTATCATATAATACAGAAGCTGCCTAATCCCTCAAAATGTGCTTAAACGGGAAAGGGAAGCAGTGTTCCATGCTAAAGCTGTCACCAGAAATGAGAACCATTAGCAGAACGTCACGACACACGTCTGGGGGAGAGATGGCAACTGCAGCCACCCTGCCAAGGACGCTGGTTTAGAGGGAGTTCCTGAGTTCAGGAAAGGCACATAGGTGCAAAGCATGTCTTTGTGGAGATGAACAGGAAAGAGTATTACAGTTAGCCAAGAGGCAGCAATTTATATTTTATAGCTGAGGATCCTGCAAACAGCGGCAGGATCCTCAGAGGATGTATTTCTCAAACTCTGGAGAAGCTGAGTCCTTTCCTGGGACATGAATCTTCTCCATCCAAACTTTGTCAAGAGCAATCCAGGTTTTCACAGAGGAAATGACAACCAGCTACTTATATTCCCCTGCTTATCCCAAAAAAAATGAGCTGTTGTTAGCCATTGGAAGTAATCTGCAGTTCCCTGAAAAATACACAAATGTAAAAATACAACCTTTAATGCCATCTGACTTTGAGGAATTGAGCAACCACTCTCTTTGAGCTAAATGGTATTTTGGAAGATGGCAGTTTGGAAACACTAATGTTTGTTAGTAATATTTACTAGTCTGTAAGCTACGGAAGTTCATCGTGTATCTGATCAATGTAAATATTTAAGGAAAAACTACAAAAGTACTGACTTGCAGCTCTGTAGCTGTTACTAAAGGAAGTCAATAGATGGAAATAATTGGACCTGGCACTTGATTTTTTTTCTAGTTGATCAGTGCATTTAGAAGGATGAGGCAGATTTGCCCTTTATGGAGTGAGAAAATCCAGGAAATTTTTGAACAAAGATTTTCTGTAAAGACTCTTCATTTTAATCATCATAAAGAAGGGAGGAGATATTATATACATCTTACCATGGTTCAATCAGTTTCTTGTCTGATGCTAGTAAAGGTAGGATTCTGAGTCTGATTGGCAGAAGAAACCCTAGGGCTAGCCACTAAAGATGGCCATTATCATTTATTAAACAGGTGTTGAAATGAATTGGTCTTCTATCGTAATGCAGATTTACAGTGCATTAGGCAATCCATTTTTCAATTTAGTGTACTGCCTCTGATAAATTAACAGATGTCGATTGATTTTTTTTCCTTCAGTCCCCCTGTTTACACCTGACAGCCAATGCTTTATAGCTGAGCAGTTATTTGAAGTTATAAACATTATAATTAGCAATTTTTTAATTAGGCTGACAATTAACAGGAGATTTGCAAAGCTGCTAATTTGACATGTCATACTCTCCACAGTGTTTATGTTAACCACTACTTGAGTGAATTCAATTGAACAGAACTACGGTGTCTGAAAAATCAATCTCAGAAGAACCCTTTCTCCACTTGGGTGACATCATGGCACTTCAGGCAGAGAAGTGGAACTTCAATGAAATTTTACAATGTGACAATTCCAATACTTGAAGTTTAAACAATGTGCCCATGTTAGCTCAGAAATGCAATTAAACATGATGTGGCAAACAGATGCATGGTCTGGGCTCTTTTGCTATTGTTAAGCCTTAAGGGTTTTATTTTTAAGGACTATGACCAAAAGAAAACCAACAACCATACAACTCCAATCAACAGAGTCTCAGCCCTGAACATAATTGTAGCTCTTTGAGTTGAACAAAGGAAATACAATATTTGTCATTCTAGTATCTGTGTGGTCATGGGTGAAATCTGTGTAGCTTTTCCAGTAGAATTCTGCATATCCCAGGACAAACTGGGGTGGCATGTGAATAGAAGCATTATAGAGGTCCTGCTGAAGCAGGTGGGAATTTCCTGGCTCTTTCCATTAATCTGACCTTCCTCACAGGTTATACAAAATTTTGGCCTTCTTTCTGGTTGAATCTCCTGTGTGAGCATTCCCCATGGAATGTTACTGCCACTCCTGGCACAGGGGAGGCTGGGTGGATGCAAGGCAGTGAGGGGCTTGGAGTGCTCAGTGAGAGAGAAAGGGGCTTGGGTGTGGAAAGAGACAGCTGCTAAAAAGTTGCCTGCCAACACCAGGGTGAAGATAAATTGGTGAGGCAGCCTGAGAAAACATATTTCTGGTTGATTTGGGTTGAAAGGATGTGTTCTTAGGTAATTTCTGTGAAGATACTTCGTCACATGCACTTCGTAAAGGAAATGAGGGTAGCTTTTAAATGCAAATGGACCTGATTTTGACCGAGAAAGCTCTCTGCCTCAAAGGACATGAGTATTTCCTTCTCTAACACAGGCATTTTCTTGGTTTTATTTCATGGGGGCTTTTTGGATCAAATCATGTACTTTCATCAGATACTTGCTTCCTTTGTATTCTGTTTCTGAATTGTCTCATCCTCTCCGCTGACGGCTCATCTGGTGGAAGAACCTGCAGCCCTTTAGAACATGGTAACAATAGGAAAGAAAGAAAAAAATGCAAGTTCTTGCATTCCTTTTAAAAATCTCCCTTCTTTAATCCTCTGCAACCATCCAAACACGTCCCTCTCCATGTGAGCCTTTCGTCTCTGAGGTCCTTGCTTGTAATGGAGGCGAGATGCATCCCTAACTTGGTGAAGTACCAGGAGGAAACAGAACGTGCAGAAAGCACCCCTATCCAGAATAGTCCCACCCTGCAGTCTCCCCCCAGGAGCTCAAAAGAAAACCTACACACAAAGTTCTTGAAATCTTTCATTCTAATGATACCTCTACCTGCACATATCTGTGATTCTAGTCACCTTCTGAACTCATCTGCTTTCCTAAAAGATGCAAGAGAATGAACGAGGTGAGGGACTCAGAATTCACTCCATTGCAATAGTGATGTAAAGAGAATGGCTTATTTAAGGGCTGATCTCAGTAAAAGTCTTAGGAGTTGATGGTGACATGGCATTGTAATAATTTCATTTTAAATAGTGAAGAATTTTACCGCTGGGGAGTTTGGCATGAAGTCACCGAAGAACAGTACTGAAGAAGTACTTGGCTGGTACAGGTTGTCATAGGATCTGCCTCTGAAACATCCTGGTTTCTCACACAGAGTTAATGACTGAATTTTTCTTTTCCTTTCAGTGACTAAATAGACACAGTTTGGGGTTCACAACCCAGTACATTTTAAAACTTATAAATATAAATACTGCTTCCTTTCTGAGCAATTAGACAGTGTCTTAACCAAATGAGTTATAACTAAATACATGAAGCTGTGGTGCTAGCACCTTACTATTTTTGAGCTCAAACAGTCCTAATTATTTACATGAATAATATGATGCTTGAAATGAGGTATATTGAAGAGTCTGTCTAATACTTGTTGGATGTAAAATCCTGGTTGCTCATTTCAAACAGTCAAATATTTCTGTGCCAAGGAGTGCTATTAATGGGTGAAGTATCCAATTTTTTTCCTGTAGTACCAACACCCACACCCAAAGCAGCAATTCTCCTCTGAGAATGAGTCAAAAAAAAGGATTTAATCACAACTAGCATTCACTGTGGAGCTCATCTTCCTTAGATTGATTGGGCAGGAAAGAGAGAAATTTCTGGATTATGAAGATATCCTTTGGAAACTCAGAATCAAGGAGAACTCAAGAAAAGAGTAGGCAGGGCCTTTCACAGGGAAATTTTTGAAATGGGAGAAGAGAGGGGAAGAGGTAGTTTAAAACCTCAAGTAAAGATTTCTAGATGAGATACAATGGGTCAAAACTGAGTCAAGAAGAAAAAAATAATTTCAGGGAAAAGTAGAGAGAGTGAAGGATAAAGGTGAAGGGTACGAGAAGGTAAGGTGGGAAAAATAAGTTCTAGGTAATAATTACAAACAAAGAGAAGTTGTCCCTCTGTGCCAGCCTGGGATGTGAGATCACTGTTTGAGGAGGTCTGGAGGCAGTGTTGGCTGCAGGGGCGGTGCTGCAGCTTCAGCCCATCAGGGCAGCAAACCCTGCAGGCAGGATGAAGCTGAGAGAGGGAGACATATAAGGGAGAACATGTAAGGAACTCATAAGAGAGAACAAATCTTTGCCCAGTTCAGTAAAACGATGCCTTGGGAGAGGTGTGGGAAGGGGTTTAACTCCTCAAAGCAAACTGGTTGATGCCATTATAACCTTTTGAAACCCTTGTACAGTGTCAAGAAGGCCCTGTCCCATTAGGAAAAAGTAGACAAAGGAGGCACTCTGCTAATGAGTATGCCAGAAAAGGATGTGATAAAAACTGTAATTGAGAAAACTATTTATTTTGAGCTGTTTATTTAAGCACAGGAGGATTCCTAATGGAGCCATCAGACCTCACTCATTGGCTAATAGTTTAATTAGGCCCATCTGGTGGAGGCTGTGGAGAGAACTGTCCCAGCTCTCATATTGGCAGAGAGGTAATTTGTCATCCCGTGGCCCACTGACTGGCACGCAAACATCTCTAAAGCCAAACAGAAGCTCAGCAATCTGTCTCACATGAGAATAGCTGAGAGCTATTGGAGGTGTTTGTGTGGTTCACCTTGGCACACTGAGGAGAAATGAGACTATTGCACAGCATCCTTCAGATAACCTCGGCAGAGAAATTCAGGCAGAGCCCCTGAAAGCCAAGTCAATCTTGCCATTGTCAGCCAAGCCAAATATAAGGAACAGATTTTTCCTCTCTTTTTCTCAACATGCCCTCTTCTATGTCATCCTAATGAAACAATAGGGTAAGAATGTTTTCTATTAGTTTCTGTTCAGGAGCATATATACTTCAGATACAAATTTCACTCCTACTGTGTCGAGAAACAAAAGAATTTCCCTTTTGGATAGGAGGAACTTGCTATTTTTAAGAAATCCTAATTCTACAAAATGCTATCCAGTGATGGAGCTGCAAATAAAGAAAAGCACTGCAGAAACTTCATACAACTGCAACCAGTCTGCAAGGTAAGTTGATAAAACTATGGGCTAATTCAGCTAGAGAAGGAAAAAAATTCAGGATGCTAATAGTAACTGCCTTAAAAGCTGAAATCAATATCTTCTTCTTAGTGTGTTGTTACTCTTGGCATTAGTGTTATAAGATGCTAAAACCACCACTTTAAGAGTAATATTTGAGAAAGCATGGGACAAGATGCCAACAAAAGTTGTATCTCACTGTGCCTATCCACCTATTTATGTGGCACTTATTCTTTAGTCTACTACAACCCAGTGCCTATTCCAAAACCCCAAAAGCACTTAATATGTCAAATACTTTACCAGCTCTTTTTTTACAGGCTCATATCAGGTGCTCTCCGGCTGACCTGTGATCCCTCTCCAGGCTCTGGGTATCTGTGGCTGACACTGCCGTCAGACTGGTAGGAGTGGCACAGACTGAGGTTCCCCTCCCCCAGAAACTTTAGTTTAATGCTCTGTTCACCACTTGGGCAAGGCCACGACCTGAGATGCATTTCCCATCAGTCCCCCCTTAGACCAGGTTTCTCAAAGCAAGTCCCATGGTCTCAGTAGCTGAACCCCTGGCTGTTGCACCTGTAACCATTTGCTGAATCACCAGATTCGACTGGCCCTTTCAAACCCTTTTCCTTTGACTGGGAGGACTGATGAAAAATTACCTGGGCTCCAGAGTCCCTTACGATCGCTCCATGGGCTCTGTAATCCTTCTTGATACTCCCCAGACTGCTCCTGGCTGTATCAGCCCACATGAAACAGCTGCAGTGGATGACAGTCAGTGGACGGTGTGAGGCTTGGTAGTCTCAGGGTGGCATTCCTGGTACCCCAGGTAAGGAGTGTACCTCTCTAGAGAGCCTGTCAGGGCAGCATGGGTGCCTCTGTACCTCTCAGAAGGGAATTGCCTACTACTATCACCCCACTGCCTTTTCTTAGCTGTGCCAATTGTTATACAGGGAGTAGATCCAGCTTCATCGCTCAGCTCCAGCATCTCTCCTAATGTGACAGGTCTTGACATTCACAGAGTCAATAACACTTGAAGAGTCTGAGTAGCCTCAGAGGAGGCATCATAGCTTAAAAAAATCTGTAAGTCAATAAATCACTAAGCTTTGTATGTGTCAGGTATCTGTCTATACCTTAAGAAGCAAATAATCGAGACAATACAGAGATTGAAAGGAACTTGTATTTGAGAACTGAAAGCAGTTCAAAGTAATCTCATGGGCAAACAGCCCACTGTGATCTCTTAATATTAAAAATTATTAGTATCTTTAAATTATTTTTCTGTGTCTGGTGGAATACACCATCATTTTCTCAGTGTTGTTTTTTTTTTTATGATATGATTTTTACATGGGCTGGACTTTGCAGAGCCGAAGTGCTGTGTTTGAATACCACAAATTGAGCTTGAGCAACCTGATCTAGTGACAGGTGTCCCTGCCCCTGGCAAGAGGCTGGAATAGATGTTCTTGAAGGTCCCTTCCAACCCAAACCATTCTATGATTCTGTGAAATTGGATTTTGCTGCTTTTCTCACCTTGTCAGGATATGCATACCATTTCAGCTGCACAGACATGCATTTATAGTTCACAGATGCTAATTTCTGTGTATATTTCTTAAAATGGATAGACACATGTTTTAAAATTCACACGTGAGTTCAAAGAGTCTCAGTCTACAGTTCCAAACCTAGGAATTAATGCAGTTCACAAAAATTCTGCCAGTCTAGTTGCCCCTTTAATTAATTTTGCTTCATATGCAAGTACAAGCATCATTAGTTTGTATCATTTTTAGCAACATCCCGAAAGAATCAGCAAGTCAGGTTTGTGTTCAGCCTGATAAACTGTCAAGACAATTTTGCCAGCAAAGCTAACTCACGCAGTGCAAATATTTACCAAGAGATTATCTATTCTTAAAACAAAGTCACTAATCCAGGTTGTCTCTTCCAGACATAATTCTGAACATGTATATTGAGCGAGCTAAAAGCATAGTAACAAAAATGTTTTGCAATGTAAGAGCTTTGTGATCATCTGCTGCCTTCAGCCAAATCTTTTTTGAAAGCTCGTTTTGTTTCTTGCTGCATTGTGAATTCTGCTATGTTTACAAAAGTGGAGGAGGCAGTGGGTAAAGTGGAAATATTTTTCTGGTTTTATCTGCACTTGACCGGTATTAAGTGGTATTTTTGACTCCTGTTTTTGATCAGATTCCTCCTCACTTGTCTATCTCACTTGTCAACACCGTGTGGAACAAGTGACAGTCTTGTTCCTTGTATCTGAGCTCAAGTGTCTAGATTTGAATCTGTCTTGGTAGTTGTATGATACAAATACTTCGCAATAAATAAAATGCTACTAGAACTGCTCAGCCTTCTTGCTACTGAAAAAGCACAAGAGTGCCTCATGTAGTTTGCAAAACTTGGAACAGAATTATCTGCCATCATTTTTATTCTGGTAAAGGTGACACATACAAAGTAGGCCATGAAGGTGAGAGCAGCATGGAGCTCCATGAACCACAACAGCCTCATCCAGCTTGGATGGTGCAAGAGTGGCTTTCCAAGGAGGGGTTTTCCAGGGGAACTGTATCCCTGAGTGAAAGATGAGGCAAGCAGGGCAGATGCCCAAGACACAGAATGGCCTAGCTGCCAAAAAAAGTGGGGAATAAAGCGGCTGCCCAAACCAGGCAACAAAAGGCAAAAATGGCAGCAGGAAAATAGGTAGCTTTACTGTGACCCAGAGAAAAGTACTGGATTACTTCAGGGAACCCCAAAGTAGATTAAAAGGATATTTTTCCTATGAAGAATGAGAATAAAGGTATCAAAGGTTTCTTCACTCTTATATGTTAGAAAAAGGCAATCCAACTGGAAAAGGCTCAAGCTGTCAATTTATCCTTGTGGGAGACTGTATGGTTATTTATCTTTTTTAATTATGCTTCGAAAGAAAGATGGTGCTGCAATAAATAACATTAGGCAACGGTAAAGGGAACAGCACAGAGAGCTGCTGTAATGTGTTCCCTTCACCCTCTTTGTTTTAACCTCCATAAAAGTGTGGGGTTTTCCATGTTGTTTGAGGTATTCAAGACGGTGATAGTTCTGGGAGCAAGTGAAACACAGCTGCTTGCTGATTAAGGGGATACAGGAGATGGCAGGATTACATTAGTATGATGCATTTGCTGCTACCCAGGGACCAGCAAGCTCCCAAATTTAGTGCCAGAAACACACACACACAGTTGCACCTGAGCACATCACAAAATACGGCACTTTCACCAAAGCCTGAGCAGAGTTTATTAGTGTGTGTCTACTNAACAAAACAAAAACACCCAAAAATAAAACATAAAATTCCTGCATGAAGATTGGGAAAGCACTGATACCTCTTTTAAAAGAATTCAGGTAGCTTTGAAGGTTCTTTTTCACTTTTAACTCTAAAGACACCTTCTAGGAAGGGCATGTGAGCTGCAGCATTTGTGTTGGTCCAGATTTTCGGCACATGAGAACATTTTCAGAAACAGCAAATTTTACCGTGTTTACTTTGAGAGGTTTTCACTTAGGACCCTTACGAAGAGGTTTGCTTTCCAGAACATCAAGCAAATGCATCTTTCTTAATATTTGACATAGCTTGGGCAGTCAAATTCAGTGCTCTTTAATGTTGTTTAGTATTTGAAAGCAAATTAAAGGGAATTAGTTAAGACTTTTTCTTGTATAACTTGGGCCCTAAAGCTTTCTTGTAATCATTCTGGCAGTAATGTAACAATTTATCTTACAGACAAGTCTAACAGCAATGTCATAATTTCAAAAGCCAAACAGTCTTTCATATTTCTTTCAGCAGGAGAGAACTGTTGGGATTTTCATGTATGTTTTGCTGTTGTAAAAAATAGAAGTTGGAATGTGAAACATAGATCATCCTTCACATTCATTAGCATTTTAATGGCTTCTCAATTGTTAACAGATTTGATGTAGCTACTAGAAAGATAAGACTGGGTTGTGATTTACGTCTACACTTTCCAATCCAGTAGTAGTCAGTTATAATACATTTTACTAAATGTAATGTCAGGTCTCTGAAATAAATTTTCAACCCTTTAAAAAAAATAGTAAAGACAATGATGAAGAAAAAAATGCCAATATGCCCCTCCAATGTCTTTGCAATAGCAGTAGTTCTGATTTGTTATTTTTGAAGAGCACAAAAAATTTTTCCCAACAGAAATAATTACTAGTTATATAATTTGAAAATTAAAGATGGTGTATTCTGCACAATGAGTATTACACCTTATGGAGTAATAGCATAAAGCAACATAAGCATTCACAGCACAATGATTTGCAGAAATTCTAAAACAGAGAAGTTATTTGAAGGTGCATTTTTTGCAGTTTTTTTCAATGTAGGATTCTATGTTTTTATCAAGAACGTTATAGCTTATTGAATTACGAACTCCCTTCTGCATATGTAGGATGTAGCTATTACAATCTGCACACATTTTAACTTCTTAGAAGCTATCAGCTCCAAAAAAGAGCTATCAAACCCAAGGGCACCATGGCATTATATTTAGAAATATTCTTAGTGTCAGGAATGATTTGAACCATCCAAATTAAACTACAGAGCACAAGTACACAAAGCCTGGCTAACTGACTCTCACCATCTGAACACAGTCTGCTGTAGCCCCAGGAGTCATTCATGGGATGTCCCTCTTCCTTTCCCTCCCTTAAAGGCAGGGCTGAACCTAACCCTGAATTTAACACAGATTTTTAGGATCTAAACACTGTCAGTGTGTATTTGACATGCCTCTGTGGTTTGAATCCTTCAGAGTCAGCACTCCTTGCCCAGTAGTTGCATGTCCTGTAGCATCAGAGGAAGCCAGAAACCAGAACATCACCAGGATCACCAGAAGGTCCAAGAGAAGGTGTTTTGTTGGCAGGAGCATCATTACTGACATAGCTGAAGCAGAGTGAGGAGTTCTGAATGAAAGAAAGACTCCTCTGTTCAGAGGAGCCACTAGAGTTTTCCATTCTATCTTATCTCCTTCTAGGCAACTGTCCATAGAGAGTATTGGTGGAGAAATAGACACCACTGGCATTTTTCCATAGGATATTGATGATTCTCTGATCTAGGATTTTATCTCTGCTGGCTGTGTTATGGTCTAGAAAGTCTCCAGCAGAAGTTCAACAGAACTCCTACCTACGTTGTTCATTTATTTCAGCGGTGGATTTGTAAAACAACACATAGAAACTTCCAGTATTATTGCCTGTTCTGGGCTTTCTGTATTGAGGCAGAGAATTTCAATTTTCAGGTGTGCTGCTTCAATGTATCATGACTTTTGGTGGACTGGAAGGAAAACCACAAGTTTTGATTGCTATTTTTAAAAGAAAGGAAGACAGAAAGAAATCTGAAAGGCTTCATAACTTGTCCAGTAGGTTGATGATCTAGGCTCCCTTGGATGTAAAGATCTGCTAATCTTCCTCCAGCTAAGAGGGTGGCTTGAATGCACTAGATTAGATATTTCAATATTGACTGCACTAGATTAGATATTTCAATATTGACGGCAACTGTCTGAGGACAGCTCTTACGTACTCAAAATCTTTCTGGTCTTGTAGATCATCAGGTTGGCGAGGGGCAGGGGGAGGGGAGTGCGGGTGCTGGGGCAGTGGAGAACTGGGGAAGGGGGGCCAGAAATGAGCTAGGCAGTTTTTCTCAGGGCATGGCTTGAGATGATATTTGCACAATGCTGTTAGTAAGGGCCTTGAATCACTTTTCATCACATGGCATATTAGATCTCTTCCTGTCAGAAAGTTAGACTCTAAAAATGTAAAATGTCTGTGGCAGAGATTTCCAGCTACCAACAAAAGGCTCACTTTCATGAGGAAAATAATTTAAAATGCTTCTGAGTCTTTGTGAAAAATAGAGGCCATGACTGTGTCTGCAAAATCCCATTGTGTCGAGACACCGAAGACAAGAAAAATTGCATTCATACCACTGTGATCATCATCTGTCCATTCAGCACAGTGCTCTCCAGGAAAAGACAAAGCTGGAGTGACAGCACAAGAAGCATCCTGTGCCTTTCTGTGTCACTGCTGGTGCTAACCTGTGGCACTGCATGCGAGTGGGCGGGCACAGGAGTGTGAGAAAGGAAATGGGGTTTATTTTCTTCCTCTCTTTCCCTCATCCCTGAGTCTTGATGTAAACTTGCTGTGATAGATGCGGGTGGCTAAAAATAATGTGGGTTTTGTGTACCATACTAGCAAGTGAATAATTTTCTGCTGTAAGCAGGATGCCAAGGATAGGAAAAGCCTGATGGTAATGGCAGGTGAGGTACAATGATGGAGTGCAGCTTGCAGCCCACTAAATCAGTGGCAGACTACTTGGCACATTTGCCAATGCTGCTGCAGCCAGAGAAAAGCCCTGGGGAAACTCTCCCTGCATTTAAAAATTATACTTGAGATACACTTGTTTTATCCTAGGAGTTTGATAATTTATCCTCACGGCATGGGAACCCTGCAGTAACAAGTGATAATTCTTGTTATATTACTTGTTGCAGCTTCTGCTTCCTGGATTTTCAGAGTCTCTGCTTCTAGCTTAGAAAATACCACATTTATCTCTGCACAAGCATAATTGTCTTCAGGCATGAAAGTTTAAAAATCACGGTAAATGCTGGACAGAATCTAGGAAGAGGCTGTCATGATCTGTTCAGGCTTTCCTGTTTGTATCTCTCATACCACCAGCACTTACATCTGGAAGTTATTTTATACAATTACAGCAGATGGGACAGTTTTTTTGCACATATTTGTGCTATGATTTTTGGACAACTAGGAAATACACCATAAAGATTTACATTCTGAGACTGGTGAATATAAATCCCATTATTATTTAATGTTCTAATGCCATACTGGCTATTGCTAGGAGGAGTTTTCATCATCTGAAATGAAATCCTGATCTTTTGAAGTCAAATGGCAAAATTGCTGTTGACTTCAGTAGGACAGGTTTGACTCCAGAGCAGTGCAAGAGATTAAGTGACCTGCCACTAGCCAGATCTTTCGGCATTGGGTATTTTTATCAAGTCAACCTCATTATGGAGTTGCCTCGGAAAGTCTGCTCTGGGAAGATGCGACTGAAATAAAGCAGGTGCCTTCCTAATTGGAAAGTGGGGGAGGCTGAGTTTTACCAGAGGTATTTAGTGCTAAATAAGGAATAGAATTGTTTCCCTGGGGAGCTTGAAATACTTTAAAAACTTTTATAGCTTCCTATTTCTTTTCCTCTCGTTCCCACTGCCAGATGGAGAATTTCATGTTCCGTTTCATGTATCCTCACCAGGCTTGCCACACCAGGGACCATGGAAGGAGCAGCTGAGAAGCTCCTGCTCTTTGAGGGGTGATGGCAGTGATGCTGCTCATGGAGGGCAGAGGCAGCACGGAACAGAGTGTCTTGCCCCGCCTGTGGGGCCCCTCCTGTGGGGCCCCTCCTGTGGGGCTCAGTATTGTTAATTGTAAGAGTAATGGGCTGTGAATTGCATCCGTACTGCACCGGTATGATGTAAGAGATATGAATTTTCTACTCAGCATGTTTGTTTGTCCCACCATTGCAAGAAAAACAGATTTTGGACAATGATTAGATCCTTTCCTTTGCATAATGAATGTAGTCTATAGCCACATTCTCCTCATTATGCAAATAGTTCAGACAAATCTCCCTTCCCTCCATTTCCCTATTTAAGTGTGCTTTAGTGAACAAAAGATCTGGTGCCACTGCAAGGAGTAGTATTAGATTGTTCACATCATTAGTTGAGATGAAATTACGAATATACCATCTGCATTTGGTTACACTTCATTCAAACCTTATCACTGCCTTTGCCAAACTCAACATCTTCTGGCATGTTTCTTTGAACACCATTTATCTGTGTTTCCAGCCTATTCAAAGATGCCTCACTGCCTGTAATGGCTGCATTTAATTTCCTTTACTTACACATTGCTGATTTGCTGGGTCTTTATGTCAGATTTCCCGTTCCACATTATTAGTATTTAAACTTGCACCTTTTTAAAATCGGATGATAAATTAACCTCGCATTGCTCTTTTTCCAAGCATTAGTCACTTGCTAGAAACCCTGGAAATTAGCTAATTTTCTCTCATGCCTGACACTGACAGCCAGATATGGAAACCAACTTCATCAGCTGGCGGAGTTCACCATCCAGTGGTTGGCCCTGCTGAGCACTCATGGGACTCAAAGCAGAAGCTCTGTGACCTCCTGGCAGCAAATCCATGATAGGGATAATAGCTCCCTGATAGCTGTTAAAGGGAACCATGTCCTGTGCCAGTGAGCCGAGCTGCTGTGAGCTGCAAGCAGCTCTTCCCACATCTGCCCCTGCCATGGAATGTGGTGCCTCTCACGCTGATGGTCCCAGGGCTGGGTGACACCTGCAGCCTTGTGGCAGGGCATATCACCCCTCTCCCACCGCAGATAGCTGGTGCAGATAAGAGAGATAACCCAGGTGGGCAAGGCCCAGCAGGTGTCATCGTCCTGGTGCCAAAAGGTCTGCCAGTTTAACAGATGTGGGAAGAGATAAACATAGGTGATCAAAAGGCCTGTTTTTACACTATAAAAGTACTACAGTTTATCACAGAGGCAGAAGTCTCTTACACACTCCTTGGAAAGGTGTGAGAAGATTTCTCCCTGGAGCCTTGGACGCAACTCCAGGTCCCTTTCCCTGGGAATTGAGTGAGAGGATTTTTGATGTGTACTCCATCAAAGAATTGGATGGTAAGAAGCATTGGATCCTAAGTTATCCTATTTCCTAGCTAGCTGTGAATTTAATGATAACTTTAACTCTGCGGGTAATATTAGTATGCCTTTTTGTCTTATTCCTGTGTAGTAATAGTCTGTTTTAAGTCCTGTGTCTGTTAGTTTTGTGTCTATTAATAAATAATTCATTTTATAATAGACCAAATCAGCCATTATTAAAGAACTTGTGAATGGTAGTGGATTTTGGGGTTTTGGCCACTCAGAAACACAACTGCCTGCTGCCAGAGGTCTGGGCAAAAGGCAGGAACTGATTTAAACCCACATCAAGCTTGCTCCGCCAGTGGGCTGAACTCTTAAGGTGTGCTTTAGTTCTTACCAGCAAAGTCCTGCCAGTCTGACTGATATCCCTCCAACAGCCTGCTTTTGTATACAGTGGGGCATTTCCAGCGATGCCTCCAGTTTTTAGGCCAATGTTTTCATTTGGTGACATTCTCCCGTCAAGGAAGTCACTCTCCCTGCCCCAGCTGCATTTAGCAGCTGTGCTGGTGTCAGTTCCCCACTGCTGTGTCCTTCCTCAAATCCCTTCTCAGGACAGGTGAAGGTTGCCACGCATACCACACCTGCCAGCCTGCCCCTGCTCTGTGCCTCGTCTCAATTCCCACTCATCTGAGGGAGTTGAGGACAGGTCACGGGTGATGGTCCTTTGGCTGCCAGAGGTGGCTCTGGTGCCCAGTGATGAGGCAACTGGGTCATCCTCTCCCCCTGCTCATCTGCCTCGTTTCTGATGTCCTTGCAGGGACAACTAAGAGGCTCAGGGAGAGGATGCTGAGATGCTGCTATAGAGAGGAAGAGGCGCAGAACCGGCCCTTTGCTTTTTATTTAAACAGGCTGCAGGCACAAGAGCTATCTGTGTCTTTCCTCCATCTTCCAGAATAATTTGAGGGCAGCCTGTGACATGTTCTGCGTCATTTCTGTCAACAGAAGTAGAGCTTTTGATTGTTACTACATCCAGGATAAGGTTATGGCCATGGCAGATTACTAATAACATGTAACACAGATCATTAAATTTGCATAAAATTGCACAGGGAGGACAACACAAAGTGGTTGCTTCAAACAAGATACATTAGCGAGAACAAAAGTAGTCCAATTTATGTACATGCAGGAATTAGTTCCTCTGATTTTGTAAGTCTTTCATTTGTTTTCTTATTAGATGACTATCCATTCAGCATAAGGACTTCCTTTTCTGCATATTTTAAGGCTCTGTGTGGAGCCTTAAGGAATAGCAATAACCATACAACAACACAAAGTTACAACACATCATGTGCACAGTATGCCACACAAATCTTTTATTAAAGGGAAATGAAAGATGGCCAGAGTTAAATTACTGACCTGGGTCTCAGGAAAACTGGAAAATTCCCTGAGCTTTATGTCACCCCTCCTCAGCATTTTCAGTTTTCCTAAAATATTGCCCTAAATATTTAAACTGTAAGCTTATGGCATATATATTCTCAGTGGTTAGTTTGGCCGGCTGCAGTCTTTTACAGGGCCCCTAGATGCTACTAAAATTTAAATTACAAATCAGTAACCTTGCAATATTTCCTGTCACATTCACCAAAGACCATTCTACCGAGGTTTGGAAAGCCACATGTTGATTAGACAAGGGTTTAAGTGTATGCTTAAAGTGTCACAGAAAAAACTCACCAATTCACGTGGTTTTAATAAAATGCATTCATTTTATTAAATAAAATTACAGATACTTGTAAATACAAAATGAAAATAAAATAAATTTTTAAAATGGTAGCCAGCATCTGTCTACATTCAGATTTTAAATGTAAGGAGCAGTTAGAAGATGAATACAGGACTTTGAGCTTTATTTTATTACAGCTTTTGTGTTGACCACTATTAAATTTCCTTGTTATTTTGGATATATTTAAACAGCATTACTGGTTTTACATGAACATTTTGCCAACAGGAATACTTAGAAAATGACAATATTTTCCAAAATGTTGGACTTGTGAAACCCATATTTTAAGCTGCTTTCCTCAGTTACAATAGAGTCTCTGCATCATTCTTGCCATTAAAAATTTTTAGAAATCTGTTCATTTTTTATGTTTAATTTCAAGTTTTATATAGTCCTTTGAGGATGGTAATGCCAGCTAATGAGACTTGTGAAGAGAGTCTTCTGCTGTCTCAAAGTGCCCATATAGCAAGGAGTGGAAAGCTAAGATTCCTTTATTCTGTTTATGACCTGACTCCAAATGATCGCCACACTGTTGGAGAGAAGGTAATTTAATGGCCATTATTATTATACAGTCCTGCATCTTCTTTGAAGCTGCCAGCTTGAAAACCAGCTCCAGTCATGTGTGTTCTTTTGAAACCTTCACCGAGCTTTTTATCAAAGCATGACACAGAGATGATTCCTAAACAGCTTCCCTTTCTCACACACCCAAATTAACCATTTTCTCCTCATCTAACCAAAGGCAGAGATGCTTTGAGGTCCAGGCATATGTGGTAACTGTTGAAACATGGCATAAAGAAAAGAAACATGCTAATTAGATTACTGAGGCACTGTGAAAGGATTTGCTCCCCTTATAAAGTGTGCAACATGGCTGGCAAATTAATTCAGTTGTAAAATAAATTATTTAAACTAATAAATCCTTAACTTCACATTTTAGTGAAGTGTCTCACTAAGACGCGGAAACACGGAAATTTGATGCCTTTATGAAAGCACAAGACAATGCACAGGTTATTTGTGAGGTGGCAGGTTTGGCTCCTCCTGTGCTGAAGTCAGAAGAGCAGATTCTCAGCTGTGGGGTCGATTTGCTCTACAGGTGTCCTCCAGCCCAGTCCCTTCATCTGCTGACCTTGGTACCTGATCTATGGGCTCATCACTCACAACTTGTCTGCAGGAGGGTTGGACTCCTTGTAAAGCTTTTACAAGCTGCAGGGGAATTTGGTATCTGAAATAATTTCTTAGTGGAAGGACACAGGGGAATACTTTATGACCCTGTGCTTTTTTTATAAACAGAGCCTTCCCTGTGAGTTTAATTTGTCTGCCCTTCCCTGCTTCTCAGTTGTGATGGGCACAATGCTAATTCTGTCTGCTTGGAGCTATTTCTCTTGAATAATGTTGTGTGCTCTGTTGTGGTCTCCCTTGCTCCTTTGGGTCAACAGTGGCCAAGTACACCTAGAACATGGTTCTTGATGGCTTGGTGTCAGGAAATACAGGAATTTTTCATCAGTAGGAAAAAAATTGAGAAAGACTGTGGCGTAGATTAACTGTATATTTTGCAAGCAATATGTACAATCCTAACATCACCAATGCCCAGGGATGAACCAGCTGGCAGGGAGATTAGAAAAGATGACAAGATCTTGGGCAGAGTAAGAGGGAAATAAGGACTTTTCCAGTTTCTGGATTTCTGATTTAATCTGTAAGTCAAAAGGGCAGAAGAAACTGAAACAAAACAATGTGAAAATTAAGGAAGGGATCCTCACAGATCCTGTTACTGTTCTCTTGGTTTTCTCTTCCACCTGAATGAAGGCACACAGGCCTTTATATAGGTGGAATCCATACAGAAATCACCATCCAGGTGATGCAGCAAAATCAGTGTATAACTTTGGCTATGTTCTTGATGGCTTCAGAGAGTAAATAAGTGTCAGGAAGTCAGGGATCTTTTCTGTCATTGTGAAAGTTGGAGGAACAAGGCATCTCTATGGATTTGGACTTCAATTTCAAATCACCTTGAACTGTAGCAAAGTTCTACTGAATGTGTTCTTTCTTTATCATACTGAAGTCTACTATTAATAGCAGCTGTGCGTACACTTCAAGGAAGATTGTCTCTTCATATGAAATCCTAAAAGAGATGAGGCTGACTTCCAAATTACTAAATAGAAGAAAGAGGGGACATATTGCTAATATGTACCAAGAATGTTATTAAGTGCCTAGTGCTGCAAGCAGAAGAATCTTATAACTGATCCATGAAAGTGAGGTGAATTGTAGAGTCTTTGATAACCAGTTTCAAATATTTGACAGTCAGTTTCATTAATTTATATATTTCTGCTGTGCAAAGAGATTATAAAACAAATTTCAATAGAAAGATCACGGAACAGTAGCCACTTCTGTGTGCGTGGCATTGGTATGCAACTTTTGGTAATAAAGCAATGTTTAAAAGCAGTAAGATATGGCAGTATAAAACCAGAACAAAAAGAATGCACTTAAGATGCTTTGAAAAGAAACTGGGATATGAGGACAGTGTGTGTCCTGCGCTGACTACACACCAAACTTTGCATGAAAACCTGTGCATCACTTGGAAATCATACACAGGGAACTCCACTACAGCCAGCTTTTGAGTACAGTTGCCAGTAATTTATGAGAAGTTGCTTTCATACAAAGCCCAAATATTTAGGTGGCAATATGGGATCACATCACTGGGACAGCTGAGCTGTCCTGAACAGACAGCTTGGCACTCAAATGCACTGCACCCAAACTGCACCATTCAGTTCAGGGCAGCACTGCGTGCTGGAAGGGATTGGTGTCTTCAATCCAGACTTTCAAGACAGCTTTCTGATTCCTTGGGTTTTAAAAGCAAGCACTTCTTACCTAAGCATTTCATTTTAGTCCTTCTGTAGGAGCACTGGATGTATCCTGTGCTGATCTGTTACTCCTGGGAAAGTGGCTCCACCCCTGACTTGAATCCTGAACTCCTGAAGTTGCTGTCCTGTTGATACTATAAATCAAAAACCAAGTGTTGCTGGATATGTCAAGGAAACTTCACACAGAGTTGCTGTCTACATCCACATCATCACCGAGGATCATTTTTGTGGTCCCTGAGCTCTGGCTGCTGTGCTGGAGCTGCCTGGACCAATGGAGTTCGCAAGCATCAGAGAAAGGCAAGCACCAGCTTGATGAAAACGTGAGGGAGTGTATGTGGAGGTTTAAGTTTGCACATAAACCTTAAGCCAATCTGTCCTGTTTACAAAACTGATCTGCCTAAATTACTGGGAGGAAGAGGAAAATGAGAATATTGTTAGAGTAAGATCCTGTAGTATTATCAATAACAAGTCTACTGCATTTCAGAAATGTGTTTGTTTCAGTTAATGAGTAGTGGGTGCTAAAGAAATACTTAAACTATCTTTCAAGGATTTAAATGAAAATTGGCTCCTATAAATACCAATTGGTTTACTTAAATGCATCCAACTGTGACAAAGAAGTAGTAAATAGAAGGGGAAATAAATTGGAAAGAATTAAAATGCATTTGTTTTGAGAAGTGACTACTGATTTCAGTGAAAAGCCGTATCAGGTTGAATAAAAGTGGTGAATATTTGTTCATTTATTTAAACCATATTCTTTCCATATATGAGTATCAGTTCCACTGTTAATGAAACAAATTCAATTAAATGGGTTCAGCAAAACCATATCAATTAGAAAAATTAAACTGGCAACAGGAGTCATAGCACCCAAGTCTTTGATGCAAAAAGAATAATCCCATTGAAATTGATAAAATAAGCACAGAATTAATCCCAGGTACAGGATCGAATATAAATTAATTGAGGAGATATCCCGGATGTACAGTTTATGTGTGTTTCTACTATATTACATATAACTGTGAGCAGCAATTAAACATGGTAGTTGAACATGGCTGTAACTGTTAATGTATGTGTAACTGTTCTTTAACAAATCCAGGTAGAAGATGCAAGAGTTTAGAAGTCTGGGATCATGAAAAAAAAAAAAAGAAAAAAAAAAGGAACAATCAAGACATTAGGGAAGGTCAGAATTATACAGCAAGGCATGTTCATGTAATATTTTGTCATATCATTATCCTGTTTCTTTTGTGTAGGTTTAAACCTGTGCATAGCTTTCAATGCATAAGGAAGTGGATTTATGTGTGACTTAATAGAGATATAACTAAAGTATATTACAGAGTCAAAGATTCAATACAGAGGGGAGCTGATCTTCTGTGTGACCTTCCTGCTCTTTGTCCTGTTCCAGGCTGGAGCAACCATAGCTGTGGCTGAGGCAAGGCCACACTGAGGAGTGCTCTGAGCAAACAGGTGCCATCCCATTACTGCCTGAGCCTGGCTTGCTCCAGTTGTGTTTCCTTGGGCACACTAAAGTGCTAGAAGTAAAGTCCAGGTAGTATACAAACTTGTGGGAATTGTGCTCTCAAATTCAGGAAACTCCATGTTCACCCGTACATGTAGGTAGCTCAAAAAACTGGTGGGAAATGTGATTAAATACATTTTTTCTCATCCTCTGAACTCAGCTCCATCATTCTAGACCACCCCCCTAAAAAAAAGTTTCCAATCCCAGTTCTCACTTTGGTGGAGTTTTTGCAATGGGATTTGTAATTAGCAAAGGAAATCAAAGGGAATGTATTTTTCTTAAGATGAGGAAGATTCCTGTTTTGTTTTGATTTCCGTGTGTGCCTCATAAAGAAAGGGATCGTTTATTAAGGATCAAGACGTTCTTACTTTGAGAGGTCTCTGTCTTGTCTTAGTGGAGTTCTGAAGGACATTTTAACTGTTTGAAACCGTTTCCTCCACCCCTGCCATGGCGTGGAGCGGTGGTGAGTTGCCGCAGCCTTCCGGAAGGGTCCCCAGATGAAGGGAAGCCACTTCGGCACGGAGGGGGTAGGACAAAGGTGCAGGCACACACACTCCTGGTGGAGCGGGGCACACACACACACACACACACACAGGAACACACACAGAGGAACACGATGGCGGCCGGTGGCAAGGAGGCAAGAAAGGTCCTCTGTGTAGGGTTCCAGAGACAGGGTTTATTGAGGGCTCAGGCGCAAAGGGGTCCAGGGACAGAAGAGAAAATGGAGAATGGGGGACAGGCTTATATATAGGGATTAAGGGGCAGGTGGAGCAGCAGAGCCAATGGGCTGAGGGCTGGGGGGGGGAGTAAAGATAGGGATGCCTATGGGGATAGAGTAGAGGAAGGACTAAGGGAAAGGAGCCAATGGGGGTTACAATTGGAAGGAAATTTCCAGAGGGGGTACGCACAAGAGATAAAGGGGTGGAGAACAACCAACCTATCCCAGATACTGGAAATGTATACATTAATGTATAAATGTATACATTAAGTGCAAGGTCTCCTGGGACTTCACCTGACTTCGGGAGATGCCTTGGCCTACGGGCCATCCCAGCAATGTACTCTCTTTGTTTTGGGTTTTGCTGACCCATCCGTGGTAGCCTCACAGGCTATAACACACCCCTCCACAAACAAAACCAAACAAACTAGAAACAAAACCAAAACCTGGTTTATCTTCTCATATTCTTTAGCTGGGATTCCTATGCTGGGATTTTACCCTTTGCGACCAGTGTATTCATCAGGAGATGAAACTGTTAGAGATACAAAGAAAGTCGGAAGCAATAGTTTCCTCTAGTGCACCACTATGGTGTAAGTCTACATTTTTACGCCAGGTGAGGAGCAGGTCATAGGGTCTGCTTTGTAATAAACGTTTTTCTGCTGCCACATCCCTTTTCCACAGCTTAGCAACTGCTTGCTTCCACAGTAATAAAATAACGGTGCAGATATTAGTGAAGTGCAAGTACATTTGAGCCGGAGTCCCGTCTCATACCAGAAGAAATGTTGGTCTGTTCTGTAGCATCTTTTCCAGATGGCTACGCAGAATGTGCTGCTGGTGTTGTTCACTAATGATTTTATAATGTATTTCAATCTGACACAACAATTGCCTAGATCATTCTTACAGATATATTTCTTAAAAGCCGAATAAATATATCTAGGAGTACCACATCATTGAAATGTAATTGGAGTAAGCCACAGGCTTCCTACCTGCATTAATCAACTGTTGATGAGCTTAATTAATCTTTCAGATCTAAATGGAGGAAGAGAAATGAGAGCTATTTGCTTGAAAGCCAGTATAGCAGGCTTTGAAAACATAAGAGCTGTCTTGTTTACAGGTAGAGATGTGTAATGATTGGTGTCTTGCTTAAAACTGTTCATCTCTGTGAAAGAACCACACTCAAACCCTATGGAGTTGGTTTAGTTGCAAAACATAGTTTCTCTGCCAAGACAGACTTTGCTTTAAGCTCTACTCTGTTGTATCATAGAAGCACAGAATCTTAAAATTACTTGAGTTAGGAGGGACCTTAAAGATCATCTCGTTCTAACCCCCCAGCTGTGGACAGGGGCACTTTTCACTGGACCAGGTTGCTCAGAGCTCCATCCAACTTGGCCTTGAACACTTCCAGGGATGGGACATCCACAGCTTCTCTGGGCAACCTGTTCCAGTGCTCACCACCCTCTCAGTAAAGAGTTTTTTCCTAATATCTAATCTAAACCTGCTTTCTGTCTGAAACCATTCCCCCTTGCCCTGTCACTACATGCTCTCATAAAATGTCCTTCTCCAGCTTTTTCACAGACTCCCTTCAGGTACTGGAAGGCCACAATTAAGTCACTCCAAAGCCTTCTCTCCTCCAGGCTGAACAATTCAAATTCTCTCCACCTTTCCTCATAGGAAAGCTGCTCCGTCCCTCTGATCATCTTGGCGGCCTCCTCCAGACTCACTCCAGCAGGTCCCTGTCCTTCCTGTGCTGGGCACCCCAGAGCTGGATGCAGTGCTCCAGGTGGGATGTCACCAGAGCAGAGCAGGAGGGCAGAATCATCTCCTTTGGCCGTGCTGCTTTTGCTGCAACTCAGGGTGTGGTTGAAGGTCCATCATTAACACCTCAAAGTACTTAGTTTCTTCACTAACTCTTCATTATTTCCTAGGAGAGTAAATGTCTACTTTTTATTTATTAATATTTTATCAGATTTGTAGGGGCTAAAAGAGCTAAAATAATAACAGGATGCCCAACTTCAATCTCCTTTTAGGCTGCTGCATTTTCCAGTGCCTCTAATAGACTGGTAACCTAAATGCTTTAGCTGTAAGGCCAATATGTGCTCCTTTTCATAACTTTTTACATTTCTCTCCTATTTGTTTAGGGGTAAATCTGCCAAACACTGTTACGCAGTTGCAGCCTCAAATTTAGGAAGGGAGCTTTGTCTTCTTTATCTTCTTCCTGACAGAGTTGGTAGCTTCCTCGTGCTAGCAGATGCAAGAAAATTAATTCCAGGGGGAGAATTGTTTTGTCCAGTCTGACCAGTCTGTTATGAACTGTTAAATCCCATTGACTCTGTTGAGCTCTGTAATGTGTGCTCAGCCAGTACATGCTTTCCAGTAAGGCCTCTATGGTTGCTTGGAAGTGATACAAAGACAGAAACCCCACCACTTCCTTTAATTTTTTTCCAGTGGTTAGTCAGCTTCACTGTTGCAAATTTGTGCTTTATTCCTAATTAGAACTTGTCTGGCATCAATTTCCAGCCAGTAGTGATGCTGGGCACAGAGGTGGATGCCTCTTAGGTATCTCACTCTTTCTGTCACATAATTGATTTTTCATGAATATCATAGAGTAAAGCTGAAATTAGCCCAGCAAAGCAATATAAGACATGTTAGATCAGGAAGCCTTCCTGCATGATATGAAGGTAATTTTTTATCCTATTTATTCTAATACTCTATTGAGCTTTGCATCAAGTTAGTGGATACTCTTTAACCGTGACTTCCTCTGAGGCAGCACATTGTTGATGCTAATACTGAGAAAATATATTAATCATTTGGCCTCTGGCACACTCTGCTTTTGGTCTCTCCCAAGCTCATTCTCCCATTTCTCAACAGGATGGTAATCGACATGCAATTTCTCTATCTCACTGATGCCTCAGACATGCATAATCCAGATCTCTGTTCCACAAGTGTGGGCTTGTAAAACCAGTGCTTCTGGGTTGCTTTAGGCTCCTCTGCATGTAGGTACACATCCCTTGTATGTGTAATCTCACTGTACAGGCATGGGGATGCGTATGCAGATGCTCTCAGGCACTACATCTCATTTAGATAATAGCATTAGCTGATAGCAGTTGATTTACAAGGTCTCTTGATGTTTTCATTAAGTGGATCATTTATGCACTTTATTTATTTTTAAATGTTTGCACTTCAGGTCTAGTTGTAGCTCTTCCCATATGGAGCTGACTGGAGTTTTATAGTTCAGAATCCAAGGAGTAAAAATGAAACACAAGTTTCACCAGTTTGGACAGTAATTTGGTAATTAATGGTACTCAGTGCCTTCCCATACACCAGACAAATCCAAACTGACTGAAAGTCTCTAAAGTCTTTTTCTGGAGAGAGGCCAGTGGGGCTGTAAATTTGATCATGACAGATTTCCTGGTCCAGGATGCAGTTTGTGGTCAGAAGGGTCTATTGATAGCATACCAGAATAAGCAAGTGCCAGAAAGTCAGATTTTGTGCATCCTTCATATTCCAGCGTTGATTCTTCCAGCTCTCCCACACCCAGTGTATGTATTTCAGCAATCTCAATGTGGAGTCTGTTTCTTTCAGCTACTGGATCTGTTCCACATGGTTTAAATAAAGGTCCTAACTCTAGAAATGTTGGCATGTCAGAAATTTCTTGAATTCTGAATCAGAAGAGAGCTTATTTCAATGTTTCGTGCAGATCAGAATTAAAGAAAAATCTTGTTTTGGAAAATTTCAGGAGAAGAAGATTTAAAAGTATTAAAAAAATACATTTTCCCCTTTTTTAAGATTCTTTCTATTATTAGCAGTGTTACCTAAGTTTAATCTTGCTTTTAATTATCAGAGATAATTACTAACACAGATTACTACAGGGCTATTACCATCCTGTTACTGTTGCACTGCAATTTTACCTGTTTTCCCCTTGACTGCGCCATGGATAAAACTTTTAAGGCTGACCATTACAAACGTAAGAACATCAGCAGAAAAAAAATACATTATGTGTTTTTTGATGAAGTTAATGTTAGCTTTGGAGTAATAGCATAGTACAGAGTGAGTGGCACACCTCATGTCAGCTCTTTTTCTAGCTTGGTACCACAGTATTTTCTGTCCTATAAAAAGATCATGAGTTCCATGTCCATCCCTATAATAATAATATAAAATAATGTGGGGTGGCGTGGTTTGGGTTTTTTCCCAAGTCACAAGAGATATGCTAGCAAAAAATTGATTAAAATAGCCATTGCAAGAAACTGGGAATGTGACTGCAGCCCTTTTACTCTTCTCACATTCCTTATGTGCCAGAAGGTACTGCTCTGTGTGTGGGTTGATGAAAAACAAAAAAGTTTCAGTGAAATCCAGATAGGATGCCAAATGCCGGTGCTGTCTTGGAAGCACATTTATGATCAGTGATAGCTTATCCAGTCTCAAATAAAGCAAAACTGTGCAAAATATTAATAAAAATATATATTTGTCTCTCCTCTGCTAAATAGCAACTTACTGATTTCTTTCCTGTGCTATTACAGTAGCAAAATTTGAAATGTTTTGAAAACATCCCTTAGTGCCACACAACAATAATTAACAGCATAGCAAGTGCTGAGCAGCAAGTAGCTGATAATGACAGAGTCTAATGTCGACTGAACGCAATTAATCATGGATACTACCCGTAGAGCTTTGGATTTATACTCAGCTATTACAAAGCACTGATGAGCTCCCCTCTCGATCTTTCACAATGTATATGTTGAGTAACTCTTCACCATAAGCAGAAGAAAGCAGAAGGAATGCTTTGAGACTTGTATTTCTTAATATATTTGCTATCACTCCGTTATGCAGTTGGTGGCTGCTATTCTCTGAGGAAGGCAGTATCATAGAGGAGCAGGAGCAGTTCATCCCTCTAATCTTTCCAGCAGACAAGACAATGTGCAATATATATGCAGTCCCAAAGTGGCAAGTAAGTGCCAGTGTAAGATATGGGATACATTTACACAACCTAAAAACAACATTTCTTTGTCCGGTTTTGCTTAGGTTAACCAATGATCAGGGCTGTATGCATAGCAGTGCCTTTATAATTTGTATAAAATCCATTCTTTTCCTTCTCTGTTTTTTCTGCTATCATGCTCCACTTGATCAGTCCACACTAGTGGCTGTTTGGCACTTGACAAGTGACTAGTCTCTTAACCCTGAAGTGACTTCAGAGCAAGTGAAAGGGCACAGGAGTTTGTTATACTGTAGCTCACTTTCAATCCGACCTGGAACTCCTCATGGATGAGTACAGAGGATCTCAATATTTAGAAATGTCTCTCTCCAAACTCAATTCAAACACAACTCACAGTCTTTCTACCCAAGAAAGGTAACAGGAGGAAATAGTGACTTTTAAACTGAAGGATGCTAGGTATCCATTCCTAGACCACCCATATCTCCTGTGTACAGAAGTCTGCTTTAAATTCAAAAGTGAGTGCAAAAAAGATGTTAGGTCAAAAAAAATGAATAATGATTGTTGACATAGATGGAAGGGTTTTTTGAGACTGACTTTGAAGCTGGGCTCTCAAAACTCCTTTGGTGATGAAGACACAGCTACAGAGCCAGAACCCTTTCTTATTGCTGCCTCTGCTTTTTCAGAGTTCACAATAAGCCTGTGGAGCATATGAACATGAAAAGTTGCCTAAGGTGGGGGCTTAATTGGATTCCATACCTGACCTGATACTGCAGCAAAAAGTGAAAACCTGCAGTGAAGTGTTGAGGGATTTATTTATTAATTTATAAATTTTGGAGAACTTGAGTGTTCTTAAACTGAAAAGGATGTAAATTTCTGGAGTTTGGGCAAAAAAAGTATTAAACTGAGGGAATAGAAAGGAAAACTCCCATGTGACCAGAATTCTGTAGTTGAATTTCCTCAGACCTGGAGAGTATGATATGAACAGGTGTTTTCAGTAGGATATTATATGATATGCAACTTTTGTCTGGCTTACTGAGGTAACTTCTACATCCCAAAGCAATTTCATAAGAAAAGTCAAGAAAACAAAGCAAGAAATAAGATTTACAATATTTCTTTCTAAAGAATGCTTGGGGTTTTTTTTTCATTGTCATCTCACTTTCAAGCCATTCCTGTATAGTGCTTTGGAGAGTGATAGATAGACATTGCTCTCCTAATGCCTTGCTTTAAGTGAAATGTGATTCCCTTGTGCCTGATTTTCACAGCTAAATAGAAAAATGCAACTCACTGGAAATCCAATTTTCAGACAAGACATAAAACTTCAGAGCATGGGTGGTAATTACAGAGTCTACACAACTTTCCACAGAAGTAGAAAGTCCTTGTTCCAATTTCTTAATAATCTTGTATTCATGATTTTTCAGTAGTCCTGAACATTCCAGTGAGTTTCTTTTAATAACATCTTTCTGATTAGAATGTTCGTTTTTTGCAAACGTGGAACAAAGGAAATAATTTGTGGGGAAAGTATCATATGACAATAAACAAGCAGAATAAAAAACAACGAGTGGAGAAGACTGAAATTTCAGTCTACTGAAATACTCTTTTCTCTGAAAAATAATATTTTGAAAATTCCTTGAGGCCCCACAAATAAATAAATAAATAAATAATCAGCAAAACCAATAGAAGTCAGCCAAACAATTAATAAAAATGTTTTGAGTAAGCGGAAAATTTAATTGCACAGGATTTTTTTTTCCAGCAGTGGTATTTGTCATGTGTCATTCTAGTCTAATTAAAGTAGAAGATATCTTTAATGCCAAAGATACCTGGAAGCTGAAATGATAATTTTCTTTACTATCACCTACCATTTTTTGTCTTCTTGGGATCTTTTTTTTTCCCATGGATTTCAGTGTAGCATACCTGAAAACAAGAGGGCTATCCAAACATTTTTTTCTTCTATGCATATCTTCTTGATTTTACTCCTTACTGGACTGAAACCTACTAGTTTTGTCATTGGTACTAACGAGAGGTTTTGTCAGATCAAATGTCTTATCTATCTAACATCAGCATAGGATTCATATTTTCCCTTTGTTTGCATGTCAGAAAGCATAAAAATAGAGCTGCTTGTTCAAGACAAGGAATTGTGAACTATCTGTGCCATACTAGTTACACAACCTGGGGTTTTTTCTGTCTTATCACTTATTATCAGCACTTATTTCTCTTGCCCACATCACAGAGCAAATGCCAGACAAGCATTAGAAATCTGCATGTTTTTCTGCTGTACCTAAAAATGTTTTCCCTTTGCTTCTCTGAGAGTGGCTGCCATGAGTCTGAATTAATGACTCCATATGTGTGTTATGTTCATGATAGGCATTTAGTCTTCCAGGTATAATTTCCTATAAAGAAAAGTAATTTTATTTCCGGCTGAATAGGCACTCTATCATACTACCCAAATCAAACAAAGTTATTATTTGGCTTTTTGCCAAGTTGTACAGTAGGAAAGGTCATATTTTTAATAGCTTTGTGCTCCATGGTAATCAAATTTGTAAGCCTGGAGAAATAAACAACTTGAATATTTCAGAGTTCTCTGTGCACATTTAACCATTGCTGTTCTGTTCATATGGCCCCCTCCCTCCACGCTGCAGCAGCAGGGCAGGCTGGGCTCTGTTCTTACCTCGGCTATCAGCTTTGTGTGGTGAGGTGTAACCTGCTATTCATACAAGAGCAGGACTAGCTGATTTGAACTATAAACTCCAGTTTTGGGGACTAAACCAGAAGGTACTCTTCTCTCTCAGGAATCTGCTGACAGGCAAGCAAGGTTACATTAGTGTAAACCTGGGTGCACGTAAGCATCAATAACTTTGCTCGAATCAACAATAATTAGAAAGAACACCTGCTTTTAAAAGTCATTTTTCTTCCAGTTGACTGGGCATTGCATTTGTGCGAAACGGATGCTGATTACATGCAAATGAAATTTCTAAGGTTTCCTTGTATTTCATTGTGAAAAATAATCATGCCCTGTTGTGCATCAAGAATAATCCAGCTCATTCATTGTTCAGCAACACCTGTACGTCAAAAGAAAAGAGCTTTGAAAGCTGCAAATCCTTGAAAAGTCCATAGGAAAGGAGAAAATTTTGCATCAGCACTTGGTTATCTATCTTCTTAAACATTAGATTAACCTGAGGTTTTTGTGATTTTATAATAGCATTTGTTATAAATTGGCTTAGAGTCAAGGTACAATCTGAGTGGTGAGAGGAGATGAATTATTAACCTGTAACACAAGGGCTGGGAATTGAGGCTGCCAGACAGGACTCCTAGTGCAATGTGTATTGATGGCTTCTTGATGGTGAGCGTTTTGTCTGTCTCAGGATAGCTGAGGCTAGTTGCAATAGCCACACTCTTTTGGTAATGATACCTCTCTTGGTCACTGCTTTCATTGACCTTTTCCAGTTTCTTTCCCGGATTTCACCTTTGGTGGTCAGAAGTTGAAGTCTACAACCTTTGACCACATTTCTTGACCTGTACAGTAAGGCAAGACTCCAATCCTATCCATGACTTTAAATAGTATCTCTTGCATTGAATTGCTAAAAATAGTGCTAAAAACCATTCAGAAAACCTAAGCAATATTGTCATGGAGACAGAAATCTTGCTCACCTGTTACAGATTTCATAGCTACAGTGCACTACTAGAACTGGAATTTGTGTTTTGCCTATACAGCATTCACTACAAAATTTGAATTCAAATTGCCTAGCAGTGTTAATTTAAACTGCATTGTTAAACTATATGATGTAACTCCCATATTCAAAGTGAAAGAGGTCTTCACTGGATTTGGCTTAATTCTCTTTGGAAAGGTCCATATCGAATTGCCATGCATTTTAAGTAGTCAGATTTAAAAGCTCCTCGAGTGTAACTTACCTGAGTATTGCTCAGGCTGTTCTCTGTCTGTATCAGGTTCTCTGATAAAAAGCGTCGCTGTGCCAAACCTGTTCTTTAACAAGCACTAGAGAAGCAGCTACGTGTTTTACCTCTGTTGAACAGTGCTTGCCTCCTGACTGAGATTTGTCGTAAAGTACTGTAGTACTCAGAACTCACCCCAGAATGACAGACATTGCTGTCTGCTCCAGCGTGATCCAGCCTCTCCTGCAGCTGTTTTCAGACATCAGGAAAGCCAAACCAGCCGCGCTGGCTGCTGGCTCCGAGCACAGGTCTGTCAGCTCTGAGAGCGGTGGGCAGGGGGCCCTGCTCTGCATTCTGAGTACGTAGGTCACAGAAGAAGTGGCTTTTGTGAGGTGAGCCTGCATAACTAAGAAAATTACCATTTGTGGAGAATTAAATGGATGCTCCAATGTTTGCCAAAGGTTCTTCAGAAGTAGGGTCTTTAGGTGTGCATTGAGAAATGAGGAAAAAGTAGTGCATTTTGATTTTTACTCTTTTTTTCTTAGGTCTCCAGTTTGTAGCCAACTTTTCTCCAGTCAACATTTTTTTCTCGTCTACTGAAGGTTCTTAAATGCAATGCTTTTGGTTCAGAGGTGTTTTTTCCCTTTCTTTGAAATGAAATATGTTCTTCCTCTGTCAACTTATTCTAATCTACATTTTAGTTTCAACTAATTATCCACAAGTAACTTGCATCATCACATAGAGAATAGAATTTAACTGAACAGAAATATCAGCAGATTCTTGATGTTTGAAATTAGGCAGCACAAAAATTTAACACATAAAAAATGGAGTCATGAACATAATTACATTTAAAGTTCTGATTTCTTGTTGCCATGTTCATAATAAGATCACCATCATTTTGGTGCTGACTAGATATTAAGCTTAAAAAATCATTCTTCTGAGATGCAGTAACAAATATTTACAAGACAAGATTTTTTTTGCCTGTAGGTAAATTTAAACTTGCACAACTTTGTTCCAACAGGAGATACTAGATTGATATCTTTGAAGAGGTAAGTAATATTTCCGTTAAGCAGAAGTTGCATTCTGATGCTCCTAACAGAATGAATTAAATCTCTGAGTGAAGATTTTAATTGACAAAAGGCTGATTTTAAATACTTGCTCTGTTTTGTAGGGAAGGCTGCAGGCTGTGACTGCTCTGCAGGCAGCGTGGTTGTGTACAGCCAAACAAACAGCCCGTGACACTGACACATCACTCGTGTGCCAGCTCCATTCTGGATGAGGTGATTGATTGCAGGCCCCTTTCAAGGGATGCTGAGGATAGACACAGTGTGGCTGCAGCCAGGCAATTTAAAAAAAAAAAAAGTAGCTTCAAAAATTTCCTATTTTAGGAAGTGTAGACTGTAACTTACTGGTTAAACTCTGACAAAATGATCAACACTTGATACACCCATCTTTGGGAGCAAAGCTTGTGAAGACAGTGGTGGGATATCTTACATTTTCGCACGTTTTGCTGTTTCTCTCCAAAGATGTCTGTGAATCTGTTCCTTACTGGCCCAGGTACCAAAATGTTACAGGATGTCACTGCCTTTCCCCCTTCAGCTGCTGTTTCTCTTCTCCTTGGACTGGAGATATATACATATTAAACAGTGAGGTCAAATCAATTTTTAATGTATGCCACACAATTACATTAACCGTTTCTCTGAACAGAAAGAGATGGTGCTGTCAAGTGTCAGGCAAACCTGCTCCTGCTCCCCCAAGCGCTGGGGGCAGAGGTTACAGCACCAAGCAGCTGTGCAGTTAATTGTTTGCCTGTAAAAGTCTGATGGGTGGCATGATACTGCAAGTGATATGTATCTCAACCAAAAGAGAAATCACTTAGCGTTACCTTAATTGCAATCATGGCTAAAGAAATAAATTGTTCCCTTAAGACTTCAGTGTGTAACTTTTGGCAGTCCACATGTGCATTTTGTAAGGACACAGGTTTCAGACCAGTCAAAAAATGCATATGATATCCAGTGAAGGAACTGTCATACTCTGAATGAAAACACTTCAGTGAACAAAGGAAAATAGTAATTGTGCTCTCATCCAAAATCAAAGTCAAATGTTGTCGTGAATGTGCTTCTAATTGTTTGGATCACAAGGTGTTGCTGGTACAGCAGCTCTCTGGGAAGGAAGTATTTGTGTTTAAAGGCATCTGAGAAAAACAGAGTCACAAAAGGGAAAGGGTAGAACAAAGAATGGGTGGGGAGCAACGTACAGGGCAAGGTTTCTTTTGCTTGGTTTCCTTTCCTTTTCTAGTTAAACATTTGTATTGCAACAGCAAGACAGCAAATGGTTAACAGCCAAAGACAAAACCCACTGTGACCGTCAGGTCTCTGTGCAATCATCAGCAGAACTAGCTATTCTAGCCAATTTAATAGCTTGAAAATGAACTCATTAGTGGTCTTTTATCAGTGGAAAAAAGTCTATTAAATCCGGATGTGTGAAGAAGCAGTACGGAGGCTCATTTCCATCCCACTTGTGACCTGAACAAATCAGAGAAATGCTTTTCAAGGAACGGGGTCAGGCTTGACTGCAATAAGATATTTTCTACGCGCAGCACCCAACTTGTATCTTTCCTTCAAGTTTCTGATGCAGTTAATTTTAATTTACAGTCTATTTGTCGCTCCCCACATCTGTCCCTCTCACCTCTTTCCCAGTACCACTGGCATCCATAAACATGTGGGCTGTTTATACTTTATAAAGAGAAAATGTATTACAGTCTGTTGGATTTTTCAATAAACCTGCCCAGTGATGGCCCTCTGACAGCTCTGGACTTCATTTCTCACTGGATGAGGGAGTAAGTAAAGATTCAGATCCTCATCTGGAAGGTAAAGACCGCAGCAGAATGATGCCAATTTACATCAGCTTGTGATCTAGCCAGAGCTATGGGCAGAGGCAAAACATAGTCCAACCTTCTTTCTGCCCCTTTGGAGAGCAGAAACCCAAATGTGAATTGTATGAGATGTACTTCCCCTCAAAAGAGGCAAAAGCACTGTTTCTGTCAGGATATTGACATTGTTCTGGAATTGTCTCATCTGTGAAAAGCTTTTCTACAGTTCTTGCTTCTGGCATGATGCACAATGTTAAGTGAGCTAAGGAACCTGAGACTAAAGTACACATGGCCCTCAGAAGGTGGTATATCTGTGGGGTAATGATAACAGTCCAGTGAGTTTTAAACGTTTAGCCTCTTGAGAAGTATTTAAGGACTGTCATTGACAGAAATACTTAAAAAACATCTCACATCTTGGCATGAACGAGTTAATTATCTTTGTAGGACTAAATTTAAAAACAACTGCTTCAAACACTTCTAAAGGACTGCATTTCCACAAGGAGTGATACTATTGTTCCTGGAGAGCTGTAGCATCCCCTGCATACTTAGTGGAATAGCGCTGTCTTCAGCATTCCATGGGAAAGGCTTTTTTTTCCACTTTTTCCTTGCAACTATTTGGTCAAAAGTTAAACTTGTAATGGAATTAATTTTTTTTATTTAATTCCAGACATTTTATGCACATGTATTTAAACTTACATTACTTAATAATATACTAGGATTACTTAATGGCCTCTTATCCTGCCCTGAAACATAACCCTATTATTCCAGTCTTGGTTCTCTTATGAATAGAAAATCCCAGCTATGATAAATTCCTTTAAAATGATGCTAGGATTTTACAGTGAGTCTGTGGGCTAATTTGAGACCACCAAACTCATTTACTGCTGTCTGCTAAGCCAAGCATGAATCACAGATCTCTGGGGTGGAAATTCACTTTATTAACCCCCTGGGTCACCCAGCTACCAAGGCAACGTGTTTCTGCAGTGAGTAACTCCATAACTAAAGCATCAACTACAAGAAACCCAAATCCCTTGATTAGAACAGGGGCTGGTAAACCTCAAACCGGGCACATAAATACTTTCCAGAAGTTTGTTTAGCTCTTAGCAGAAGCTGTTCTCCTTCACTTGGTTTGAAAGGAACAAAATTGGAAATTGTTTCCCAGCCTGCTTTGCCAGCCCCAGAGCCTGCCTGATAACTTGATTCACATCTCAGCCTCACAGCACACTGCAGAATTCTCCTGTCATTGCCTTGTGTGCTCCTTCTTGCATGCCCTGGTCCTGGGGGATGCCCATCAGTCGAGGATATCTGGCCATGTTATTAGCTTGTCTTGTAGATGCTGAGAGAGAGCCTATCATGCATTGTATTGTGTATTACAAGAAGAGACACAGGGGATGCTTTATCCCATGCAGTCCAAACTTAAATAAATTTGGAATTAAGACTAAGTATTTATTTAATATTCTAAGATAAGCAGAAATCTCCTTTACCTAGGAAAAAATGTTCCACTGTTAGGACTTCTTAAGTCTGGTTTAATTACTGGATCTCTCTCAAAGGCATAAAAAAGGTCATAGAATTACAAGAATATGGTAGCCAGGAAAATTTTGTTGAACAAGTAACTGTCTATCTGATTTAAGGTGTTAGATTTGTGTCCTTGTGCAGCAGTAGGTGTCCTGCAACACAGGCAGAGCACCCTTGGACAGGTACCATTATTACAGAGCATTGCTCAATCTGCTGTCTCACTGAAGCTTTTGACACGCTGTAAATTTATTTGCAAAATTCCACTGTGCTTTACTTAGCACATCTATAGACTGGCAGACATGTGCATTTGTTGCTGAGAAGTAATTTTATGTTATCTGTAGTCCCATTTTTATGCCTCAAAGTCTTTCTCCACACATCACTGGGAATGTTAAACTCTCACAAAGCAAGGGGAGAGAGGCATTTAAATAACATGCATACAGATAACATGCTGCCTTTTATTCTTTGTTCTCACAAAGTATGTACTGTACAAGAAAGGAACATGGTCACCTATCCCCTTACTGGAGAAACTGTCATTCCTAATTCATTTACACAGGGTGCTTAAGATGCCTTGAGCAAACTAAAATAGCTTTAAAGGAAAATTAATCTAGTTTGACTGGAGAAAACCAGTAATTTTTCTGGAAGTGTAACACATTTGTTAAAGACAGAGGTTGTGCTGCTTTCTGCAGGGTTATTAACAAAATCTTTTTCCATGCTTTCCTCTCCCCATGGTGCACGATTGACAGTGCAGGCAGCACCAACCACCATCCAAGCCACAGTGATGGGCTGGATGCTCTTGATGCTCATTTTGGATCTGGACTGGCTAGGGCCATGCAAGGTGACAGGTGATGTTCTTGCAGACTGTCCTGAGGGACACGTGAGCCACCCGGCCCAGTGGTGGCAGGGCAGTGGTGCCAGCTTTGGATGTCTCCCAGTAATCGGACTGGGAGAAATGAAGTAGCAAGGCCTGTGCTCCCAAGAAGAAGGACCAGTCTGGCAGGGTGGCCACTGCAGAGAAACAGAACTGCTCAGGAGTGGGCTTCCCATGCTGATTCCACAGGACATTACCTGTGGCCCTGCCTGAGCCAGGTGTGTTGAACCTTGAAGGGCAGAGAAACTTCTCTGCTACAGAGTTGCAGAAGAGGTGAGTGTTGGGTGAGAACAACTTCTCAGTTCTGCCTGCTTTTCTTCTCATGTCTCAGGGACCCCCCCATTTCTGTGGCTTTTTGTGTTGAAGCTTTTTGACTTTGCTCTGTGAATAGGGACCTAAAGCAGTGGTTTTTCAAAGGGCCCTAGTGGAAGTTCTTTGTAGAAATTAACACACTATTTTCCATTAAACTCACCAATTTACTCTTTTTTTTGTAAGGGGGAGAAACACAATACTGACATGTTCTTCTGATGTGTACTGCTGTCTGTCAGTGTGGTGGCAATGTTCACGTGCTGTTCCTCAAAACAGGAGTTAGATTAATTAATGTCTAATGTATCACAATGGAAACCCTCCTTTAGGTGGCTGAATACTTTCAAGAGTACTATGACTGTCTTTCTAATGGTTGTAAGGTGGTATTTAATGATGTTGTATAATGGCAATATCACTACCTGTAGCATATTTTCATCATAGAATCATAGAATGGTTTGGGTTGGAAGGGACCTTAAAGATCATCTAGTTCCAAGCCCCTTGCCATGGGCAAAGACACATTCCACTAGAGCAGGATATTTTTTTGAAGCACAAGTGTTTTTAAGGGCTGATTCCTGTCATTTTTATTCATGGACTTGATGATCTTAAAGGTCTTTTCCAACCTTAATGAATCTGTCTTTCTATGGAAAATACTTGGACTTCTGTCCTTCTTCCCTCTGTATTCCAGGGAAAAGTTAGGGGCACAGTCAGTTTTGAAATTGCAAATGTACATTAAAAAAACCAACCAACCAAACAAACAAAAAAATCCCAAGATGTATAATGGGGGATTATTTTAAAAAATGGGAATTACAAGTTTACATGATTTCTTATGGAAGAATCTCCAGATATTGTAAGTACAGCTTTTTAGAAGCAAGGTGAACAGACTTCAGACTTTATTTATGGACTACAAAAATATTCCAAATTTTTGTCCTGGGTCAATGAAGAAATATTACTTGGAAAATACTGAGGTAAAAGCAGTTTGGAAAAAAAAAGAGAATTTTTCCATACACATATTTTTTAAAAAAATCTGTACTATGTATATGTAGCATCTCTTAAGTTTCTTTATAGCTCTGCAAATCACCCTGCCATAGAACATCTTATGGATATTTAGAGCTAGGCATTGCTGCATAGCTAAGATATTTATTCTGGTATCTCACCTCGAAAATACATTAAGTGAAGGCTCACAGATGTCCATGCCAGTACTGACCCCTGTAATGTTGCTTTCTGTGCAAACATGAGTGGTCTGTGTGTGCTAAAATAGCTGCACCGTTACGCTGGTTGCACAGCACCTGTTGAGCAGGTCAGTATGTGTTACATAGCAGCAACACAAAAATGGATATTTTCTAGGCACAAGTCTTTCTAGGTTCTTATTTGAATTCTCTAAGACACCTACATTTATGCACTGTAGTTTTTAGAGCATGAGGCTCTTAAAGAAACACATGGGCCATAGGCTGGCATGGTCATCCAGAGGGTCACATCCTTATATTTAGCAATTACTGATGTTGTATGCAAACTAGCACTACTATAAAGTGTTTATAATTAGGTGTGTTTATAATTTATTGTTTAATTAGGATCTCATTATTATAGTAGTACATTAGATTCTAATACTTTTTCTCTGTTCCTTGTTCTGCTGACCAACTGGACCTGAACTGCAGTTCAGGAATGTACCTTTTGTTCTGCTTTGATGGGCAGTGAGCAGAAAGAATTAGTCTGTCTGATGAGATGGGACTGAACTGTTGCAAAGAAAACAATGGTGAATTCTACCTCCTTAAAAAAAAAAAGTGCATCTCATTAGTCCTCTGCTGTCATTTCCTGCAGATTATCAGCTGTAGAGAACTCCTTTGAAGTGTCATATAGCTGCTTTTAAAATAGGAAGAAATTATCTTGGAACTTTTGAAGAATATTGGCATTTTTCCTTTAACAAATTAGAAGCTGAAAGAAGACAATAATAGAAAAAAAAAGTGTCTTGTCTCACCTCCCTGCTCCATCAAAACGCTGTCCTTTAGGCAAGATCTTTCAGGGATACACTGTCTCCTGACTGTTATGGCTTATACCACAGAGAAACACCTATGAACAGCTGAGAGAAGCAATGTTGTTCTGCCAGTCTGCAGACTACTGTAAGTATTTATATGGTCATGTAAAGATTCCTAAATAAATTACAGTGATACTGAAAAGATGACAGTAGTATCTGATAATGACTTACATTTCTGAGACCCCAATGTCAAAATTTGCCTGTTCAGACAGATGAATTTCATGCAACTGTTATAGACAGACAGAGAAAATATAGTAGCTGTAACTCTTGTGTTGCTCCTGTCTAATAAGGCTGAGCTTTGGCAAAGTGATTGCATGATTATTTTGATTTAAAGGAAAGAGAGGTCGTATTTTTCCTGAATAGAATTGTGTCTACGGAGGGACATATTATGTAATGCTGGCTGTGTTTAAGGACCAAAGGGGTCTTAAGATAGTACTGATTTAATCTGATGAGTAGGTTTTCTGTTGCAGCCATTATTAATTGGGGTGATCACTACAGCGCTGAATGTTCTCCTTATTCCTGAAAATTATTCTGGCATAATTGGTTCACTCTGACTTCAGCCTACCTTTTTATAGCCACTGTGAGTCCTGGGCAGCAGAGTCTGAGGTGAGACACCCAGCTCACAAACACGTCTCACTGTACCAGAGGAATGCGCAAAGCACAAACATTAAAGCATACGTGTGAGTGACAGGAAATTGCTCAGGCTCAGTTTCAGCTGCATCTTTCAGCGTCAGAGTCCAGCTGGTAAAAAACACACCTGGGAGGACCCAACTCAGAGCTGCTGCCGCTGCTGCTGCTGCTGCTGCTGCTGTTGCTGTTGCTGTTGGCCGCAGCACAGCTTTGAGGTGCAAACAGTACTATAACTGAGGTTGCAGGGTTGCTATCTCCAAAATTGTTTTCCCTATACCAGAGTGGGACACGTCAGCTTTCAGCTGGCTGAAAGTCACACAAGTACCTCACCTGTTCATTCCTGTTGTGCTTTACATTTCCATTCTGTGTTTCCCACCAGACAGTGTAATGGAATCTCTCTAGAGGACTAATATAAATAAGTTTTTCCCTGTGATTGGAATCCCAGCACCAGTTTGTAAGGTGCAAGAACAGACAAAGTGTGATTCACTTTTTATCAGGCCTTTGTTCCATTTATTCTCTTTGCTGTCCTACTCAGTTAACTTTTAACAAGAGTGAACTCTTTTGAACAAGCCCCTGTTCATTCATTTTAGTACTTTCATTTATCTCCTGATGCTCACTGTGGATAGGAAGCCTAAAGATATTTCATTAATGAAGCATGTGAAAATGAACCAAGTGGACAGAGAAAGTTATTAATTAATTTTCATGTTTCTTGGGTATCGTGGTTGTGCAAAAGAGTTTGGCAGATTAAGAGCTCATTTTAACCTTACCCCAATTTCTAACTGAACCTGGAAGTCAAAGTATTTAGCAACCTCTGCGGCGCACACAGCTCACGCCTGTCTGCTGGGAGGTGACAGCAACATAAGAAGCCGGGGTTTGTCTCATCAAACATAAGCCACAAACACTGACCTGGATGGGGAATACTCACTTGAAACAGCAGAAGGGTGTCTGTAACCTCGGATACGCAACTGTTAGCAAGCAGCTTGTCATAGTAACATTTGAACTGATGTTTTGATGTACACAGCACAGAGGAAAACTCCAGTAATACACCTTTGAAGTATAAAAGGGGACGTATACATGAGAAATACTAATCTTGTAAATGAAAAAAGACGGAGATTTTTGAGTACTGTTTTTACTGTGAAACACCAGGAGTGGCTGCACGGCTCCCAGCAGAGGTGTGTGGAGCTCAGTCCTGTGTCTTTGACAATGGCTGGATGTGGACATGAGGGCAGAGCACTGCTGTAAATTACTTGATTAGTGTATAGATATTGTCCAGCTGAAGACTGCTTTGTCTGATTGCATAAAACCAGAGTCCATTTATTTCACAGCTCTTTTGAGTTTACAGTATATGAGCTATTCTTTCTAGAGCTGCTTTGGTGTAGTTTTCCCAAGGTTTCACCCAATTTATGTGCCCATTCCTGTAAGTGCTAAATGTCCTTCAGTCACAGTTAATTTGAGTCTGAGTCAGTCACCCAGCACCATAAGTATTTAGCTGCTAATGTTAGTCCCTGTTATACCTTTTTTTTTATTATTATTCACTGTATGTTTCATCCCTCTGCCTGGATTCAGTTTCAGAAAACTCCCATCCTACCTCCTGAGAGACACAAAGTGTCTCAGCATCTCATTTCTCTACACTGCATATTACTTTTAGAGCACTGATCAGACCTACAGATCTTCCTTTAACTTGAAAGCTGTTCCTATTTAAAAATCTGTTTGGATACAATTTTCTACCTCTTAAATGTAGGTATTATTCCATTTTCAGTTGGTGTCTACTAGTGTGTTTTATTTTCCTTAACAAATGCTTCAGTACAGGTCTCTATTCCCCTCTTACTATGGGTTACCATTTAATGAGTTTAAATAAGCTTAGATGCTGAGGTAGGTAGGTAGGTAGGTAGATAGATAGATAGATAGATAGATAGATAGATAGATAGATAGATAGATAGATTCTGCTTCCTACATTTAATATAATGTGTTGCCATGGAGATAAGTTCTTCTCTATCTGACAAGTAACACATAACCCAAAGAAGTTATTGCCAATACAGTTCAAAGATTGGAAATGTGATATTAAAAAAACTTTTTGCCACTGAGCTAAATTATTTATTTTGGTACTCTTTTTGCTGTTCTATCTCTTCTCTCCTGAACTAACTTTAATATCTCCATTCCTACTAACAGGACTGACAGGCATGTCCTATTGATGTCTCCTAGTTTTGCTCCATGAGTTGGATTACATGTTACTGAGCAATGAAACTGGCATTTTTCTCCCTTGTCTTGCTCTCTGCTCCCTCATTATCAAAGTCTGAAAGACTTTACTTCATCAAAGATCTATCAGTTAAGGTTTTTTTTGATCCTGAATCTAGCATTTCACTGCAGAAATTGCAGCAGTGCAGGAAATGTACCAGTTGGGATAATTCACAAGCTCCTCTCCTTCTGGGGTTTACAGACTCATCATTTTAGTTTGCCCTTGGTACTTCTCCAGAACTCTGCCATTGTGTGAGTAACTCCACTGGATTAGCAATTTAGGGTTTTGTTCTTGGTGTTCTCTCATTTAATTTGTTAGATGGATTGAATAATACATTTAAAATACCCACTTGTTAGGGCAGAGCTAGACAATTGCTACCGTGTGTGTTCAGACACACACTGAAGCACTGGAGGAAAAATTTATCTTTTACCTTATCAATGCTCTCGTGAGCACTGCCATTGATTTAACCCCTAACACAGCAGTGAGGGCTGTGCACTCAGAAAGAGCAGAGCAAGGTCATCTATGCAGTGGAAATGGCATGAAAAGCAGGAGCAGAGCATGGAACTTTCCCAGAGAAAGAAGAGACAAACTATGCTGACCTTGAAAGCTTTTCACTCAACCCCATACTAAAAGAGAAATTTTCTGAGATTATAATTAATTCATTTTTTCTTTGCTAAAGGCTCCTGTGCAGAGGGCTGTGCCTTAGTAACCAATCACTACCTTCCATCTTTGCTGTATGCATATCAGCACAGTTTGTTTCAAGAATGAACTGACTGACTTTCGTCTCTGTGATGTAAATGACAACAGTCTTAAGAAATTTTCTGGCTGACAGGAAAGGACTTGGTAGAGTTTTCATAGCAAATAACAATGAATCTCTAGTTCAGGAAACCCCTGCCCTGCTAGGAAAGCTCACTGCTCTCTTTATTGCATATTAATTTAAACTTGGAAGGCAAATAGCTATGAGTGAAGTGGTGCTCATCTAAGTATACAAGGCCTATTCTTCAAATTCATAAGAAATGTGCTAAGAGGAAACCTAAACTTATGGAAAAATTACAAACTATTTTTGGGGGGTTTACCCAAATATTGAATACTCCCCAGTCATACTCTTTTAATTAGCAGAATAATTTGTCACCTCACAAAATGTTACCTTTTTCCCTAGCTTGATGGTCTAAGAAATACGGGAAAGTCATAGCCAAATTGGTTCCCCTACTATTCTGGTCTCCAATAAAAATTACTCTAATTTAACCAAATAATTTTATTTCATTATTAAGTACTCCTTTGAAATGTGTCTGATTTTTAAAAAACTCTAGGTGTGTCTCAGGAAATCCAAATTCAAAGTAGGAAAAATACAGCTAAGTAGTCAGTGGAGCTCTGAAATTCATGTAAGTATCAGCAAATGCACTTTTGGTGTTCTCCATAACAAATGAATTAGAGAGAGAGAGATGAGAATTCAGGAGCAAGGAGGCAAGACCAGTAGGATGAGTATATGTCATGTAAATGAGAAAGAAGAACATTTCTGATATTTGCATTTAATAGTTCCTGAATATTTTTGTTTAAAATTAATTAGTCACACGAAAACCTTGTCCACAGTAGCAGCTATTCTTGTAAGCCTTCCTTCAGTTGTTAATGTTCAAATTTTTTGAATGGGTCTTTCAGGTTTGAGTGTATCAGTTCAAACCACTAAGTTTCACTTGGCTTCACACTAGAGGTATTAAAATTCCTGTCATTATCTTTCTTTGCCATAATTTGGAAGAGATCTGGGGAATATTCAGTGCAACTGAACTTAACTTCTAAAAAGAATTTGGTTATTTCTTGAGAATGTTTCACAGAAGAATTTTTAAAATAATGGCCTAGCATATGTGTGGAAAATAATCTCAATTTTCTTCATTGAGCAATGTTAATATGCCAGGATAAATCATGCTTAACCATTCCCAAATAAAAAAGTCAAGTTAGTCAACTGTAAGTAGCTACCTTAATGATGAAGCTGCATCTGACTGTGATAGAGGGTTCTCACTTTTCCCTTCTTCTGCATATATTAGAAAATTGTTACATTAGGATATTACACTAGGAAAATTTTAAAAAATGTGGTTGAAAAAAGCCTCATGAGGGCTTCAGTCCAACCTAGAGTCCAAACAAACTTGTGGCCAGCACTGGGCTGGGTCAGCATGGATGTGCAGCCAAGGATGTCATCGTCACAGCCTTGTTCTGTCTTATTTTCCTCTCATGGAGAATATGGCTCTGTCACCTTTGTAAATCCCCTTCAGGTAGTCATAGGATGCTACAAGATCACCCCCTGAGCCTTCCCTTCCCCAGACCAAGCAACCTCAGGTGTCAGTGTCCCATGCTCTGGGCCCTGGACCATCTGTGTAGCCTTGAGCTGGGCTCTCTCCAGGATAACTCCTGACAGGGGAACAGAAACCTGGGCACAGTGTTTCATTGTTAAACTTCACCAGCACCACGTGGAGGTGGGTGGTAACAACTGATCCTGGCCTAAGACCCCAATTCCCCAAATTCCTCATGCATGCATTTTGCTTTATTTGCAAGTTATTTGCAACTCAGTGTCTATCACCATCCTAGGTCCTCTCCAGCAGGGCTGTTACTCAGCCAGTCACCTCCCAGTGGTTAATCCTGCCTGTCACTTATTGAACCCTATGACATTCTCCAGGTTTCCCAAAGTCTCATTTCTTCAACCTTTATCTGCTGGAGGGCAAGTCAGTCACCCTGATCTGGGATCATTTGCAAGGGTGCAATTCTGTCTGAGTTCTAGAGGAAAATATCATGCAATTTAAGCCCCACAGCAGTCCCTGGTATATTTTTGACAAAGAAGTTGCTGTCATACAGTTTCCATGATGTAGCACATAGCTTTATTTCTTTTTGCAGAAAGCATACTAAAGAAAACATATAAATGACATATTCCTTGTAACCTCTGACAGTAAGGCAGAAATGTTCTTTGCATAACTCTTCTGGATTTGGACATTATTTTCCTCCTTATTTGCATGAGTAGATAATCTGTTCTTTCACAGTTTAACAATAGCAATCAATATTATTTAAAAGGTTTCATTTTTTGTATCGAGAAGTCATGACTTTGAGAGAGCAAGATTGATTTTTTAGAGCCTTGCTAGCTAATAAGTATCATAATTTTCTTTTCATTTAAAGAAATTCCTTTCCTGTCCATCTAGGTACCAAAAAGCTTCAGTGAAACATTATTAGTGTTTAAGAGGAAGTACTGGGCATTTGTCAAGGGCTTTACTGCTAGCAAACTGCAGGGTTTTACTTCAAATTTCTGCAAACTGTGTATTTTAGTATTCACTCTGTGCTAAGAAAGTGATCTGGCAACTAATTATCTGAATAACTTCATGTCAACTCCAGCGCATATTCAGTGAATATTCAGTATATCTATTCTGCTATAACTCAGAAAGGGACATACACAGACCAGACTGGAGCGAACACAAGGCTGAAGGAAGACGAGATGCATGTACTTTCCCCTGTGCTTAACACTCAGCAGATTTCAGTCATGGCACAATTCAAGCTCATATTTTCTTTGTATTTTATAAAGAAAGAAAGGGCTTGCATAATCAAAGTTCTCCTTAGGAATGCAGGTGGAGTTCTTCAGGGCATGGATATGGAGATTCAGGCTTACTTGGACAAGAAGTGGCAGCCTGGCCAGGTGCCCAGTGTTAGTCACAGGAGAACTAAGACTTTCTTGCTGCCCCTGAGGTTACCATTTTCCAAGTAATATCCCAGGGGAGATACATCTTCCTCAGTTAATGAGAACAAATGAAGTTGCCCAATCTTCTCTGTATCTCTCTTTCTTTTTCTCGTTCTCTCTCTCTCTCTTACACACTCCTGCTCATCACTTTCTGGGAGCAGGCATGCTTGACATTTTACCAGTAGGAAAGAGGGCAAAAATCACCTTTGACTAAAATAATTTTTTAGATAGGTTCTTAATGTGAAGTGTTGAGTGCTTGCATGTCAGATGATTGTCTTTTCCTAGGGGTTTTGGAGAGCAAGAACCCTAACCTGAAGGCCCACAGTCACGTAGCATTCCTCCTTTGTGTCTTACTGTCAGCTGATGACAGCAGAGGGATGGACTGACTTGGTGCTTTAACCAATACTGTAGCCACGAGTCAGGTTTACTTTTAGATTGTTGAATCTGCTGACAAGCTGCATATGTGTAGGGAGCCTCTTGGAGAGTGAGCAGGTGGACTTATCCATTGTTGTTTAAAGCTGGCTCCAGTCCTTTTGCAGAACCACTGCCATATTGTTATCCTGGGTAACCTGGTAGCTTGAGGGCTGGACAGTCAGTGCATGTGATCCCTCCCAGGATTCTCTTTCCAGCTCTTTGCTGGTTTATATCCACCTGCTTCCTTTTGGGAGTATGGTTACACTGTAGGACTCGAGCTGTCACCACTCTGTCAGTGATGAATGACCAACATGCCTCTCATTCTCCCTGATCGTGCCATGAATGCTTCATGCTGCCTTTAGCAGATGTTCTTTGATGGAAAACTTGCAAACTAGTTAGGATAAAATTCTCATCTGAGACAGTTTAGTAAACATCTCTAGTCCCAGCCTCCAGATTCAATCAGTGTGGATTCTTCTGTTTTTAACAAACAGTGCTGGAAAGCCTGGAACACTTCCCTAACGCTAAGTCTGAATGTTCTTCATTAAAAATCAAAATATCAAGAGAGACAAGACACTATGGAGATGGTTTTCATCAGAAACATTTGTCCTCGAACTGTCCAAAGTAAGGCTGAGGTATCCAGTGAGCTGCCAAAGGCTTTGATTTGGGTCCTTGGCTTTGTTTTGAGCAGTCCCTGTGCCTGTTGCTGGCATTATTTTAGATTTTCAGAATTATTTTAGAAATTACTGGCAAGATAATCAACACTGGAAGAAAACACCACCATAATTTTGCTGTACATTCTGCCGCCTGCCTCGGTATCCTTCATGCTCTCATAAACCACTTTATCCAAATACCCCATCTTTGTCCAGAGTCTGCTGGATAGTAGGAGAATATTATATATCCCTCACCATATCTTTGAAACATTTTCCTTCATCAGCATCAAAGCAATTCTTTTTTTGCATTTGGATTAGAACAAAAGATTTCTTAGCCACCTTTCCTTCCATTTATGTAGGTTTTATTTTAGAACTTGAACAGCTATCCTTATTTACAGAGGACTTAATATAATGAATTAATCTTCTGCTTAATTTTATTAACCCTTTACCCAATAGTGTTTTCTCATTCCTCTATGTTTAAAAACAACGATGATAAGCATTTTCTCTGCTTCTTTTCTCTGGTGCAGCACTTATAAAAAAGGTTTTCGCACATATCACAGAATCATGGAACAGTTTGATTTGGAAGGAACCCTAAAAGATATCTAGTTCCAACTCCCCTGCAGTGAGGCATCTTCAAGAAGACCAGGTTGCCCAGTGCCCCATCCAACCTGACTGTGGACACCTCCAAGGATGAGGCACCCACCACCTCTCAGGGCAACCTGTTTCAGTGTTTCATCACTCTCATCATAATTTTTTTTCCTTATATCTAGTCTAAATTTACACTCTTTAGTTTTAAAACAGTAGCCCTTGTTCTATTGTCTTCCTAATGAAGTCTGGCAAGGCAATTGCAATTCCTGGAATAGAAATGTTTGAGGAATTTTATATGTTTGATAAACATCTTATAAAAAAGTAAGTGAATGTTAGCTCTGATAACAGAACCCATAGAGTTCAGGGGAGTGGACAGTGTTGGCCAAACAGTGCAGGCAGATTCACCTCCGTGCAGATCTGCAAGGATTACTCCTGTGGGGGTGATCTCCACAGGCAGCTTCTCAGGGTTTCTCTGATCCAACTGCCAGCTCATATTGCTCATGGCACTGCTTTGTTAAGAGAGAATATTAAAAAAACGGTGAGTTGAACTCAAAAAAGACTCCTGAATTTTTAGGGGAGTTGAGTACCAGGAGAGTGTAGCTCCTTTGGAAACTGTGAGGCTTGGCTCTTGTGTGCAAGAGGAGGAACAGAGCTGAGGTTATCAGTTCTCTCTTTGCTATCTGCAGCCGTCCATACTGTAGTTTTACTCACCAAGAGGTAAGCAAGCCTGGTCTCTCTCATACTTCTTTCAGATCATTGCAGTTCTGTTGACTTTCCTTTCAAGCAATGTGAAAGAAAATTTACTGTATTAATAAGGAAACGTTTTATTCTCTGTAATCACACACAGAATAATAGTATTTTAGAGTGACATGGGGTAAGACCAACAGCAGTAGTGTAGCTGAAAGTCAGACTTGAACATTCAGTAGAAAAATGAGTTTTGGGATGCATAGAATTTCTGTTTAGGCAAGTTCAAACTAATTTTATGAATCGTTCACCCAGCTCAACTTTCTTTTTCTATCTCATTTTCCTTTTACCAGCTTAAAAAAAATATAGAAAACATCAGTAGACCTTGAAAAACACATTAAAATTGAGCACAGGGTTCTTCTTTCTTTCAATATATCTCAGCTAAATTGAAACACCACTATATTTTTAAGATGACAGCTTTCAAGAAAATATGACATCAAGTTTAACTTTAAAAAAAGACTATGTTTTAGTTCAGGAATTACATTAAATTAGGAGTTTATGTAATGATATACCCCAGAATATGTTGCAAAGAACTATTAAAAGACACCTACAAAAATGAAATGCAGCATACCAAATTATTTAAAGCTCTTCATGTGTGTTGCTTTGTCTTTTCAGGTTGTTAATTACTAAGTTATAAACCAGAAAGAACCTACAGCCAAAGGCATTCATAATGATGTTAGATTGAAATGTATGCTATTGCATACATTTTTTTGTTGTTGTTGTTTTTAATTTTGGGTATGAATTGACATTTCCATCCCCAAGAACAGAAGTTTCAAACAAATTCCTTAGTCCATAATAGTAGCCAGGCAGCTCTGTGCCAGCACTGTCAGATATGACCATGGCCTTTTGTACAGGAGGATCTGAGTTAGAGGAGTAGATATAATTAATTGGCACCAAAATTCAGAGGTGGGGGGTAACAGGCAGTTTGGTCAGACCTACTGATACCTCTTCACGTGATCACGATACCTGCTGAACCTCATCACAGCTGTTGCTGGGGTGCTTAGATACAAAGACAAACTTCACCTTCTTAAATGAGAAATGTGTACCCTCCCCTGGGGTTGTCCAGTTTTCTGGGCAGGGTCTGAAACTGTGCCTGTCCTGCCTAAGGCACAAGGCAATCTGTTTTTATGTGCTGTCAGCACAAAATCCTCATCTTTATGTCTCCTCTGTCCCTGCTTATCCTGTCTGCAGCACATAGGAAAAACAGATTTGCCAAAACTCACCTCGTGCAATGCTTCTGTTTAGTCCTGATCTTGGCACAAAAAATCCTCTTTTTTTCTGAACTCCATAAAACTTGAAGAATTGTTTAGGTTAATTTTGTTCTTTCCGAAAAAGGCTGAAATCCAGCCTTTCTTCCTGTCTGAATGAGGGCTTAGGACATTCACTTTAACTGAAAATTGTTTGCTAGTTACTGTTTTAACCAGATAGAAACATAACTTTTAGCCATAAATTCTTGCAGTGTTGCTAGAAGTTACTGTCTAAGCATAAGGCATCACAATTTCATTTCACTTCCAGGAACTTTTGCATTTGCTCTTTCCAAAGCAGTTCAGTGAAAAATGTGACAGTATCATAGGCACTGAGAGGCAGATCTGATAATTCAAAATGCAAATTGTTTCTGCTAAAATTTACTAAAGTATGGCTTTGATTGATGTCATGACTGAAAACTGCCATGACTGACGGCATTTTGATGGTGTCTGTGAAATGGAACGACCTAAGGCTTCAGATCATCCATCATGTGCAGATGCTTACTTTACTGCAAGGGTTCCCCTTCCTAAAAACTGGTTTGCCTGGGATGGGTTAGACTTGGAGCACCAGCATTCTCCATGCCATCCCAACTCATAGCTAACTGAAGAAACTCTGCACTGCCAGGTCTGATGTCCTACACAAGTTTTAAGTTTATTTTAGAACTTGTAAAGAAAATGAAAATGTTGACACACAGGTGTTGCAGACAGGTCTCCTGTTTTCTCAAAAATCTGCACCAGTGGAGATCACGCTGGCATTTAGAATTTACCCGTGGTTTAGTCATGGCAGGATTATTTTCTGGACTCAGTGTCAGTATTAGGTTTTGAACCTAAAAGTTAGAATTTCTTTTCTCCAACTGAAGCTCACCTGTAATTAGGGTAATTTTTTTACTGAGGAGTAAGGTGCTGTTAAGGAAACATCAGTGATGCTCCACTAGGGAGTTTGCTGCTCATATTGATACAGATGTAAGAGCGTAGATGACTATGCTGATAGACACAAGATAAGCAGGTAATATGAGAGTGCATAGATAAGATAATGTATTTTGTACTGTTATTCTGCTATACTGTGTGTGTGGTAAGTTGTGCAGTGCTATTTAATTCATACATATTATGCACAAGGTTGATAGATTCTGTTTGTAAATAGCCAACTACACAGACAGAGCCAGTTTTAGATTAAGAAAAAAACCATCAAGGGATTGTTTGGGACTCTGCAGGCCTTTTCAGTCCATTTTCCTGACCCGATTATTGTGTGGTGCCTCACCATATACCCAGTTTATGTGATCTCATTAGGAGGGGAGAACCCAACTCTGAAGGTGCAAAGGGTTCCCAAAGAGCAGCTGCAGAGTGGAGGGGTTACTCCATCCCATGTCATTCTTACTCTAAAGTAGACACTAAGCTAAGACCTGTGCCCTTAGTTTGGGACATGTGCTGGCAGCTGTGAGAGGCAGGAACTTGGGGATGAGTGTGACGGGGATGTGATGAGAGATGGGAGAGGGAAGAAACAGGGAGCCAAGTTTTGGGACTGAGGACTCAAGCACAATCAAAAGTGATGTATGTTGGGATAGAGGAGAGGACACTTGACAGCACGAAAGGAGCCCAGCTAGGTCCAAAATGTCTAAAGCCTAGCCTGAAAGCAATTTTAAAATGTTAGCTTATTTTTAAAACTATATGTATGAAATTCCAGTTCAGTAATACTAGATGTCACCTGGGGGAAAGTTAAGATCACATGTGAAATTTTCATGCTGTCATAACTTGACTGTTATTCACGAAATATTTTTACCAAGGGGATTTGTATTTGCTTGTGTGACTCAACATGCTAGGTGACTAAATGTACTTCAGTCACATCCTTTTCTCTAACACTGACTAGGTGCAAGATGCTCACTCTTCTGTATACCATGTATACTTAAGAAAACATATTTCTCCTTAATAAAAATATCCACTCTTGCTAAAAATAATTGTAAAAAATCAGTGTTGTATAAACTCAACAAGCACAACATCTCACTTGATCAGAACATGTTTCTGCTTCATGCGCTCAAAGCAAACATCTCATCAGGGTCCACCCCTCGTAAAGTGGCTGCAGATAGGATAAAGAGCCTGAGACACCTTTTAATAAATGATTAATTTAACTTGAGAGAAAAACGCCTCTGCCCCACCTTGGAAATGTAGACATGCCAAAGGTGTAAAGGATCACTCTCCCCATGGTATTGCCCCATTCTCCATTCAGAGCTGTCTTTTTCCCAGCAGTTTGATGACATTGTCCATGTAGCCCTGTAACAGGTATTGCCGTAGCTGTAGACCATAGGCTCTGTATTGAGTGTTTAAGGCCTCAGGACTGAGTCTTGATAGATTTACCCTGTCTGAACTTCTGCTGACTTGCCTGCAGCTTTTATTTCCCTGGTTTATCTGTGACAGCAAATTCTTTAATTGAACAGGTACCTGTGGCTAATTTTTTTAAAATTTGTTTCTCTTTGTGTGGTTCAACCTACGGCCTTATACAGATATCAGTAACAAGCAGTTACAGTAGCAGTATAGAATAAGTAGCAGTTATATAGCAGTGTAGAATAAGATATTTATGGTTCTAACAGAATCATACAGAAAAATGCAGACTTGGAAGGATAGCAGATGCTTTCAGAGATGGAAACAGGATGGGCACAGAGACATGCAGGCCTGAGGTGATAAGAGATGGGGCACAGGTGAACACTGAGGCCCCCATGGCTATAGCCAGCTCAGAAGAGGGCAGTTAAAGAAATGCAGACATGGAGATGAAACAAAAATGTGTTTGGGGGTAGCTCAGACAGCACAGAAGTAGTATCTAACATATGCAAAAGTCATCTTGTAAGAAGACTTGGATGTGTGGAGCAGCAGACCTGTGAAAAATGAGCAATGATTCAAAAACATGTTACCAAGCATTTAAAAATAACCTGAGTGCATTCTGGAGTGAAGAAGAAACTATATGGATATCAATGCTAGTCCTAGTGCATGCCTAACAAAAGTTGTGTTTCACAGCAAGGTGTAAATACATTACTTTGTTTTGCTTGTAGTCCTGCTTAAGCAATACAGGCATATTCTGCTCTTAACATTAAAAATGTAAATATTAAGAGGCTGGTTTGATTGAAGGTGATCTAGTGTTCTGTTCTGCTTCAGTGTTGCACTAGCTGGGAATAAAGTCAGGTGAAACAAATGTTTGCTCAGTATTAATGAACAAAAATGTACCCTACCTTGGCATAAGACAACTAAACCTTAATGACAAATAGTTGCGTATTTTTGTTCCTAGCACACCATCATGTATCGACCATGGCTTTAAATTCCTGTGTTAGTCTTCATTATGCATGAAATGACACAGTTCTGTTGATATAAATCTCTTACCTTTAATAAGGCAACAGAAATGAGAAATTTGGTGTAACTGCGTAGTTTTAAGTCAGAACAGTATTTTTAGCATCTAAGCTGTGTTTGTCAAGACATCTCAGGATCTGAAAGAGCAGAAGACGCTATTAATTTTTGTTCTGGGCACTAAATTGGTACAGGTGTGAGATACTCCTGGTATCAGCAGTTCAGTATCTGCTGCCTGTGGCATGTCTCTGAAATCTCCACACACACGGGTCTGCACACAGCTGGGCAGGCAATGTGGCTTCAACTGAACCATGCACTAATCAGGCTTTCAAGTGAAGATGGAGCATAATTAAAGTCAGTGTAAAATAACCCACAAGGCAGTAACACATTTCAACAGGCCGTAGCTCTTTTGACATTTATATCATAAAAAAACATATTTTCTCCTCAGGGGTGCAAACCCCAAAGGTGTTTCATCTGACCTAGCTGGGGAGGCTCATGACCTCCAAAAGGATGTGCCATGCCTTGCAGAATTCAGCTATAAGGCATGAAAACATGTTCATGTTTCTTTCTGTTTCCCTGCCACGGACAGCAGCCTGGCTCGGGGCCTCCACTCACATGCAGAGAACAGCAGCAGAAAATAATAATTCTGTTCTGCAGAGGCAGCAGTGCTTTGAATGTCACCTCACACATCAGCTACTTTTTTGCCTCCCATGCATGGAACTACTTATGCTTCCCAGAGTGGTAGGTATTTTTTTACCAGCTCTGTGAACTCATCTGTTTGAACAAAATTAGCTTTCAGGTGGTAAAGATGTCTAAACAGTAGACAGTAGAGGCCACCCAGGAGTTTCCAGACCTCAACTGGGACATTTCTCCAACTTGGGCATGAACAGAACAAAATTATGGCCAATTCAGGGCAAATTCTCTTTCCTCCATGAATGCATAGTAATGGGATTCTTGCTGTCCCAGAGGAAAAAGGCTGGTTTGGGATAATTAGTGAACTGGTGTGCAGATGTTTCAGAGGGTTGCATCAAGCTCCTCTGTTCCACCAGGGCTGTGTGGTCACTGTGACTAAGAGAGTAAAAGAAAAAAATCTGTCATTTGATTTAGAGTGGCTGCTGAGGCAGAAGTTACTCTACTGCATGCATAAATTCACTCATAATTATTTCTCCAAAAAGAGAGTAATATAGTGGGTCTAGAAAAATATTTGTGATCAGGACAAAACAAGTGGGTGTCCTGCACTAATACAGCTTCCTGGCACTGGTCTGGTTGGTTTGGAGGATAAGTGGGAATTCATGAGTAAAACCCCTTCTTGGGAGAGATAGTCCCATCTGCCAAGATCTGTATGAACTTTTGTGAGGTTCAAACTATGAGCAGGGTGAAGGTGAACTGTGCCTGGGAAGACACAATAAGACGCTCTCACACCTGCCAGGTTCAGCAGAAAGGAGGGGAATGATCTTTATTATTGACATATTTCACAGTTTTAGTCAATTCCCAACGCCACAAGGGATTGGAGGACATGTTACTTCCTTCTCAATCCCACTGGAAAAAAAAGATGTTCATTAAACTTCTCTTATCACAAAAGGAATGAAAAACAAAAAATACCGTTAAGTAAACATTGGCTGTTATTTACATAAAACTGTGTAAAAAAATCTGACTCCAAGGTTAAAAACAGAAGGCTTAGCAAAAACCAGGGCAACAGTGGACTACTGAAGAGAAGCCCCTAAACAGACAGCAGAGGCAGCGGCTCAGTCCCTTTGCACCTAAAGTGTTCGGGGTGCCTGGAGGCTCCATCATTTTCTCACTATCCCAAAGTTATCAGCCTCTACTTAATCCATTTTCCCATCTCATCATCATGTAAATGAATGTGGCATATTTCTCTGAGAGGTTATTAGGCTGCTAAGGTAAGTATTTTTGGTTTGACTAGAGTAAGTACATATGCATGGACTTCAGAATCCAGACATACTTTCCATTTTATTTACAGAAGATACATAGAAAAAAACTGAAGGGCCATAATCAGGAATGAATCAGAATAAATGAGAAGCCTCTTAAAATATAAAGCAGCATGTTCACCAGGCTTGATATAAAAAGGTAAATAACTTCGGAATAATGCTAATCTGTCAGTATTTCTATATACTTTTCTTCTTAGGGGTTCATAAATCTCTGATGAAAAAGCAATTGTCTCAGAGTGAAAGAACGGTGGACAAAATTTGATATAAAATTATTTAAGCATCGGTTTTAATTTGAAATTTTTTTTGGTGTTTTCCACTGTTTCTTTGTTCATCTTCAACAAAAAAAAGACAAATAGTTTTATAAAGCAACCCCGAGGAGGTAAAAAGCTCTCATTTGAGCTCAGCTGTTCAAATTTAGACTCCTCTGAGCTGTGCATTTTCCCTCCCACTGTCGTGGTGGGAGGCAGCAGGAGGGAAGGCTTGGAAGGAAGGGTCATCTTGGCTGCCTCAGCTGCTTCCAGCCATGCACGTGGGTCAGGCCCCTTCGCTTGTACCTGACCTCCGAGCATTTGGTTTCTGCTGAGAAAATGCTCTCAACATCTGCGTGTCTGCTAATGGGCATCTGTGAGACGGGCAGTGCCCTGGTGATGGTGTCCTATTGCACAGCCAAGCTGCGCTACAGTCCTCCAGGTGGGCATTGTCCTGCCTGCTCTGCTGGGCAGTTCAGGCCCTCTCTACATGAGCACATGGAAGGCTTGTACGGGTTGTGCAAAAATGTAAAATAGCAGTTGAAGCGAAGGAAGAGAAAAAAAGGATGGAAATGGTGCACTAGGGTTTTGGTTTCAAAGCATAATGCTGTTACAGGGTACTAAATATAGGGTACGAAAGAGACAGATGGCATAGACATGTTTTCAGAACTGTGTGTTCAACGTATCCTGAACTAAAGGGGCATAACTGGAAAAGACACGGCTCAGTGGTGTGCACCTTTAGACACCAAAATGCCTTTTAAAAATTTGGCCTTCAGTATTCTACATCTACGTTGTAAAACTTGGACACCTGTAAACTTCGAAGAATTTCAGCCTTCATATTCTTTGCCTACCTAGGCATTCCTGATATTTTATCATTGGTATGATGAAACAACAGGAAAGTGGCAGGTAATTCTCTAATTGGAATGTTATGATTTGATATTTTCTAAAGTAATTTTTAAGAATTATAAAACTGCGCTGGACTTCATGGTCTGTAGTTCATCAAGAGCACTGAAATAACATTTAATGTTAATTAATTCAATCAAATGCTTGTTAGCATGTTTTACAGGTAATTTCAGTGGGTTTGACTTCATTAAAATAAAAATGAATGTATTTTTATTGTGACACGAGAAAGTACAATAAATTAATGGCTATGTTTCTTGGCTCATTAAAGAGGTAGCAACTTGATATTGCATTGTTACTGCTGATTATTTCTGCAGTGAGAACATGTATCACTGTTCCTTTGAAGGAGTAATGACAGATAATAATTAATTTTAAGATACCACCAGAAAGCCTTAGCCAATGGATGGAGTGAAACAGTTCCATAATGACCACAAAAAAAAATATACTGTTGCATATAAATTGCTATGTGTTGTAAAACTACTTCTGGTAGCTGAATATCTGCTCAATACCACAAACAGATGCTTACAAATTTCTGCAATACTTAACCAAAAGTCAGCATGTTTTCACCTGATGTTTAACTGCATCTGACAATAATGTTCAGACACTGTGCAACAAATCTATTGTTGTCTTACAAGCATATTTAGAACACAAATAAGAACAAGATTCAGTGGAACATTTACACTATCCAAAATGAATAGTGTTTAGTTCAGCAGAAATTAAACCAAATACCACCAGAAAGAAAATTTCTACTTCAAGTCTAACTATATTTGCTTGCTTTTCCTGTGATCAAGTTTAATCCAATATAAGGACGGTGTTTGTGGAGGTGTCTTTGGAAAATTGCAGTTCTATTTCTTATGGAAAACAAGGTTTGTTTTACAGTGGACCATTTCTGGATTTTGCTTTATTAACTGAATTTTACTTTGTGCACTATATTAATTCCAGAAATTTATCATTCTTCCTTGCACATCTGTGTTGCTGTGGGAGCTCTGAGAAAATGTGTAGAGGACTGCTGCTGGTTGTCATGTGGGGCTATGGTGGGACTTGTAAAAGTATTTGGCTTTTGAAAAAAGGAAATAGTTCCAGGGATTCTTAGAGAATAGTTCAGTGTTCATACCTCATAAGCTAAATAACATAAAAATAATCAGACAAAGCAATTGTGGAATAAGAGATCCCCAAGTGTTGTTACACAGGTTTAACTACTATATCTGTAATTATAACACTGAGCTGGCAGATAAGCCTTAACAACAGTTCTGAACCAAAAGACAGTCTGTGGTAGGTGTCCCAGGATCCCTTCAGTGTTGGTGTGAAAACAGAAGTGTGGAAGTTGAACATCACAGGCCACATTCCGTGAGAGAAGGTGACCTTTCAAAGCACTGAATGGATGTGCCCCTCAGGGTAAGAGGCGAAGGCATCACCCCATGATTGCTGTGGGAATGCTCGCCTTCCAAAGCCATACCACCAGGCACATTCGTGTGTTCCCCTAAGGACCTACTTCCTGTAGTCTTGGTTTCCAGGGCCTTAATTTGGTTGTAAAAGGATTACAGCATTCTCTGGCTTGGTAGCAGGTGGTCACAGTGTTGTGATGGCTGTGCCTGTCATGGTGAGGACACCAGCACCTGCTCCCTTCTGCTCTGGCAAAGGTGTTAGGAACCTCTTGAGAGGGCAGGAGTGAACAATTTTCTTAAATTGCAGGTAGTTCAGCTAAAACTTCACCATCAGGGCACTGAATACACAGCAGTGGCAGTGGTCAGGTTTGGTACCTAAAGGCATCTAAACACACAGAGCTGTTTCAGATCCAGCTTTCTAGAAAACATCCTTTGCTGCATCAGCTCTCAAATTTATTTTTCATTAAGGTCCCTCTTAATGCCCAGATTTTCAAATTCTTGTACATTAACTTGAGATCCTCAGGCTTCAAAAGATGTGAGTGGTTTTGGATGTGTCCTGAATACCACCAGCTCTTACTAAATTAGTTAGAGCCAAAGTCACTTATTCTGCAGGCAGGGTTTAGTGTTATGTGTCAGGATGGTGTATCCAGGTTTTCAAAATAATGTCTGGATGAACAGTTTCAGGTTCACCTGCTTTCATTTTCCCCTTCCAGCACAGGTTCCTTGGATATTTATTTTATCATGATTACAGAAAGTAGAGCAAAATTGCATGTTTTCTATCTTGGAAAGTCTTGACACTTCTAATGGGAAATTAGTTGGGAAAATAATGGCCATCTAAAAACCTGATAAAATATAAAATGTCAGACAGCCTTTCATTTCTTCCTATTTTTTAATGTGGATCTATGGTGAAATACTTAAATCACTATAATTTCACTGTTTTAGAGCATAGTATGACATAAGTAGCCAGAAATACCTTGATCTCTAAGTGCACCAGATGAAGTATCTAACAAGACCATTTTCTAGAATTGATGTATAAAAACTTCATTAAGAACTTCATACAGATACATAGCAAAATACCTTTGTTACAGACTAAAATAATTGCATCCAAAGGGATAACTGTCACATCTTCCCAATACTTTTGTCTCTCATCTTTACCAGTTACAGTGCAGTAGTGGGCATAATCCTGACAGTTTAAAGCCAGGAGAAGTTTTGCTGAAATCATTGCTTTCACAGCATAATTGCAATCTCTAATTGCATAACTGCAGCCTGTATTTTTACACTGTTCACCTAGGCAAGTATACCAACTAAAGCATTTAGTTCCTAGTCACACAGCTGACATTTTCCAAGATATTTTTGGTGTCCCTTTCCACAGTAGTTTTTTGACACAATGCGATCTTGATTACAGCTGCGATTACTGGCTGCTGTTGTAATGCAGAGTAGTAATGACCTCACCACAAGAAAGGACAAATGAAAAACTATCAGATAAAATAAATTAAAGGTGAAGAAGAGGTCTGAATTTGCTTGGAGAGTCATCATCTTTGAAAGGGATATTTTCTTTTCTTTTCTTTATTGTCAGTCTCTCTTGGGTTTGCCTGTACTACATGTACAGTCCCATGCGACTTGGTGCTTTTCCTTTTGAAATCAATAATCAGTCAAATTATGTGGCACTTATCCTTAACCCAATACATTTTTTCTCTGTTCAGAACTAGTAAATATTATTCAAAACAATTTCTCCTTTTTCCTTGGCACATCGTTCACTGAAAATTATTCATATATATGCATCTCTGTGCATGAGGAAACAAACATATTTACGTGTTCTTGGGTTGTTTTACCACATAAGTTAGATTGCCATATATACACAAGAGAAAAAAAAAGAAAGATTAGCTTTGAACTGAACAAAAGACCAAGGATTCTGTAATGACTGTTTTTTGGATATGGGGCTTGTCAGATTCATAGTCATGATAATTACTCTAGTGTTCAGTGTTCTAACTAGTACTAGTTCAAAATTGTGACATTTAGGGGGATTGCTTATGTTAATAAACACTGTCAGCATCTAGTGACCAATATTTCCATGCTCCAGCACTTAAAATTTAAATTCTCCAGATACAGAATAATTCATAAATTTAAAAGAAAAATAATAAAAAGACTTAAAATTGAAAATTTAGCTGGTTCTGCCTGCAGAGGTGTCTTGCTGAGTAGCTCATTTGAAACATAGCATATAACAGCACCAGTCACAGCTTTTTACTTCTGCAACATCCTTGAGGAGGTTTCACAGTATTTTGCAAACGTAAGGAAAGTTCTCCTCGTTACCAGAGGCAGACAAGTGTCAAATCTATGGTACTAATTATGAAATCAATGTTTCATTTACATTTTTAGTCCCATTAGAAAGCCGAGTTGAAAGACACTTTCAAGCATTACACCTGCCTGTTGGTGACACTGACAAATAGAGGTTTTACAGTTGAATCATAATCTTTAAAAATGTTTTCCCATCTTCATTGTTCCTCAGGGAAGAGCTTACATGAACAAGAGAAATACTAATACCAGGAGAGAGCAAGGGAATACAGACTACATGCAAACTGATGTCTAATGCACTATTAAATAAGCTGGAAAGATGGGTGGAAAAAAATGTTTTCTGTAATTTTTCTCATTACAAATTTTAAGGAATTCTTTAATAGAGAGAGACAAATTTCTCATTCAGGGTAGCATGATTTTTCTTGCACATTCTGAACCACCTCTTTGGTGGTTTGGTAGACATTTCCCACGTGGTCCAGAGCAGGATCTGAACCTCTGAACTGGCAGAAGCTGCCCCTTCTTTTAAAAGGCTCTGATGTGGCTAAGGACGGCAAAGCAAGGGTCTCCTTCTGCCTCGCTCCAGAGCCATATGCTCCTGTCCTTTGGAGCCCAAGGCTCATTTGAAGCTGGCCTTTTGCAGTGTAAGTGGTGCAGGCACCACCGCGTGCCAGCACGGCGTCCTTAATGGATGCGCCACAGAAAGAGAGTGACTCCATTAAACCCAAGTACAGCCTTTTAATTCCCTTTGGTCCTGAGCACTCACTTATCTCTATCTCACAGCATCCTACATCCAAATCAAACCTGCCAGCTGCTCCAAGCTCCAGTTGTATTTAATTTAGTTAGTTAAAGCGGCACCTCGACTTTTCCCTCCCAACCGCAGACAGGTTCCTTTCAAGCTGTGCTGAGTGGGCGTTTTCGCTCCTGACATGAAAGGGCAGCCAATTTGTAAGGGGGTAAATTAAATTTAGGACACTTAGTTCATATGAGAGGAAGGAAAATCGAGCAGGGAAGTGAGACAGGGGTATAATATTTATAATGTTCAACATTTGCAGAAACAGTAAAGAAATTAGATGAAAAACAGGTAGCAATTTTTGAATAAATGGTAATGCTATGACTCTTTCCACAGTAGGCAATTCTGTGTCTATTGCTAAGACATCATGAGTTTTATAAATTTTTCTTTTCTTTCCACAGGGACAAAGAAAAATCGGGGGTGGATTACCTCTGGAAATCCACCAAAGCCTTAAACCAAAATATTTTACCATATGTGTCAGCGGTCTGAATTCAAATTTTTATGTGCTCAAGAGTGCCTGTATGATTTTGAGCAAGTCAGTAAGCAGTTATGACTTAGTGTTCCACTCCTTCATCTGTGAAACAGGACTAGGTCATTTTTCTTTTAGGTTACCATTTATTGTCATCACTCAGAAACCTCTGAAGCACGAATAGACCATGGATACGTGCAGAACCTATCAAAATTAAGTCTAAGGTCTATTTCTTTTTCAGTCTGCCTGCTTGAATCCCTTTAATACCAGTCTCTATAGAGCTGTGACCCTGAAGCAGGAGGTTATAATGGAGGATTTAACTGTGGGAAAAAATAAGAGTGGCTATGTAGATGTTAGAAGACACTCAGTGATTGTTCAGCAGGAGAACAGGCATATACTGCATCCCTTAGGAAAGGCAGCCAAGAGTCCTGCTGAAGTTTTACCATCTAAGATCTGTTCCCTAGAGAGTGACACATTTGCAGAGAGTAGATGAGTGCAGCTTCTACTTATGCAGTAGAGCAAGCCTGTCTTGGCGCACAAACTTTCTGCATGACGGAGAAACCACTGTTGTAGAGGCTTTTGCATCACCAACTTTTCTGGAAACCCTGAAGTGAACTGCAGTAATTCAGATTCACATGTACATTCTTTGTATAGGTGTTCCCCACAAAGGGGAAATGTGTTTCCCTTGGTCAGTTCAGACCGAATACTTGTTTTTTTATCTTTTTGAAGACGGCAAGTTCGTTCATATTCTTTCACCCATCCCATGCCTTCCTGCCTCGGAGCACTGGCAGCTTCTAAAAGCAAAAAGGCAGTGGGTTGATCCTGGACAACTTCTCCTTGTCCTGTTAGCTGAGGCTGACAATAGGGTAAAAAAATGTCTTCCAAAAGAGAAGATCAAATGGGCTGCTTAATTTTTTTCCTAAAGAAGGCAAAGGTGACCCCGAGATTAGCTCAGTTGGTCAGAGCACGGTGCAAATAACAACAAGGTTGTGGGTTTGATCTTGTATTGGCTAGTTACTTAAAAGTTGGACTCAATGATCCTTGTGGATCCAACTGCGAGTATTTTGTGGAAAAAGGGTGTCTTGGCAAAGATCTGCTGACAAATCCTTAGACACCACTGTTGGAGTATGAGCAACCAGGTCTTCTTGCATATGGAGTCATCCATACAAGCTTAGGAGATGATTCTTATATTAAGACCTCACTGACTCTGCAAACTAGAGTTGAATGGCAAACAGGTTTTGTAACTTTCGCTGAGTTAGGTCTTTCTCTTTATTCCTATGGCTGTGTCCTGAATTTAACTGATTAGATTAGAGCTTCCCCATAGGACTTTGGGATAAACAGCTTTGTATTACTTAAAGTTCACAGAATTCAATCTGCTGGTTTGATATACGAGGTCAGGAAATATTAAAAAGATTATGCACACAAATACAGTTTTTGGTGCAGATTGTTCTTTTCCCAGCGATTGATTTGCCATGGTGTCTTGTAATTTATTCATGCAAGGGAGCTGTGATGGATGATGTAAATTATTTTGCTTTCCCCTTTTGACTTAAATAATAATTGCCAATATCTTCGTGCAATATGGAATTATGGGGATAAGACATGGAAAAGTATTGAAAAGTTAATTTTTTTTTCTTTAAGGTTACAGCAATTATAAACATGAGTTCTTTACTCAGAAATAATGTGTTTCTAAAATTGAGTGAAAATGTCACAGTTTAAGAACTTCACCTAAATGCTGAGAGGAGGTGCTGTCAGACACATTGAAATAAAAGATGATCAGATGGAGATACCTTTCCTGGTTGTTCTTTTTTTTTTTTCGAGCCAGTGGTCCTTTTTTCAACCTTAACTCATTGAAACAGATACAAAATTAATAGGTTCTGAAGATGAAAAACCAGGTTCTGGCATATAAGTAAGTATTTTGTAAAGCTGCCTCTTATCCATCTATCTAGGGATGGAAGCCTGGAAATACAATTTGTAATTGGAAAATAGAATGTAAGACACACTGAGACAACTGAGCTGAACATTGCAGAGCTGCTTCCATTCCCAGTCAAAATCACTGCATTTTCATGCAGAATTGATTTCTAGCAGAAGCAGAGTCCTGTTTGATGTGTAAACTGTCCATGAAGTTCACCAGAAGGACTGCAGGAGTGTCCACTCAGGCAGGAGTCTCTCATCCAGAACTTGTCATCCGGGCTTAACTGCCCTTAAGGCAAGAAGTGGGACAAGGGAAGCAGAAGGCCCTAAAGTGACTCAAGTGACCTCAGTAAAGAGCAGCAAATCTGAATCCTCATCCCCTCATGCAGTATCCCATGCTGCAGGCAGAAACCACACTGCTGGCTTTCTTTCCTCATTGTACTGTAGAATTTGAGCCTTCCCAAAGCTCATCTTCCTTTTGCTGCTTTAGACACTGTTGTCTGGAAGATACTTATTTATAGGCCACACACCTAATTTCAAGTTTCAATGCCGAGATATGATTCATGAGACATGAGTTTCTCAAGGTCACAAAATTCTCACCCTTGGATGCCCACTGGATTCCACACTGCAGACAGCCCTCTGTGTAGGATGTAGAGTGGCTCTGTTCCTGTTCATGCAGAGTCACAAGGTGGGAGAAGGTGCACAGTGATTAGATGCTCTTGGTGAATGTGCCTTCCCAGAGCCCATTCCCACGTCTCCTGTTTTCTGCTGTGACTGCCAGGTACCACTGGGGGAGGAAGGACCTTTAGCAGCATCGTGCTTTTGTTGATGTGGCCCCGTGATGAAAGGGGCTGGTGCTGGGTCACTGCAGGAAATAACTTTCTCTGTTGGGATATTGTGTTCTGAGCAAGGGCTGTAGACTGACCCAGAGGGTGGAATTCAAATAGGCTCTTTTTCCTGGAGGAGGTGATGCTTCAAGTGCACAAAAGGCAGCGGTATATCTATGTCAGAAGCAGTTGTCTGCCAGCAGTACAAAAGGTATTGTTCCTGCTGTTTCCCATGGAACAAAAGCACACATATGGGAATCACAGGATGTGATAAAAAAAAAAAAAAGGGGGAGATAGCTAATGGGAAGTGGCAAAACCCTTCATATACTTTCTCTTCCTGTAAAATCTAAATTCATCGCCTCAGATACAGAAAGTGCTCCTTCGGCCAAGTCAAGGATCATAAGATCAAATTCAAGTATGAAAAATAAAAAAATTACGTATTTGATGTCTGATTCTGCTGTGCAGTGGAAACATGGGACTTTCAAATAAAAACCCACCAAAAATAGGTGGGCTAACAATGCATTAGAAAGTGTGAAACCACACATTATTCGGGTAAACCTGTTCTTACACTGCTTTTGCAGATAATGTGCACGTGCTTTTACAGTAATAAGCATATCCCATGGATTTCTGTATTACCTGCAAAGCACTCCGGCTGATTAGGACCAAGTTTAATTTGGTCCTAATCAGCTCCAGGCAAGTGGACCGCGAAATTAGCTTGACACATTAATTTTATGTTTTATAGTAAGGAGACCTGCCCAATTTGCCTGACTATGCTAGACCAATTTTATGTCTCTCTATATGCACATGAATTTATATATGTATTACATGTATTTTATATATACATAAAGCATTTCATTTGTCTCAAACACAGTTGCCATGATGTAAGATGTCCTATTTTTCCTCTGGACCATAGGCAATCCCTCTTGGGCCTCACATTTAAAGCATCACACTTTCTTTTAGTTCCAGTCTGCTGATGGTGCTAATGTTTAGTGACAGTTACTCAGTACTAATGATCACCTTTGGGGATTTTCAGAGTGCTTGCCTTTTGCTGGTCATTGGTGAAATGTAATCAATAAATCTGCCAGCCAGGCTTTTCCTCTTGCCTTTCCTATTTGAATTAAATGAACATCTCAGTAACAGATTCATGATGGAGTCCCTTTGCTATCCAGAGCCATTCCATGTGCTGGTTTAACTGATTTATGAAGTGTACCTTAACATTATAAATACAGATGAGTAATTCTCATCCTAAGATTGTTCTTGGATGTAATTCTTGCTTGGAAAAAAGGAGGAGAGTTAAAAATTGTTTAAAGATTTGTTCTATTTTGTTCTCACTTCTTTTGTGATTAAATGTTCCTATCAGCTATTCTCTTTCTAACTTACATCTGCATTGGCATGAAGGACTGCTCCTTATTTTTCTCCTCTGACAAGTTGTTCCAAACATTTTTTCCTTTTCCTTTTAAAGTGGTGCATTACTTATTTACTGTATTTTACATTCAGTAACTGCCTTTAAACTTATTTTGCATTGTTTTTCATGACACAAAAGCTACTTATATTTTCTCTGTAGGGAACAGAGGATGTCATTATGTAATCTATTATCAATTAGGGGTTAATAATATTTAATCTGAAAAAGTACATTGTTTATTTTAAACCACTGTCCTTTGTGGTTTTATTTCCTACTTACGATTGTTAAGAGTAATTTCTCTTGTCTTGCCATCTAATGTAGCATTCAAATACCTGCTAAATGTAGTTGAGAATACTGGGCCTTTGACCAGAGGTAGAGCAAGATCCTGCAAAGCACCATGATAAACTTTCATGGAGGATTAACATTTTCTTCAAATTTTAATGCTAGAGAAACAACTTCTGGAAGACAGAGGTCTGTCTTCATGTGCTAAGAAGTATAATTGCAGAGATGCTCAAACCACTGATTTGTCTACCTTCTGCTTTGCTTCGCCAGTGGAAAAGCACAAAGCTTACGTCCTTCTATAGCTCATTAAGCTTTTCTGAGGGATGACAGTTTAAAAGCTGAAATCTCTAACTAAATGGTTACAATAATTAGAGTCTAAATGGGGTCAAAAATAGCTACACCTGAGGAAGTGGAGAATAAAGAAAAAATGTGTTCTCTCGTGGCAGTTGCCCACTTACCTTGTCCGATTGCCTGCTACCTTCTGGGTTATATCCTCAGCAACCAAAAGACAGTTGGCTCAAGCACTTGTTCTTCCTGTCAGTAACTTTTCCAGTGCAAGCCCTTGGAAGGCCTTTTTCTGTGAGAGCAACAGCAGAGGAGTGGGGGAGTCGCTGACCATCCCCTGCTGACCACGAGGCTGAGGGTCTGCTCTGTGGTGCAGATCTGTGGCCAGGACACCTCTGCTTTGGCTGCTCACCACGGGCTGCCATTTCTCTCCTGCTTCAGTAGCCTCACCCCTTACATTCCCTGAGATTGCTGTAAATGTATTAGGAGTTTCAGTCTCAGTTACATCATATAAATGATTCACGCTCTGCCTTAGTCCTGGTAGGATGAGGGTCAATTTTTTTGCCAATTAAGAAAAGTAAATGCTATCAACTTGCAGATGAACTGCAGTTTCCTGGAATTCATGAGTTGTGAACACCAGGGAAAGGAAATGAAGCACAACGGAGATAAAAGAGGGTAAGCTTGTGCTGCTTTATGGTGTTCCAATCTGGTGGTGCCCCAACTCATACAAAGATAAATTAAATAATCCTGAAGATTTAGTCCTCCTTTGACATCATTTTCTAATAAAAGCAACTACTGTAATTCTGCCAATAAGAAAGTTGTAGATTCCATATCTTTTTGAACAAGTTAATCATAAATTTAATGCATTTTTCTTAAGCCAAAGGTAACCAAATACTGAACCTGAAAATGGTGTACGTGTAATGAAGCATTTCAGAAACCGAATTCAGGAATAGGCTACGAACATATGCACATATGAAATGTGCAACACCTACGTTTGTGTTCTGTATCACTCCTCATATATGAGTTCTGTCATACGCATGTGAATAAGTAGCATATGGCTTTCAAAAAATACTCCTGTGGATGCTCTTAAAATACATCTCACAAGAAGTGATACCCCTCTTCTACGTAAAACTTCCATAGTTTTGCTTCCCAAGTGCACTGATATTTTAATCTTTTTTCATCAGCGTGTTTGTTGCCCAGACAGGTCAGTGTGGAGAGGCTACTCAGTTAGCCCCCAAAACAGCTGGGAGAGAAGCCCACATGAACCCAAGACAGTGCTGCAATTTACAGTGGGGAGGAGCTACCATATCCACCAGGGCAAAAGGATCTTGCAGGGATCAAACACCAAGATCAGTGGGGTTACATATTCTCAGGGCCTCCTTCTTCTCCTCTGTATGTATCATGGAGTAGTTTTCCTACCCCACAAGATTAGAAGAAAGAAGGGATGAGTTTAAAAGCCCAGTGAGATAAATATTGCTGAGGTTATTCCCATTGCTTCACCCTGTTGTGAAAACTTTAAGGAAACCATGGTAGCATCGCTCTGAGATGACGACACACGGCCAACCCTGCCTGCTCCTTTCTGCTCCCACCACAGCCTTCACCCTGGCTTGGCCCTGCCAGTCATCTGGCAGAGTGGCTGTCCTGTAATCTGAATCATTAGCATAGTCCAGGTTAGAAACACACCTCCAAGGAAAGGAGAGAGGTTGTATTTAACTCAGAGATGTGATTAGAGCAGACTCAGCCATGGGAACAGCAGCATGAGATAGGGACAGTGAGCCATGTGTCAGACAGAGGTGAGCAGGGGAGGGCATCCGTGGGAAGGGCTTCAGCTAGGCTTGTCCCTGGGACTCTCACCCTTTGAAAAGTTGCTGAAAGAAACTGTAAGCATCAAGTGATTTCTACTTTGACATCAAAGTGTTTCTGTTTAACAATTATAATAAATTACCTGAACAGCAAGACCTCCAACCAGACCAAAATCCTTTGAGCAAGGCAACACTGCTGTGTATCAGGAGAGCGTTGGGTGGGACAGTGCAGTGCTGCTCTCCCACAAGCATCCCTCCAGCAGCAGGCACACCGGCTACGAAGGAAACGTGCCGGGCATTCCTCCAGGTGTGTGTGTCCTTGGCATGACTGTCAGGAAAGGAGATGCTGCTGGGCTTGGGATGTTTCTGAGCGACGAGGGAAAACTGCAGGAGGCTGGGCTGCAGGTGTGTGACAGGCAGGGCTGCTAAGGCTGCAGTCCTCTGGGTTGTCATGTTTGGGTTTTGGTAAGCGCAGAGTTGTGTTGCCACCACTTCCAAACGGGCATAACGAGAGCAAACTCAGCTACTCACAGGAGTAAGCAGCATGTCCAGTAGAAAATACTGACAGGATCAGGCCCAGGGACTAAAAATTTCTCATTAAAAGGTTTTCATTTTTTATCACTTCCATTCAGCCCTGTCAGCCCAGTTTGATAACTAACACCATTGACTTTGGCTGGGCAAAGATTACATGTGAATGCAGTGACTGATGGATTAGGCCATGACATGTGAGACGTATTTTCTATTTCCAGAACACTTTGCTTTGGTCTTTTTACAGATGACAATTATAGCATTTGTGCAGGCTGATAACACTACAGTGCTGCAAATACTAAATTAAATATTTGCTCTGGGTTTTCTCCCCATTTTCAGTAATTGCATGCATGCCAACATATTTTGAATCCAGTCCAGCACTTTTTGCACTGTATAACTTGCAGATATGTAGCAATTATAAGCCATTAAAATGAAGCTATTTATGAAATGCAGATGCCAATTTATAACATAAATCAGTGCTTGTGTATTACTGAATTGACATTTATTATGTAATTAATAATTAGAATAGACGTTCCTTCAAGCCATCCACCATAACATAGGGCTACATTATGTCCCTAAAGGGTTACTGTAGGTTAAGACACTGTAAAGGTGCCTACCTTGGGGGACCCCTGGGAGGCTGAGAATTTCAGGTGGGGTTTCTTGTATGGAAAATTGTTGCCCTGGTTTTCTCAGCTTTTTGATAATTTAGATTTTTTGAGTTTAAGTTTTTACAGTTTTTATGTAAATAATAGCCAATGTTTACTTAACTGTTCTTTTTGTTTATATTTTTTACAATGAGAGAAATTTTGATGAACAGTTCCTTTGTCCAGTGAGGTTAGAGAGGAAGTAACATTATCCTTCCAATCCCTTGTCAAATTGAAAAATATATAAATATGGAAACAAATAAAAGTCGTCCCTCTTTTTGCCCTTCTCAGCTCAGTGTGTGCGAGTGTGGTTCTTTCTCTTGTCCTATAGCCACAGAAAATCCTTTCTGCAGAAAATGAAATCTGTCCATGGGTGCAGGAAGTGCTTGAAGCAAGAGGGAACTTTTTTCTCTACATCCTCAAGGATGTATCGGTGCTGACTGCTGTGGTTTTCTGTTTAGGGGCTGGGCAAGGCTTGGGCTACATGACACAGAAAATACGCATAAGAAAATAATTTTCTGTGGGGTGTTGCTGCTTTAACATGAGTGTTGCCTATTTCTGTGTCAACGTGTAGAGCGTATTTCCATATGCTCTACAATTCACTCACAGTTATCCATCCTGAGGCCATCTGCCCACACCTTAAAGGATAGATACAGAGGCAAAGAACGATTTGTCCTGTTTTGAGAGAGTGTTCTGTATGAGACCTGATTTCATATAAACATGCCTGTGTTGTTAACAGAAAAGCCAGTTTCACTGTAATCTGACAGCCACAGAGAGAAAAACCTGTTATCTGCCCATCCTGGGAGGGCTGATAAATCCAATCTTCATAGCATCTAAAAAACTGTGCTGAGGGATAAGGAGGGAAAATTAACACACTTAGGAAAGGAAAATCATTGCTGCAAGTTATTAACATGTAAATCAGCTTTCTTTAATGTGTTCTGCTGGGACTTTAGTCTAGAACCACCTCATTCCCATTGTCTGACCACATCTCTGTGGGCCCAAAGCGACATGCAGAAGGGGAGGTTACTAAATCCAGCTTCCTTTTTCTCATTTTCTTTTTTGGTATATAGTTTTTTTTTCATATAGAAACCCATCTCAGCCTAGAAATGAGGGTATGTAGCAACTTTTTTGTGCATCAAATGAGCATCTAACTTCTTCTATGTCGTAAAGTAAAACCAAAAGAAACGAAACCACAAAAACATGCTGTTAAAGTAAGAGTGTTTGGATGAAAGCAAGGGGTTTCAGAGTTAAGTGCCTCGTGTCCTTTAACTCAACCCCATTGTGTCTAGAGAGATTGCATTTTGCAGCACTTCACCGTGTGATCATTTCCATCCCTGCAATCCCAAGCACAATGGGATGAATTAAGACTGCAGGAGAAGCATTAACTACTTGTTGCTATAGGTGCTGTCAGACAATCTGGCTGTGTATTAACTTGTCAAAAAAAGAGATTCAAACTGCTGAGAAAAGTCAGGGCTTGGTAGTCCCCAGGGGGTCCAGTTTGCTGCTTAAGACCAAAAAATTAATATGAACAACTGACAAAATACTACAGCAGTGCCCTATTTCTACTCTTTTTTTTCTTCAAATGCATCTCTCATATTGCCAGCCCTCAAGCAACAGAAGTGTGAAGTGAATATTTTATACATATCCTATACACAAAAAATTACATACATAATACATTATAGACCCTTTTACTTCTATACATAATATCCCACGTGGTGATTTCTTTTCCAGAAAAGGACTTGTGAGAAAATAGCAAGTCTATTCTGGGTTATGTCTGTAGGCAACATGTTACTAAACCTCTTGCCATCACAAATTGAATATAAAAGAAGCTGTGCACCAGTTCCTCATAATAAAATGCATTGTTGGTTTTGGGGTTTTTAAATAGCTCTCGCATGTAGTTTGTTATTTCTGGAGTTGCTGACAGGAGTTGCAAGGGCTACAAAAGCTCCATGATCAGTTCTGTGTTGCTGACATAAGGAAACCAGTGTTGGATGTGGTTCATCAGAGATCACAGTGGTCCTACTGCTACCCAAAACCAGGTGCTTCCAGTCTGCAACACAGGACAGAACATTTGCCTGATTAGATATTCCTGTGGGCTCCAAAGGGGCTGAGAATGACCCTGATGTCTCTGAAGAGCTCAGTCAAGAGCTTTCTTTTCCACAATGATGGATATCATAAAATTGGACACATGGGGATTCCTAGTGGATGTGAAAGTGGCTGTGTGAACTCCAAGATGTGGGGAACAAATCAAGGCCGCACGTAGCCCAGAGAAGACACCCTGTAGGCTGGCTGGAAGGGAGCACTACTGGAGACTCAGCACAAAACCTTCATGTGGCTGTTTCCAAAGTCTGTCCCCTCAATGTGTTTTTACAACCTGAAGCAACGGCTTAAATTTCAGCATGTACATCTCACCAGAGCTCCTGCCACAGTCTCAGAAAATCAGGCTGCAAATTTGATGTCAAATTTATTATTATTTTTAGCATGAGGCATAGTTTAACTTGAGTTCTCTCTAGCCTTGAGACTCATTTGTGTGACTTTGGATACTGAGGCATGGGGAGATTAAGTGACTTTGTCAGTGACTTTCATTACTCAGGTAGGTCTTTCATTACTTTCATTACTGTGGTAGGTCTGGGAATTAGACCTTGATGTTGGGCATTCAGAGGAGTACTTTTCTTCCCTAATAACTGAGTGGTAATACAGTGCATTCTTATTTGGAAGAATCACATTTGATTTTCTTTTCTTTCATCTCCAGAGAAAGGAGTGCTCTGGAGTGTGAGCAGGCAGACTCTGAAAGTATGTGAGCCACTATTTCTGTCAATTAACAGAGGAATGGAAAATGTCCACTCTGACATACACATCCAAAGCAAGGGGTGAAATAGTAGGGAATAGTGCAAGCTAATTGTTCCCATGTGAACTGTTTTTCCCAATGACTTTTTCTTGCTCTTCTATTACAGGTTAAATTCAACTGCTCTTTAAGCACATGTCCTATAAAAAGGGCATAATGGTTGAGTTGAGAATAAACATTAAAAATGTGAATAGTTTTAAAATAAGCAGCCAGCCATCATTAATTCACTTGGTACTCATTACAGTAATATTAATAATGACTTATGCATTAGGTATTAATATAGTCTTCAAATGAAAAAGCTGACTTGTTTCTAATTTTATTTCAAGAAAAATAATTGATGCTTAAAACTTCACCTATCCTGCCTAGTTTACAAATCTTTTAAAAGAAAATAAATCATCTGTAAGGTGAGCAGTGAGTTATGAACTTTTTTAGTCTCCAGCCTACATCCCCAAATGTAAACCAGGGTAAAAGCAATGAGAACACTTACATTCAATGTAAATTCTTTGGGGAATAAACATGTTTAATAATGAATACTATCATCTGTATATTGCTGAAGTTGTTAATTGGCCTCCAATTAAGCCTAAGATTTCTGAGGATGCTTTAACTGATCTCACTTTCAGGCACAATAAACTATTAAAAGCCAAAAGTAAAACCAGAATTCCACTTTTGGACATGATATAAAACCAACTAAAAATTGCTTGAAAGGGAATGGCCTGCATAGTCTTCACTCTTTTTCTAGTCTGACTAGCGCTCCAGGAAGTCTCTGTGGTTTTATAAAATAGGTTTATATAGTCATTAGTGTTTAATAGACTGTATTTTTCAGCAATAGTTTTATTTTACTGTTGAGATCAGTAATGTAACTCCTTAAAGTTCAGCCATGGATCAGCGTAAGTAAACCTGCTGTTGCAAAAAAGCTCATTGGACTGAAGGAACAGCTATTCCTCTTTGAAAAGGAGAATATGAAACAGTTGGGGCATCATCTTCCACCTTCTGACCTGAAAAAAGTATCCTAATTTTTGGCCCAGATTTCACATTTCATGCAACTTGAGATGGGCTGGGAATCCACTGTGGTGAGGGGTGACACCTGACGGGTGTGACTTGGGGCACTTCCCATCACTAAGCTGTGCCCTGACCCCTGTTTGGGTGAGCATCACCCCTTCCTGTGCCGTAGAAAGGTGTGGCCTGGCATGGCTGCCAGTCCTCTGCCCAAGTTAATGTTTTCTCCCTTTTTTCCTTATATTTTTTTTCACATGCACATTCTTCAGACATTGCTCTGTAGTGCACAATTCTCCATGTTTGCACTCCGGGGGGCAGTGCTAGACATGAGCCAGGATAAAAAATAACTTGTTTTTCCCATTGTTCTTAACAAGGGTTGGGGAGTGGGAGGGGGGGAAGGGAAGGAACAGGACAACAAAACACAGAGCTTTATTTGGTCCCTAAACAACAACAAGAAAAAACAAAAAGGAGTAGCTGCCACTGCTCAGATTAAATCCAAACTGTCTGTTAAACCTCTAATTATCAGCTTGCCTTGTGGGTAAAATGGTACCATTCAATTATTGGGTTTTGTTCGCTTGTCAGCTGCAAAAAACATATTATCACTGCTTTTCAAACCAGCAAAAAGAGCAGAAATTCTGCAAATTGCTTTCTAAACATAGTTACTTTAAACCTAATACCTCTCTGCAGCATGTCAGCAATTGTATAATGTGATGTTGCATGCAAATTGTGTTTAATGTAGGTATTCTTATTATTTGGTTTACATTATGTAATTTTGGTGAAATGATTTCCTTTGTTGCCATGTACGTGTGGCATGTTAGACTTAGCATGTTAAAAATAAATACACACATACAGACTTGCCTGCACACATTTTATCAAGCTACTGTAAAAATAAGCAAAAGTTGTCAGATGATAATTCTCTGCAACCACGGTGAGGTGAGAAATAAAACCACCTCTTCAAGAATAATCTCAGGACTGATTGCATTTGACAGTCATTCTATGTATTTATTTACTTGCTTACTTAATCTTGGAGGGTGCAAGTGTCTAGGATATCCTTGATCAATTTATTTCCCCTTTGCTTGTGTGTGGTGCTGGCAATCACTGAACGCACCCTCCCAGCCACTGCAGGAAACACGAGGGCTCTCTTATACAGCAGGAATGACTGAAGCTCTGCTACTCCTGTGATAAAACACATGACACATTTACATCCAACTTGGCTGGTAGATTTTGGATGTTTCACTTCCTCAGCTTTCCATTTTTCCATTCACATTGTGTGAAATCTATTTTACTGAAGCAGAGGCAGCTCAGGAAATATTTCTGATGGAGGGTATTAAAGCCTCCCCTTCCCTCCCTGACTTCTCCCTCTGTACAGCCCTGTGAGTAATCTCTGCCATAAGCTGGGATCTGTAACACCATCACTGGTGGCAAATAAATACCAGTTTTTGCTGAGCTCCTAACCTGAGAGCAATTCATCTTCCCAAGGTGGGCTGAGAGCTGGCTCTAGTTTAGACTATTTTGTGTCATATATTGCTTCTGCCACTCCATAGGACCCTAAAGGCAAGGATTCCTGGGGACTGCTTTCCTTGACAAAAACAGAGATTTTCAAAATATAGTGACATTTCTTAAGGTAGAGGTCTGGACCTTGCAAAAGGTAAGCAGCATCTTCCTGCTCCCAGTGGAAATTTGCACTGGGATTTGCTCCACGGGTTAATTTGCAAAAATAAAGCTATGCCTATCTCAAACTGCTTGAACCAGGTCTTACTCTCCCTTTCTAATGTTAAAATAATAAATATGTATTTATCTACATAATAGGTCTAAAATATTTATTTTGAGATTAATCTGGCAATTCTCCTACAATAGTGCTTTAAAAAGCTACTAAGAAAATTTTCAGTTGAAGGACATAATCTATTATTCATCTTTTTCTATGGGAGGAAATACTGTACTGAAAAAAATCTCGGTGCTTGACTTGCCAAAGAGAACATACTTGCTTCAGGCAAGTGGTTAAGAGAATATTTCAAGGTTGGTTTAACCCCCAGGTGGACTTTCTTTCAGCTCTCACAGTGCTGCCACAAGATATACTTTTCCTGGACAAAGCACAGCAAAGCAGGAGTTTCCCCAAAGTTTCCTCCTCCGATCATTGCCTGTCGTCACTCCAAGACAAATGATGGTTCCACTTCTATTGACTGAGAAGGGGTCAGAGGCACTGAGCTTCATCGAGGCCAGGCAGGCAGGGCTGGGGAGTCACACCTCATTAGTAGGCATGCAGGTAGCAGAGCTTTAGATTTGTTCCAGGCCCCTTACAAAGGTGCCTTGACAGTTTGAGTTATGCTGACAGCCTCCCCTCAAAGGGAAAGAGAGTGTCAGGCAAGAGAGATGAAACATGTTTCACTGTCACCCTCCACACAGCCTAAATGGATGGCCCAGCATCTCGCCATCAGCGACGTTCCCATCTGGGGAAAAAATGGAAGAGTTGAGTTTGATGTTATAAATCACCATAATTTGTTACAATTTCCAAAGACAAATATGACAGGGTGGAATTACTTTGCAGTGCTGAGACAGTCATTTGCAGAACCCATAAAGTGCCAGTATAAATCTGAGGACGAAATATATTTAATCTGAAGAAGCAGCTATCGCCTCAGTATATACTGTGTTTACCAAGAACTTAGCTGCAATGATACCTCAGTATTGTAGGTTGCTCATTTTATTTTAACCTTTAAAACTAAAAACTATTTTATAAAAATACTAATGAAGTAGAAAGACTATTTTGTGTATTTTGTGCTTCCTCTGTCAAAAAGCAGAAATACTTATTATGTCCTCAAAAAAAATTATGCAGTGTTCATTGTTGACAACAGAAATATTTTACAATGCATTGTTACACATTCAGGATGCCTCTTCACAGTTGCTCCTGTTTAGCAGCTCTTAAATTAACAAACCTGCCAATCTAGTGTTCCTTTTGGAGGTGTCCAGATAACAAGCATTACTCCCACAGGCTGTATCTTGGAACCTTTTTCCCCTCCTTCATTGATGATGGCATGGTCTGAAAAGACATTTTGAAGACAAGTTGTTGGAATAAAACAGAGCTGAAGTTGTTACCTTGCGATATTTACATGGTCACAGTCTAGGTCATTGATTTTGTCTCCTCTATAATAAACACCTTTTGAGGTGACACATGGAAAGGAATGTGAGTGTTCTAAGTGTAGAAACTGAAGACAAATTTGCTAATCATTGCCTTTTGGGGGTGAATTGCTTAACTTGTCTGTACCATGATTTACCCCACATAAAAGGAAGACATTGCCAGCCTTCCTCACCCTTCCTGTAAAATTATTTCAGTGGTCCATTAGTAAAATGATTTCCAAAGAAAAGTGCAAAGTCCTTTTTAATAATATACACTTTAATAACAATATTTTTATTTCCCAGGTGAAAGAATGATGGCATATTAAGCATCGTTCCTTTTTTAACACCAGAAAAAGAGAGACATAGGTCTAAATGCTGATATGGCACTTACATAGATAACCCTTCCCAAGGCACCGGCTTTTTACTTCCATAAATCCCAGTGTTTTTATATCAGTGAGTAGATGATGATATGTTCACCCATTCTGCATTCGGGTGTTATCAGGAGAGAGATGAAACACATTTTGGTGTTGCAGTTGCTACTGAATAAATCAAACCTCGGTGATGCAGTGCGATGGTATGAAAATCTCACAGCCTGTGAAGTCAGTCATTCATATGTGAGGAAACTGGATCACTCCTATTAAAAGACGCTCTTAGCCGGAGCTCTCAATATGTCAGCTCGCTGTTCTGGAAGGAAGTGGCAGGTGTTTTGAGCTTGTTGAAATGACAGTAACTTTAGTATGGTTTAAGAAGAAACCTGCTGCCTTCCCCTATTCCTGATGTCCTCTGGATGGGGTTAAGCTCGTTTTAGCCCTTCATGATGTCTTAAGATCTAACACTGTGCTCTGCCTGCAGTAATTGCCTTCACAGTTGGCACCTTCATTGCTAATTTCCTGAGCTCTGCACTTGTCAGTGCATCTAATACACAGCCATGATAATGGGACATTTGTTTTCATGCTTGTGCTACCATTGTGTTTTTATTTTGTTTCTTAAAAGAGGAGCTAATATGAGTGGCTGCTACCCATGAAAAGTGAGGTGTACTTCTAAAACACAAGCCTTTCTAAAAGGCTTGTCTGTCAGGAATGCACCAACTGGCACGTCTTTGCCAATGCTTGCGGGCTTGCAGTGGGTTTGTAATCCTGAATCCTGCTTAAGATGGAATGAAAATCACTTTAGCAGAAGGGAAGAGTATCCTTTTCCCTGCTGAAATGATGTATAAACAGTATGGGAAAGCTCCTTCAGTCTGGCTGCGCAGGTAGCTTCTGCTCTGCTTCCAAAAGTGCTCTTAGGTGTTTTTCACATCTTTTCTAAAGACCCACTATCTCTGTTTAGAGGAAAAACAAGTTAAAAAATTATTGTAGAAAAATGAACACCTGAGTTCCATTATGAGGCAGAGTTTAACATAGGAGAGGTTCAAAACTGTTTCCTGTTAGGTATTCAGCATAGAAGGAAATAAGCAGTTCAGCATCTCACTGATCAGCACTGATTTACTACTTCAATGAGTAGAACTGGAAGGAAAATTAAGAAGGCACTCACACACAAAACACATACTGTGAGTATGCAAACATCTGCTCAACTAAACACCAAGGAACCAGGTGGGCAGAAGTCACACCTTGTTTACTACAGCCTGGTCCAGGCTGCCTGAGTGATGGTCAATAACCACCTAACCCCCAGAGCAGTGGTGTGGGGTGGGTGAGAGGAGCAGCTAAAGGTCTGTAAGTGCCCCCAGCACCTGCAGACTCCATTAGCAGGGGGACACACAGAAGTGGCCTGCTGAAGAGCAGCTGGGTTTGCACAGCAGAGTAGCTCCTTTGGGACAAAAACTGAGTTTAGCAGAGGATGTAGTATGGCTGGAGCCTGGTTGTGCCCGGGCCAGTGGATGTGTGCAGGGTGGGATGGAGATTTGCAGTTCTCCTGGCAGGAGCCAGGAGGGCGAGAGACTCCAAGAGGAATGGAAGCATTAGGAGTTCTGTGTGTTTATCTGAATTTTCTCGCCATTTTGCCTCTGCACTGACCTTCAAGACTTAGTAAAACAATCCTTTCAATCCATTTTGGAAACCTTTCAATCCATTTTGCTGTGAGTGCTCCCCAGGGAAAGTGGCTGGACATTTCTCTGCGCGGCGGGAGGGAGATGTAATCACTGGCTGGGGCACCCCGAGGTGCTGCACAGCCGGTAATGGAAGGTGATAAGGGCAGCAGTGCCTTTCTCCAGCAGAAAATGCCACTTTTTCTAAGTGCCACCAGCCTGCACACTGCTGTGCAAACTGCTCCCCTGCCATGCCCTCCTCTCTGCCCCCCCCGCCAGGCTCAGATAACCTTTAACTCTCCAGTTGTCTCTGTGAGGTTTTTTTTGTTCTTGACGTCTTCAGTGTTTTAACAACAACAACAAAGTCCTTGCAGTTGTATCACTTCCTGCAAGCTGTTGTGAGACCTTGTAAAGCTGCTTCAGGCGTGGAAATGGTTCGCAGGCAATGTCAACAAGGGGAAGAGGGAGCTGCAAGAGAGACCGGGGAAAAGTACATGAACTGCTGCCGGCACTTTCCAGAGCAGCCGGGGTGAGAAAGTGTTGCGAAGTGTTGCTGGTCGGTGTCTGCTGCTTTACCAGCTCCTGCTGGTCCTGCTGGCAGGGGCATCGTTTCAGTGACTCAATCACCTGCTTAGTGATCTCCTGATCTTTCTGTATTTGTGTGTTCCTGTGCCACCATATGTTCTGCTTCTCTTACCAATTCTCATTGCAGCAAGCTGTAAGATACCCCAGGTTTGACAGAATCGGAGGCAGTGCATAACATCATTTCTTAAGCCTTATTAATCTTAAAACATTTGTATAATTGTTGGAATAGGAATGATCTGGAAGATTAAGCAAGGGCCTAGAAGGACAGCTGGGTTTTTCTCTCCTTCTGCTGTGTCACTCTGTGAACATGGATAAGCACACACTCTGTGCCCCGATCTGCTGTGGTAAGACATTTGTGACAATCTTTGTTGTGCTTTGGCAGCTCTGGTTAGTAGAATGGTTAGGGTTGGAAGGGACTTTAAAGATCTAGTTCCAACTTCCTCCTTAGTAGTAGACAATAGGCATTATTTTTTTCCCTGACCTTAAAAGCAAGTAACTATGAAACCATAGTTTAGTTGGTACACATATGTGACAATGTGCATTTAGCCCAGGGAGGATCTGGAGTTGTTCGGGTTCACACTGTGACCTGATGCAGATTCCCAGTGTCTAGGGTTGAAGTAGAGACACTTACCCATCACCCCTCAACTTGTGCACACTAATGGACATGTAGGGAATTGACTACAGACCCTTGACCTAGAAAACTCACCACAATGAAACTTACAGCAAGTAATAGACATTTGCAGCATGAAACAGATGAAAAAGAAGTTGCTTTGTGTTTGTGTACCTGCTGCACCTCTTTCTCATCGCCTTCTTCAGAGCTGAAGGTCCTTGGGTTTTCTTTTCTATTCCACCCTTCTGTCAACAGCACTACTCCACAAAATTCGAGTTCTCTGTAAGACATTTTTGAGCCAATTTCAGCCTTTATGTAGGAAAATGAAGAGAGAAAGAGGATATCCGAGCCTTCCAGATGCTTTTTGTTGGTTCAAAGACAGAACCTGGAGAGCCTGTCTACTGGGAGAATTCTCATCAGCAGAAAGCCCTATGCCCCAGGGGAAGGATGGCTGCCCAGTCTTTGAAAGGGAAAGGAGGAGCAGAGGCACTCTGGCTCAGTTCCCAGGTCAGGTGGTGGATGTCCCATTGCTCACCTATTCCCACCAGTTCTGGCTGGGGAGAAGGCAAAGGGTGGAAGAGTGTCCTGCTCCACTTTCCTGTGCTCTAGGGACAAAGCCAATTTCACTGTAATTTAATTTAATGCTAATTCACTATGTAGCAACTGTACAGCCATTCTGAATGTGCCCTCTCATTGGTGTGGTAATAAAGAGCATATTCTGCTTTGAAAATGACTGGAAACCTGAACTTCATTAGTGTTCATTTTCCTTGGGGAATCCCCTGTTTCTCTCTGTGTGCTGTCTGTCCACGTGAGTTCTGTAAAGAGCAGAATATCCATGTCTGAACTACAAGAAGTGTATTTTGGTTCTGAGAACTCTGACTACAGGAACACAATCACTTAGCATTTCAGAGGACTCTTCTAGTGTATCCTTGGCTTTTTCACTTAGTTTTATTAGTGCAACATGTATCATAAAAGTGCACACCATACAGTGAATAATCTCTTGTGAGTCAGTGTGCCTGTTTGTCCTACAGGGGGTAGACTTATTTCTTGCTGTTTTATCTTGTGCTTTTACTGTCCCCAAAGGTCAGACTTCAAAACTTCCCCTGGCAGATCCTTCTCCAATCCAGCAAATTTTCCAATTAGCAAAATGTTCATTATATGCAGCTAATATAGTATGGATTTGCTCATTCACTTTCACTGCTGCTTCTTGGGACCTTCTGAATAATAAGATATTCCATCTCAGAATAATTCATAGACTCTTTGCCTGAACACTGTATCTTTCAATAATCAATCTAAATTGCAAAATACATTAAGCAGCAGCATTGTTTGCGTGGCACTATTTAAAAATCATGAAAGCAATGGAACGAAGGATGAAGGAGCAGATCTATTCTCTACTCAATACAGTATCATCCTTGAGAAGGAGAAATTGAGAAGACATTGATAAATAAGTCGATGATAAAAAATTGGACTTTTTCATATTTGAGAGGTGAGGCTGAGGTGTAAATCACAGGCAGTGATACTGCTCTGGAGCAAGTAAGAGTGTATATGCCAGAGGAGCACGTAAGGAAAAGGAACATAGTCTATTTCTAAAGTCAATTTAGTGTTCTTTAAGGTGCCATGCTGAATGTAACCTGAGTATCTATAGACTCAGAGTATAAGCAGTTGCCAGGTGAAATTATATTTTTACATGGTTTATAACAGGCCTTTGCATCTTACACTCTCCTCATTTTTCTGCAGCTCCAAACTGCATCCAAATTTCTAGATATGCTATCTTCTGTATATGTTAGAAATTATTTCTTTGCTATCTTTTCTTTGCCTAAAATCAGTTTCGTCCAGTTCCCAGAGAACTGGATCAGGGTCTGGAGGTGAGTTTTTACTGCCATGGGGTCCTCAGTGCCAGCCTGTGGCCTGTCTCTTACCATCCTGTGCCCTGCTCTGTGTTTCCACCTCTCAAGGCCTCTGATATCATACCAAGACTCTACTAAGACTCTTGACATCATCATTGTAATAGTCATAAAAATCCCATTCTGCACATAATAATTGTTTATTTCTGTTACTGACATAAAACTGTGGCTGTCCAATGCAGAGATAAACATAAGTGAAACAAATTAGCCATAGACACCTGATCAATTAGAGGCACTGCAGTCAAAGCTATGCCAGGGCAAACAAAGCTGCAGACAGGTCAGAAGTTCACACAGAGCCAGCTTGACAAGCCTGTCTTGAGTCCCTGCAAACTCAGGGCAGAGCCCATGTCCTGATACTCACAATGACAGTATCTGCTGCAGGGCTTGGGGCAGTGCTGTAGCCACAGGTGCTGGCACTGACTGCATCTTTGGGGTAGCTCAGCCTCTGAATTCCTACAGCTGGCAACAGAATGAGCTAGAAAGGTGACAACTTTCTGCTCTGCTGCAAAAGCTGCTGCATGTCATTGTGGGAAACATATAAACTCATAAAACTGTTTCAACCTTTAGAAGTAAACACAACAGATGAAATGTGGATTACTGCTGTAGAAGTGTAATCACCTTGCTGTCTACTGTCCTCACAAAGTCATTATCTTAGTCCTAAGAAACTAGGTGTTCCTAAGAATTTGCAAATGGTGGGATATTTTTTCATCTAATATTAGAAATCTGCATCTACTTTTCAGCTAATCATCATAGACTCTCTTTCTAATCTGGAAAAAAAAAAAAACAAACACTTTCAGCGCTACCCCATTTCATCTCTGGGTTCTTTGTAAATGGAAAAGGCAAATTGGTGAACTTGGTTTTCTATACTGCTACAAAAGGAGGCAACTAGCTCAGATAAAGACCACAGATGTCTAATTTTGAGTGGAATAAATAATTCCCAAAGCATCCACTTAAAATGTATTCCACAATTCCTACATTGTTCTGCGCTTTGTACTGTGAAATAAAAGAAAAGACACTTGCATAAAATTAATAGAGGGCAACAGAAAAATTCAGTACTCACAGTTCTCCATTATTGTCCTGTTCAGTTAAAGAAAATTTATTGTGTGTATTTTCAGTCCTTCCCTCTCTAGCAAAGATGTGGATGTACTACAAGTGGTGTGTATGGGTTAAATTTACAATATCAACCTAAGCAAAAAAGTTGTTAAATAGAGAAGCACAGCTTCTCAATGGGAATAATGGTGTAGGATAAATAATTACACCTCATATTTCTGAGTTCCTGAGGACTAAGCTTCCTGTAATAAAAGATGCATGTAGCCAAAATGATTTAGTACAATTATGTACAGAGAAAACATCCCAAGAAAAATGATCAAAGCAAAGGATAGCTGGAAAGCCAAGAGGGTTCACAGCTGCATCTCAGAAAACCCAGGAACTGGCAAAATCCAGACCTCATATATCAGTGAAAGAAGGCCAGTAGGACAACGTGTCCTGTCTGTGACAGTCCTTTGTGAGAAACTTATGGCAAAGCCTCACTTTTCATAGATTTATAAAGCTCAGGCCAGAAAAGATCATCTAGTCTGATATCCTATATATCACAGGACATTAAATTTCTTCCAGTTAGCTCTGAGTTGAGCCCAATACCTTAGGTCAGCCAAATGCATTTGAGTCTTTAGTATGTTAAATGATACTGTGCCAAAGAAAGATATTCAGTAGCTTGCTGATACTTACAATTGTTTAATAATAAAGTGTGGATCAAACAGCATTGCATATGATTATAATTGATTTTGCAGATCCATGAGCTCTGAAGAGTCTTGCTTTTATTTTGTAGACATAAATTCATCTGCATGGTTTTATTTCAAGGTTTAAATCACTCAGTTTTACCATACAGCTACTTCTGTTTCCTAGCAGTGCATGCCCCAGACTCCATGAAAATCAGAAAATATCCTCTGGGATCTTTGGGACAGATTTGCCTTGGTTGTCTGCTCCCACACAGAAGACCTGTGTAGAACACAAAAATTTCACAGAAGTCTTCTTTTCTTTTCTTTTCCTTTCTTTTCTTTTCTTTTCTTTTCTTTTCTTTTCTTTTCTTTTCTTTTCTTTTCTTTTCTTTTCTTTTCTTCTTCTACTTCTACTTCTACCTCTACTTCTACTTCTTCTTCTAACAAGGTGTTTTGGTGCCTTTCTGTCCAAAGTAAGAACAAAGCAAATTTGTGCTGATTTGTAACAATCTCCCTGTGTTCTTGTAGTGTTTCACGTTGTGACCCTAATTTGCAGCCTGTGAGTCATTCATTCTTCTTTACTCTTCACCCCATTCCTGGGATATATTTGATTGGGTAAATTTCCATCCCAATTACAGCTACTGACAAGGATATCAAGGATATAAAATAAAATGGACAGTATCACATCTTTAGCACGTAGCTACCAATATAAATTCCTTATTATGTCCTGGTGATCTGTAAGTACAGGATTAGGTGCAAGAACTGATGTTTGTGGGATGCTGAATGTAGGAACTGTTTGCAAGAAAAAATGGTGGAATGTGATTGTTCATAATGCTGTGGAAAGGTGGTGTAGACACCTGGTGTTCCTGCATTCAGTGCCAGTGTAACTGGGACAGCACACGAGGAACAAATGTGCTGGAGCTTGCTGGCAGAACAAGGGTCATTCACCTGGACCTATCACCCCAGCTTTTACTTTTCTTGGAAAAAATGAGGGATGTACACCTAATTTGCAGATCTGACTCCTGCTTAGCTCTCAGCAGTTTAATGAAGCAGCTACATGAGTGCTCACATTCCCCATATGTGCAACACAGATAATGAGGTGCCCCCACAGGCTTGCACAAGGAGCTCCTTTCTACCAGTTCTAGGTAGGCAGACAGGGTGTGCCCCTTAGGTCCTTCAGAAGGTAAACACAACATTCTGCTTCTCTCCGCTGGTTATATTAGAAAATCACTGTATGTAGCCTGCTTCATTAGGTGCCTAAAATGTAATGAAGCCTGATGTTTAAGTGAGGTGGACAGGCTCCTATAATCAGTATGTCCTTACTTCCTGCTAATTACCTCATGTCATCTGAGTCCGGGTAAGAGCACACTTTTAACGAGCCTGCACCTTGTCCACTGGTGTGTGGAAGGAAACTGTGAAGAATGGTGGTTTTTTTCTTGAAAATGGACTGGGCTGTGGTAGCCAAAGGCAAATCAGCAAACTGTCTTGGATCCATTACCACAGAGTACTGACAGGCTTCATAACTTCCTATCCTTCTTTTCTGAACCACACAGTGATGCTGGGATTGCAGAGCTTATGCAAAGTAAAAGGCTGCAATGGCTCCTTTTACATCTGACTCAGTATTGTTCACATAACCCAGCAGAGAAATGCTAATTAGGAGGTAAATTAGATGCCTCTATCTGCATTTGTCCTTGGAGAGATGGTAGATATAATTTTCTAGCAACCTTGTTAGCCTTTCCTCATTCAGTGGGCTGGGTTGAAAAACAGTACAATAACCCAATGGTTGTATCATGTAACAGAATATCTGTTATGAGTAAAACTCAGCTTAACAGCCAGCCAGTGCAGACAGTGATCCTTTACCCTCTGTAATATAACCACATAGCTGCTTGGTGCTGTGGTGTAACAAAGGATGAAGAGACACTGGAGAGCATTCGAAAGTTTTCTATTTCCACACAGCCTCCTGACAGCTAAACAATATAATCTACTTTGTGGTATATTGCCTTATTGTGAGAAGCATACCTCAGTATACTGCAATAAAAAAGAAGCATCTGAATGTCCTACATCTCCGTTGCACATACCTGTCAAGTTTCAGGTGGCCATTTAGATGATGCTATTGCAGCGGGTAAGTTAATAGAGGAAGCCACTTAGACCTTTGTTTTTCAATCCAGCCCTGCAACTGAAAACATTCAAAGGCTGGAAATGGCATGTTCAGACTCTCTAAGTAGAGCTGCTATTATAATACCACGAGACCGGTTTAGTCTGACATGTTTTACTTCACGCTTGCTGTTGTCTTGGTGCCTGCCCCAGTTGGTTATGACAGCTTAGTTTATTTACAACAGCTCTCTGAACAACAGTGTTTACTTGATCGTATGCAGGCGCCTGAGCATAGCTACAGTAATATCTGTCTTCTAAGGAGGACCTAGTTTTACCAAGGAAAATACTCCCAAACCATGTCACTGGCACAGCTTTACACCATAACAGGACAGGCAAGGGTTCTGCATTGTCACTGCACTACAGAGACTTCTCCATTTCTCGCAAATGAAAAATTGCTCTGGGAATCTGAATCCCAGTGGTCTGGTGACAAGGAAATGTATTTTAGGTCCAGAAGCTGCAAAAAGTTTAAGAGGATTTGGAAAAGATTGTAAAAGTAGAGAAAACCCAAGTGACTTGTAATGGCAGGCTAGGAGTTAGTGATTGCAGTGGGAAAGGGATAGGCAGAACATCAGAAACAGGATTTTGTTTTGAAGCAGAGGGGTTCTGACTAAAGCACAGGAGAGAGGCTCGTTTAAAAGGAAGTTACAGCGCTGATGAGGAGATAGATGTTAATCAAGAACCTACTGAGTGACTCCAGGCAAATCACTGATTCCCAGTTTCTCATTTGTGAAATGGGTACAGTAATACTGTGTAATGCAGGAGAGATGTGTGCAAGTACATGTTGTATGCAGGCTTGGTGGTTTACCATAGAAGTACCTAAAAAGGCGAGGAAGAACTCTTCTAAAAATACATTTGATCCACTGCTTTGTTAAGGTCAGGACCTCTTCAGAATCGTGAATAGAGTATTGTGCCCACTAGTGTAAACGGTGTTACCTCACAAGATGCTGATGTGAGAGCAAGCCGAAACCGTCTCAGTACTTAGCTAAATGCTTGCCTGAAGCAAGATCAGTTGGAACTGAATTATTTCAATACATTTTACATGGCTGTAAGTGAGTCTTCAGTAAGGAATAGGATCCCCCTTAACTGAAAATGTTAGAAGTATGGTTTATTATTCTGTCCATGTAAATTTGTTGTAGCTGACTAGAAGGAGTATTTTAAAATGTTCTGAAAAAAGTAAGGTTTTAGGATTACATTTGCAAGATATGTCTGCTGTATAACTTTTACTCCTGAATCACTTAGGTGCTCATAAAATGCACTTTGGCTACTTTTATACTTTTCTGTACATACCTATATCATAATTTTTTAAAAATGCATATTTCATAAGATTAAAAAAAAGGATACATACTGCATTCAAGCTATGACGGGTTAGTCTGTAAGACTCATTGTCATTATATCTTTTTGGTCAAAAATGGATCAGGATTCAAAAATCATTCGGCATTTATACAGCTAAGACAAATATCCAGCAATATTAGAAGATTTTAGAAGTAATACAAATCCCTGTGCACTAGGCTACAAGCCAGTGTCTAGTTAATCAAGGTTAGAAAGAAATCTTAAGAAAAAACTGCTCAGTTGTAGGATTTCTACAGGAAGTTTTTATCCTGTTACTCTCAAGTATCTTATGTTGAAACAAGCCCAGACTAGAAAGACGAGTGATCAGATTCCATGTGGGATTTGCTCTTTCTGTTCCTCATTTTGTATCTAGCTCATGCACATTTAGAGGTCTCTCACACAACAATTTCTGTGTTGTTCCCCATTATCTGGTGTCACAGTCTATACAGATTCTCACAGAACAGGATATTCTCTGTGCTCTCAGGAACACATCACTGTTTCTTCCTAACTGCATGACCCAGCTGTCTTCATTACACATCTGATCAATAAATATCAAAAGAACTAAAGTGGACAAATGAAAAGCATTCACTAAACAAGGCCCTTTTTTTTTTTCCCAAGAAAGCCCTAATTTCAAGTATTAATTATTATATACATATATAGAATTCATTGTTTCCATAGACTATGGAAGAATAGAGAATTTGCAGTTAATTTGCACTGTGCTTCCAGCACCCCATGCAAATGACTTCCATGTTTATAAAATCCTGCAGCTGTTCTGCACAAGAAGCAAAGCTCCCTCCATAAGTGAGTGCCTGTGCCCTGTGCTGCAGCTGAGCAGGCTGGAGGGAAGGACTGCTGCTCCCGGGTCCCAAATCACAGGCCAGGACCAAGCCATGTGCAGCCTGCAACCCTGGGCATTTCCCAGCTGCCCCTCTTTGTCTCCTGCCCCCACACTGCAGTCTGACAGCCAAAGATCTTTTGAAGCATTTTCAACTAAATTATTTCCTGTATAGTGGTTTCTCAGTGCCAGAGAGAACTTTTTCATGAAAAGGAAGGGTTATACAACATTGATCTGACGGTGAGAGCTTCAGCCAGAGTACTGGAGACATGCGTTTAGTTACTTGCTTTGCTTGATTTAGATCAGGGGCATGACCCTGGTTCTCCCACGTTTTAGATGAGTGACCAAATCACTGAGCTATCAAGGCAATCACTTCTGCTCTCTGGCCCTATTAGTATCTCATTAGTGAATTAAACAGAGCGGCACACTGAAGCAGGGTCCCCCACTCCCCTGAGTGTGTCAGGCTGGCTGATATACAAGGGTCAGGATCCCTGCTTTCTGTGAAACACCTCCAGCAGAACTTGACTTCATCTTGCTGGGAAAGAGGAGGAGTTCTGAAATCTCAGGAAGAATGAGCTAAAAAAATCTCTCCCTCAATTGGCTTCAAACCCAAGTCTCCCCTAGGCTTGCACCCATGTATCAAAATCTGTATAAATATGAGTAATGGATAATCTATGTCTGTCATCTTGTGTGCTGATTTTTGCAGAGCTAGAACTAATGCTACTTCATCAGTTTAAACTAATGGATGGAGATGCAAAGAGGTGTGTACTATGGGGTCTGTAACCACTCACTACTGGGGCAATCCAGTAACGTGCCAGACCCGGGTGAGAACAGTCAGCCAGGCCCACACAGCCACAGGGGTTTGATAATTGAGTTTGGAAGAAAAAGACTTAAAAATGCAACAAAACACTTGTCTACTTTGGCTTCCCAGTTGGGTCAGAAGAAAATGACATGAAATTAATGACAAGGGTGCAGCTGGACGTGAGCTGAGTACTTTCAGGGAAATGTGCACAGGCATGTGCTGACATGTCCCCTCTCCGAAGACAGAAGATGGAAGAGGAACTAGAGAAGCATTTTTTTTTAACCCTTCAGTGAGTTAAGTAGACCTACTGGTTTGTGGAATTGCTGAAGCAAGTTGTAAATGATGTATGAAACCATCGTTGTCCACTGGAGTATATGGCAGGGCTGTGCATTCCCCACTGTACTGTGATGTTTTCTGAGCTAATCATTTCAGACAGAGCCACAAAACCCCACCAAGCTCACAAGTTTTGGTTAAAAGAAACTAAAAAGACGTAAGTATTGTATTTTGTGAGATGATTTAGTGATTTTTGCAACTGATTTGAAACACATAGGCTCCATGAAACCACAGGTATAAATCCCAGCTGGGTTCACATCATCCTTTTATCTCTTAGAAGGAGATAAATTTAGTACTCTGAAGTACCTCTGAAGGGTTCCCACAGACAAAATCATTTTAAAGCAAACAAACTCAAATTCTTCACATTTTTGAGTCTTTTCCTTCCCTACATTTAAAAAAAACATTGCGTTCATCTTGATGGCAAAAGGTATATCTTCTCTCCTGAGTGCAATAGAGAGTTTGGGGAGTTTATGCTCATACTCTCTGCAGTGAATCCCTCTCTGGCAATTAACATGCTTAAAACACTCCAGGGTTACTTATCATTCTGTTTTGTGAGACCTCAGTGGTGATCAAGTGCTAACAACCACTTGGGTAGCACTGAACAGCCTGGATGTTTCCAAAGGACCCGACTGGCCTCTTCCAGACATTGGGATTGCTACAAGGAATCTTCTCTTTTGGCCCACCAAAATTTCCCCTGCTGCAGTTACTTTATCATGTTACTAAAGTATTCTCTGGTATAAATTGCCTGCCTGACAGAAAATACAGTTTTGTGAACCTGTGCACCCAGGAGTTTCTTTCCCTGCTAAAAGGTGTGGCTTTCAGTGCTGTCACCCATCTCTGCAGCAGCTGGGGACTCCTCTGAACAATCAGGGCTCAATCTGCCACACGAGGTTTCCCAGGAAGGGCATGTCAGCACAGTGCAAATAAAATGTACAGCACTATTGCTGTTGGTTCTGGGTCTGTTAGATAGATATTTCTCTCTCCTCAGTTTCCAGCCAACATAAGCAGCTGGTTTTTTGTGTGTTTGATTTTTTTTTTAAACAGTCATTCCTTAAGTGAAAACAGTTTTCACCTCTATTCCTGTTGACATTGGTTCTTTGAAAATTGCATCAGTTGCTCTGTTATTTCATGTTAAGCCCAGGTCAGAGCTGAGTGCGAACCCTTAACTCAAATTACTCAACACCCAGCACAACACTCGGTGCTCCATTGCCAGGCTCTGGAAAGGGGTGTTGGACCTGTCCTAGTTTTGGCCAAGGACAGGGTTAATTTTTTGCAGTAGCTGTGAGGGGGCAGAGCCTGGAGCTGCGTGGGCATGGCCAAGACATTGTGTTACTGGATACCATCTTACATCATGGCCAGGGACGGAGGGGAGGGACTCACTCGCACTTCCATGGTTTCCAGTTGGGAGTAAGTGTTGTGGGCAGAGCAGTCGGGATGTGGTGCTGCTGGCTGCAGTCACATCACGTCACATCAGGTTGAGCTCTGCAGTGAGAAATTTTGCATGTAAATCACCCCCTCTCTGTACATTTTTGTTATTAGTATTTTTGCCATTACTGTTCCTTTTCTTGTCTCATTGCTGATTCCAGTAAATTGTTCTCATCTCAACCCGAGACCTCTGTGTTTTGTCTCCTACTACTGGGTGGTGACTTGTGATTTTGCGCTTTTTTTTGTAGTGGGCATACAAAATTGGGGAATACCATTCCTACACCACAACAGACACTCCATGGTGGGAGGAAATAATCTCAATCCATTCAGCACTGGTCAAAGCCCAGACAAGCTGCCACCAGCCTCCCAGAAACAGGTCAATAGGAGAGCCCAGCCTGGAGTGCCAACTCCAAGGAAGCTCCTCCTTTCCTCAGTTTTGCCAGGGCCAACCTTACTGCTCATCTGGGTCTGGATCCTGCCATCTTCAAGGCCATCATCACAGAATTGTAGAATCATAGAACACTAGAGTGCTTTGGTTTGGGAGGAGCCATATAGTTCCAACTAGTTCCAACTCCCAAAGCTGCAGCCCAAATTCATCTACAGCTCTCATCACACTAGCAAAGTGTCACCCCCTCTGTCTGATAGATAGGAACCTCTTGGGTTGTGAGATAATTTCTTGCTTCATGGCATGTGTAGGAACAGATCCTTCCCTCCATGGCATGCAATCAGCTACCTCCAGCCACAGCTCCATGCTTGACCAGCTCCATACCTCACTTCAAAGGTTTCTGCACTCATGTTCAGAGCACATATTTTCGAGTTTCACCATGTTTGTTGTTACATCTTGAACCCTTGGCTAAATGGCTACCAAAGCAGAAATGCCAAGGATACAAATAACAAATGAAGCTGTGCAGGTAAAGATCTGGTAACAGCAGCTGAGGTCTTCCTGTGGGAGAGAAAAGCTACCTGCATTGAGGATGAAATGAGAAGTACATCTGTGTGTTTGGCACTTCAGAAGTTTTCCTTGGGTGGAACAGCTTTTGTCTCGACCAGAAGCAGTGTCATCCCCTAGGAAACAGTCATCCTCTTGGAAATAAAGACATATTTAGATTACAGAGACTTCTAACAAAATAAAAAAAAAAGACGATTTGAGAAAAAAAAGGAAAAAAGGCAAAATCGCAATACAAAGCATTAAGGTTAGAATGTGATGTCTGCTTTGAAATAAAAGGATCAAATACTTAACAGGGCTGAGAGTCTTCTGTCTGAAAGAAATGCCTTTACGAAGGATATAAAAGTAGTAAAAATAGCCAGTACTCACAAGAAACAGTAAAAAATTAGACTCTTTCTGGGAGAAGAACTAGCTGTATATTAGGTTAAAAAAATAGAGCAGTCAAAGAGGATTTTTCCCTCCAGTGTGTATTTTTTTTTTGGCAGTTGTGCTCACTTGTGAATGGTGTTAAAGCACTTTAGTTTTCATTGTAGAAAATCAAGTCAGAGAAAACAGAAGTGGAAGGCATCTCAAAAGGTCATCTAGTCCATCTCGTTTCCTAAAGGCACATTCAGCTATGCTAACACCCTCTGGACAGATGTTCTGCTCCTTAAATGGGTTTTTCACACATCCACGAAGGCTTGTTCAAAATTAAACCAGTCAAACACCAATTCTATAAGAGGCAGCATGTAGCTACACTGTCCTAGGAGCACTTTAGAGAGGGAAATCATTTCAGGTTTCTGTTTTCCTTCCGATTTCCTTCTTTGGTGTCAGGAAATGGATGTTAATTCACTGCCTATAAGCAGAAGAGGGAGTGGTAGGGGTGGGAAGAGCTGTCCTGGCAGCAGCAACAGGCCGAGCAACCAAGGATTCTCCAGTGGGAGAGCTGTCACTGCCTGGAATGACAGTGTGTTGGTGGCCATGCACCCATCGCTCCCAAACTTACCATTATCAGCCCAAGTGGTGAACCCACCAGAAATCAGCTCTGAGAACAAGAAGGGATCACAGAGGGACATCACCAGCTCAGAACTGAAACACATGAGATGAGGCTGCTGGGACATCTGGGGAGGAGATTTCCAAGATGTACTAAGACTAAGCAAAAGGCCAAGCAGGTGCACTGTCATAGTTGTTCACTCTGGTGCAGTTGCAGTTTATCCAAGTGTGGTTTCTGCTGGCTTTAATTGGATTTTGGACCTTATGCAAGCATGTGCTGTATTTGTCCTTGTCCTTTAAATATTACACTTCCCATTGCTCTTCATAGGGTTTGTGGAATAATTGGTTGAAATTAGATGTGAGCAGAAAAGACATTTTGTAGAATGAAAACAACTAGATATGCAAGGGGCAGAAAAGGGATGCAGTTATTTGTTTCATCCAAGTTCAGTTTTTCTAAGTGAAATTCATTAATTTTGGTAACAAATCTGCTTTCTATTTTGAGAGTTAGCCTGTTGCTTATTTATTTATTTGGTCAGCCTAAGGTGTGCGAGGATCTCACACACACCTTTTACAACTCATTCAAACTCTTAAAGTTTGAAGACTTCCTTGTCCACTTATTCTACAACCATTTAAAATTATTAATGATTGTCTAAAATTTTAGAAAATATTCAGATGGACACCTGAAGAAGTATCTTAGAACAGTTTCTTGAAATACGACATTTAGGCACTCTATAATGAGATTTCAGTGTCAGCTGATGGGAAGGTGTAGCTGTGGCTTGGGTCATGCCCACAGAGGGTGCTGCAGTCATGGCTGACAGAAGAGTAGGGCTGCAGTAGAATGTAAATCATTGCAGTTTCTTGGACTGTGGTCTTTCCACTTCAGCAAATGATTTTCAAGTAAATTCATGGGTTTCACTTTAGGGTTGGACCTCTTCAGAGCATCTTGCCTTGGCTGTGAACACTGTGAGTTGTACAAGTACTGAGCAAATGTGTAATGGCAATTTTCAGCTGGTCACAGATCAGTCATCATGCACTGGCTTTCACCAAATTTTCATTTCTTCAGTGAGGACTTTCAAAACGAAATTTCAACCCTCAGGTATTTTCTTCTCTATAAAGGCATTGTAACTTTCCATGACAAAGGAAGTAATTTTTGCCTGTGTTTGGGCAGAAAGTCACAGCCACTGTGGAGAAAATTTCTCCTCCTTGTGTGCTATAAGCCCAAAATTTTATTCAGATCTTCTTTCAACTCTGGCTCCTATGTGTCTAATGTCTGCTATAATGAGAAAGTAGCTCTCAGCATGGCTTTTATAATACAGATAAAGTTCTATCTTTAAGACACATTTGCTGCTATTGTTTTTGGTAGGACATAACTGAAGTCCTTTTGAGTCATTGTGAAGGCTCTGCAGTTCCTCCCCAGAGATCAGAATCCACCATGAGAAAAAATGCTACAGGATAATTTTGTCGTTGTTTCATTTTGATGAGGCTCATCCTTTCTAGAATTGTTATCTTTAGCAGTATCTCCACACATCTTCCTCCTTTATTTTCAAGACCTGCTTGAATGATGATCTTTCTAATACTTCCTTTCAGCAGAAAATCCCATTCTAGGTCAATTCCTCTAGCAATAATCAGTGTTTCAAGGGCAAATTTTATTGTTGATTTGCACTTCCTAGAGCATTATGGTGCTTTTTGTGTCACCACAGTACTATGTCTCATGTTGTCAGAACCTGGGTTTAGTAAAGTGTAATAAGGAGAGAGTGTTTCCAGTGTATATTCCAGAGGTGGGAAGTTTGGATTTGATTCAGATCATCACTTCGCATTATTACTGTCAAGATGAGTTAAGTGAAGCATGATGTATACAGAAATGACTTTTTCAGTTAATAGAAATAAGGAAAAATGGACATAAGTGCCATATCACCAGTGAAAGATTTATTGTGCTGCTGTTTAAGATCCATGTAAATACTGGAGTAGATTGAAGATGGGGTGCTCATACACAGATCTCAGAGCTGCACAGGCTCCCTTATTTCACCCACTGTACAAGTTTGAGGCTATGTTATATTTCACTCTACTGAGATTACAGTTTTTGTCAACACTGGGTATTAATGAATGATTTTAACATTTACTCCATGGACTTTTCCAATACCTTGCACATTTACTGGTGAGGAAAGAATCCCTAAAGATTAGGAGTTTCATTTCTTTCAGCCAGAAGCTCATTAGTACCTTTTGCATCTACTGAGCTGCTTGGGGGAAAAAAAGAAAAAAAACAATTTCTAAATTAAAAGTTAGAACAGCTGATGAGCTAGCATTTTTTATAGTGTTTTACCCAGTTTCCTAGTACTTCCTTCCAGGACATCTGGGTTCAGGAAAAACAACCTCAACCAAACCTGATGTAAAACCAGTGTGGCTGAATTTCACACCCATTTTTCTGTCAAGTTTCACTGACCATGCACCTCCACAGTTGTGCAGAGAGACTCTGGTTTCTGAGTACATTTTACTGAAACTGCATTTCCCAATAAACCCCTTGCTTCCTGTTAGTCCCTATAACCAGATATATACAGATATAACCAGATATAACCATATCTTCAGGACAGCCCTACCTTCTCGGGTTACATGAAAATAGAATTACAGATGCATTTTAACCTCTTTCCAAAATATTGTAACTTTACATATAGTTTCATTAAAACAGTCTTTCAAAAAAGGAACTTTGTTTTTTACTTTTTTCATGTTCTCCCAGAGATTTTGCATGGGATTTGAGTCTCCAATGACCATATTTCCTACTGATGGAAACAGAGCCCCATTACAGCTGAACTGATTTACTACAACTAAGAGTCTGTCCATAAAGCCAAATCAACCCTTAAATTAGGCTCAAAAGAAATACTACCAATTAAATATAGTCTGTGACCTCTAACATAGTTTAACAAGCTCAACATATTATGCATTTCAGTAGGGGGAAAAAAATCAATTAAACTGTAATAAAAAAATGAAATCCCCAAAGTCTAAATCTTGACAAAAGTAGTTCAAAAATCCTGTAGCATCCAGCTGTTTCCATGGTTTCACATCCTGTGTTCCAGTTTTTAGGGTGCTATATAGGATATGAAAGCAGCTTGGAAAAAAAAACCTGCATGAGAAAAACCTTTTTTTCAGTTCCCTTATTTGTTTTGTTTCTGCTAGAGCTGGGGGGTTTTGGTTTGATTGCGTTTTGAGTTGGTTTTTCTTTTTTCCTCCATTTCTCTGAAAAAAACCCCTCTATTTTAATTTGAATTTGAACACTTCAAAGCCCTGAGAGATCATGGGACTGTTCCTGCTGTAGGCAACAGCAAAAATCTCATTGCCTTTGGTGGGAGCTGGATTGGACCCTAAGAAAGAAACTGAGGGAAGAAGTATCATCTTTTCTCAAACTCTCTTTCCCCCAGAAATAAGCTAACATAACCACCCTGATGCGACAAGTTTATTAAAAGCAAATAGTCATCTTGTGCTACAAATCCTTCTGAATACAGTGTTTTGACTAAATGACATTTAACAGTGTTGTAGCTTAAATGGTAAAGAAAACACTAGCAGCTCAGTACTTAAACCTCTGTCCCACGGTGAATATCATTTTCAATATCCTGTAAAAATTCTTTGAAGTGTTTGTATCCAGTCTGCCCCAACGGATTTACTCAGAATTAGTTAATAGTGAGAAAGCACTGAACTAAATTTATCGGTTACCGTCTCTCATGATCGCATAAAAAATAAAATTAAAAGGAACCCTCTATAGAATACTTTATCAGGCTTGGTAATGGCATCATCTCTGACAGTGAGGCAATAAAAGCATATTAGTGACCCCCTGATGAAACATGTTTACAGGCAAAGTCAAAGAGATTGATCATTCTCTCTGGAAAGTGGCATTTCCCTTCAATGCACTCTTACTGCCAGTCGCAGAAGCATCCTGATGGGCTAATGCATGACAAGAAGGAAATGTATGAAAGGGGATGCAATTACCTAGTCCTGCTCAGCTTTTCGAGGAAATATCTTTTCTGCTCGCCACCTGAATTCCCTTGTTGTACCAGTAATGTTGCCAGCACTGTGTAAGAGAGCCAAAGGTCAGAGCCGAGATGCCAGGTGTTGTGCTGGGTTCCATACAGGTGTCATTTCTCCCAAAACTGCTTGCAGTAGGTAAGAGTGGAGCGACAAGAAGGCTGGGAACAGAAGGGGGAACAGTTAAGAAAGACACTCTCCCAAGACCAAAGCAAGGCCCCTCTTCTACTGCCATGCTCATTTCCTTAGCAGTCACTGTTGGGGTTTTCAGGTGTGACCTTTGGGGTACATTCTACATGTTCATACTCTTCAAAATCCCAAGCCCTGGTGACACACATTGTTTCCTGGCATCAGCCTGTGGAGTCCTTCTGTTTCATTGCAGTTTTTCTCACTTTAAATAATTTTTATTCTGTCACTTCAGCATCTGTATTTCTACTTCTTCTTTCTCCGGTTTCTTCATTTATTATTACTACTATTATTATTATTATTATCTTATTATTATTTATTATTATTATTGTGTGAATATGGCAGATTTTGTTCTGCATACATGACAGTTCAAATTGCAATTTTTCTATTTTAACTCACCTCTCAAACGATGGACCAGTGTGCTACTTGCTCAGAAACTGCTGTGCTCTCATTCATTCCCATTTACATTTTCTGTAGAAGGAATGAAAACTAAATAGATGTATTTCTGAACTACTTTTAGCCCTCAGCTCATCTCCCTTTTAAATACGTAAGTCAAACATCACCTGGAGTGTGTCACAGTGCCTCTGAACACAAACCAGAACTTTTGTGCTTTCCCAGTCCCATTTCTCACCCTGTCCCCCATTAACCAGCCAGCATGACCTGCGTGGCTGCAAGAGAGGGGTCTTAATGTAAAGGTATTTTCCCAATGTAGTTTTCACAAATAATAATTGCTCGATGATTAGCCAAATAGAGTGGATCTATTACTGCCAAAAAGCTCTCTTCCTCGATTTCCTTGGTCTTCCTCCATGGAGAAACCTTCAGCTGTTCCATGTGGAGTGGGGTGAGCAGGGGAGCTGGGCAGCCCAAGCTGCATGCAGGACAGGGCTATGGGGAGCTGTCCTTGGAGCATGATGGTGTGTGGATGGGCACTGGGAACAAGACAGGATGATGTGTCTGGCAGAGCTTGGAAGCACTGGGGAGGAATCAGGTCTTAAGGGATTCCTATGGGGCTTGGGGTGTATTTAAAGCCTTCTCTTTCCCTTAGCTTACTGATGGTATTAAATGTCAAAACTATCACAGTTCCTGGTTACTCACTAATTTCTGTGTCATCCTCTCTATTTCTGCATTAAGGTCTAGCTGAATCATTGCTTGGCTGAAATAAATAAGACATTAAATATGAACCACATAGATGCAGGTGAGAAGAAGCAAAAACTTTAAAGAACTGATTAAGGCAAGTTTTCCTTAATGCAAGGGACTAAGGTTTTTCCATCTCAGCCAGGTCCTATGTACTTTGCTGCCTCTGAGTGCTCAAGACATGCCTAATGTAGAAATGCCTTGTTCTAACTAATCCAGAGACTGCACCTTTTCCTGCTGAGTGGCAGAAAGATCAACCAACCCCCTGTTCATCACCTTTGCATTGAATTACTGAACATTACTGTAAGAGGGGTTGGTGGAGAATAAGATGAAGAGCATCCAGATGGTTCGACACATGGTGACCTGTCACATCAGCAACACAGATTTATAAGAGCTGATCACCCTTGTCTTCTTGTTCAGTACAGTGTTTTATTATTGAGATCTTTATTTTCATGGCTTTCCACTGTCTGGATCTTGACTCTTTCCTTGACCCCATTTCTTACTGTGCTGATTACCTGTGGCAATAATCATCTACGGCAAGAAATTCTGTGCAACAACAACTGACAGGTACCAGAATAAGACTTCTACAAAGACGACAGGACCTTCTAAACAGACCTTGAACCCGAGTTAAGGCTAAACATCAAATCAGCCATGCTCCCAACAACGTCTAGAATCAAGTATAGAACCATATAAAATACTTGTTTGAAGATGTGGCTTCCAACACCCACAGTCTGGAGGGAAATGAGAAAAGAAAATAGGATATTATTGAAAAACAGGTACATAAAACCAAGAAAAATGCAGGCTCTTCCCAAGGGGGGGAAAAATGTGATTTAGAGGAACATAGGAGTATCTGCTGCCTTCTAGTATTAGCAGTCTTAAAGCTCAAGACTTGAAACCCTGTGTAACAGTTCCTGGGTAGGGGAGAATTTGGTTCATATATCTTTATAAAGAGGATTAGGAAATACAGAAAACATAAGATGTAAAAGCATTTTTAAATAGAAGTTTCCCAAAGATTGTCATGAGGCTTTTGCTTTAACATTTTATTACTGCAGCACAGTGCTGTACTGTGAAAAGCATTTCATCATTTGCACGGCAAGAGGTTGTTGGCTCAGACAAGTGTCATTACCAAAGACAATTTTCACAATGCATTCAAGAGCTTCATTAACTGCCTGTCCGACAATAATATTGGCCTTGCTGTGTTCAGGTACTGGAACACAGATCCATAGCTGGCAACAGTTTCAGGCATAGGAGATGAATATCCATCTTTGTCCTGAAGATTTCTCTGAATTCATCACATTGTCTGCAAGGCAGAGGTCAATGTGCCTAGGTCTGTGTGGCAAGAACTTCCTAGTGCTGAATGCCTTTCTGGTTAAAAACAAAAACAATCACAAAATTGCATCAGAACTCGAAAGTAAATTGATCATTTTGGTAGGACTTCTTCAATCAGAAAAAAGCAACGGGAGACAAGATAAGGGCAAAGCTGTTTAAGGCTTAATGTAACTCAGTATATCAGATCCTAAATTCTTTCCTCACCCCATACCTCAGCAAAAAATGACCGGAAATTACAGAAAGTTATTTCCTCTGTTTAACTGAAAGTGACTGTTATGTTTAGGGTTTATGAGAAACTAGAAAAAAACTTAAACAAATACTAAGAGGAGAGCAACTCAAGGAGGTTATATAACCAAATTAAAAGTAATTTTGAGGGATTTTGGATGCCATGGAATTTGTAACTGTAAAGCAAACTAAAAACATCTCTGGATACATGTTTAGCTGGGACTGTGGCAAGTCACTTAATCTTGTGTCTCAGATGGTCTGCACAGAGTAATAACAAGTGGAGTCGTGTGGGCTGGGCTCAACAAGGAATTAAAACATCCAGACTTGTCCTGCGGGAACTGTGAGCAGCAAAAAAAGAAACAAAAACATAGGAATAGGGGACAGGTTTGAGTGAAAGGGAGTGGAGGATCCTTTTGAAGGTTCATGAAAAAGAAGTCTAGTTTAAATGCTAAAAATTCAGTTGATTAAGCCAAATTGGGGCCCTAATTCAAGTTCCATGAGGTAGAAATTAACTGTATCAGTAAGACAGAGTGAACATTATGATTAATGAAGAATTGGTATTTTGTGCCATTAGGTTGAGGAGCACTGGTATGACAGTACTGACTGAACCAGGGTGAGGACAGCTTCTGAACCCATTTGCAATCTGCCTTTCCCAGCATTACAGGTTTCTACTGGGCTTTCCTGGAAACAGTGGTGCTGTTTGCTTCAGTGGTCTGGAAGCCAAGAACTCCCACTCTCTCTATGTTAAAATAGAACCATAGAATCACAGAATTATTAAGATTGGAAAAGACCTTTAAGATGATTGAGTCCAACTGTGAATCCAGCACCACCACCATGTTCACCATTAAACCACATCTGCAGGTGCCATATCCACACTTGTTTTAGTATTTCCAGGGATGGTGACTCCACCACTTCCCTGGACAGTATGTTTCAATGCTTGAAAAACATTCCTATGAAGAAATTTTTCCTAATATCTAATCTAAATCTCCCCTGGCACAACTTGAGGCCATTTACTCTCATCCTGTCAAAAATTCTATCCCTGTTATCAGTTTGTCCTGAAACATAGCCAAGAAAGTTCTTGAGAAGTATAGGTTGTAGCTAAATAAAGTCTTCATCAAAATAAATGGGAATGTTCCAGCCAAGCTCTTGTTTTCATATCATAAGAGTTTGCTAGAAAAATACTCATGTAGAAAGAGTTGTCATTTCAACAAGTCTCCAAGCCCTGTGTGAAATGAGATATTCCCACCTCCATCCTTCTCCCACCTCGCCTAAAGGCTTGTTCTGGTAACAGCCAGCTCTCTATTCAAGCTCACTGCACATTTGAAAGGCTTGGATTCAGTCTGCAAGAGGAATTTTCCTTCTAACCCAAAGAGAATTCCTACTCCATTTAGGTTATAGATTATGTATTTTGCTCAAATGTGAAGCCCAAATAATTTTTGCTTATTTTAAGTTATCATAAATATGTGTAGAGATCGTATCTCCTTCTTGTATATAATTGCCCTGAATTTTAGCATGCTATAGAAATAATACCTCACACTCATTTATTCCCTGTACTCTGGGATGTTAAAGGATAGATAAGAAAGACTCTTTTGCTGATACTAGGAGAGTCAAAACACATTGGAGGAATTTCAGTTGGATAATTAGCCCTTCTGAGGACCTGAAACTCCCCCATGAGTCATTCAGATTTTTTGACAATTGACGCATAAAAAACATGCCCAAGGCTGCACAACGAGTCCCCTGGTATGATACAGGACACAGCTTAGAAGATATTAGTCATTTATGCCACAGAAAATGGTTCATATTCGCCTACCTAGAAAGCATTAGACAGTTCATCACACTCATCCTTCTTGTGGTTTCAAAAAAGCTAAATTGGTCTCATATTTAGAAACCAGGGTATACAGAATCCACTTTGTTTCAATGCAGATAAATGCATTTAAGAAAAAAATGTTCTAACACTCAGTAGCATTGATACCACCCAAAACCCATGAGTTTACCAGATCAGCCCTCCTTTTTGTGGTTCTAATAGCAGCATTTCCCCCTTTATTTATCCAGTTCTATTTAGAACATGTCTTGCCTTTGACTCCATCTTTTACTGTAAAGTCTGCTGCTATTGCAGCGTGATGGGGGCAGAGAATGGCAGCAGCACAGTTGATGACATAGGCGGAAAGCTGTGGCAGCTGATGTGACAGTACTAATCCACTCAAATGACACCAATTTAATGCCCTGTTTTTCACAGGGTATTACCAGAATAGCTTTTGCTACCACTTTTGAGCAAAAAAAAAAAAACAAACCCTGCTTAAAAAAACCTACAGGAACAGTATGTTCATGGCCTTTGCAAATCTTTATAAGCCCGGTTTTGTTTTCTGGGGCTCAGGAATAAACCTACCAGAGCTTTAGTCAGCTAAAGGTCATCTGTCAGCTAAAGGTGCTGGGCCTTAACTTTGCTGTCACACTGTTAGAAGGTAGCACTGGGGAGACACGTGGTTGCAGGGGAGTACAGTATTTCAGCATTTTATTGCTCAGACACTTGAATATTTCTTTCTAGATTAGATTTTCTCAGGGGATATGTTAGCAAGTGTGGCCTGTACTAAACCCAGCACTCTAAGTTCTGGGGGACATTTCAGAAATGCTTGTTCTGGTTACAGTTAATGAAGGTAGGTCCCAATGGTCACTCCAAGCTGCTTTGAGAAAACATTGGGTGAAAATCACTTTGGGTAGCCAGGAGAAATCTGGGCTGTAATCCACTGCGCAGCAATGAACACTCAATGTCTCACCTAACTGTAGATATCCACCCCAAGAATCTCAAGAGCTGAGATAGTGTCCCCCCAGTTCTGGGTAGCAGCTCATCCACAGTTCCCTCTGTGGTCAGTGAAAAGGAATAGGCACTTTTCATGCAGAATTCATTCTATCTACTTTAACTGACTTCTTTGACAGGAAACAAATCATTCCCAACTCTAGTGTGAGTAAATTGGCTGGTGAGTTGAGCCAGTTGAGCTCAATTCATCTGCATGGGATTATTCTGGGGATGAGGCAGGAAATACTTCAGTCCCCACAGTGACAGTGGGCACCTAAGGTTAGGACACTGCATCCCACCCAATCTCACCTCTGTTACATGCTGACTGCATGGCAGTTTTTGTTGGGATTTACCAGTGAGAACACCAGCACGTGTCAGTATCCCACGAACAGCCAAGTAGCAACCACCCTGTTTCAGACCAATCACTCCTATTCTTCTTATCCTTCAATAAGTTCTCTCTGACAATGGCCCTGTTGGATGTCCGTGGAAGAGTGTAAGAATAGTAAGAATATACTTGTGATCTGCAGGATCAGGTGTATCTCTATATCTCCTCGGTCAGTCCAGTTGGAGTTTTCTTCCAGTAAGTCATTTAATTGGTTTTGGAGAACATTTACTATGCACAGGATCCCACTGGAAGAATTTCCACAGCTTAACTACATAAGATGTAAAAAGTGTCACCTTACCTTGTATAGAGTCTGTCCTTTGACAAACCCAAGTCATTAGATATAAGTAGCTGATTTTTTTTCCCAAATACTGACCAGTGGATCCTATGGGACCTCATCTACCTCTGGGAACTAGAACTATCCTCCTGGTCAAGCAGCTAATCAGAGATCTGCTCTTATTCTCACAGTAATGAACAGGAGAGTGTGGGTGCTCCCTGGTGTTGCAGAGGCGTCTCTGATGATCGTGGATTTCCAACACTGCTATCAGAGCCTAATAATTGTGACTCCATTTGCTTTTGTGGGGACTTGAAATTGAGAACATCACCTGAAAAATTCTCCACACAGCTACAGATATTACAATTTATACAAAGAATAGAAACATGTCTATCTGTACACACAAATTTGTGCTTTTCTGTCTCTGGTAAACAAAGGTTCACTTAAAAGGAGAAAAAAAAAAGGAAACATGGAGAGGTTTGGAAGGCAAGCAATGAATCGTGGATGCCCAGCACGCAGTGTTAGAGTGCTAAATTCAGGGAAACCAGCTTGCATCTCCCAAGCATATGCTGCTCTAACAACAGCTACAGTACAGAGAGCTGTGCTTGGAGGCACTGTGGAGTGGCAACCTATAGGGCTCCATCTGTCCCATTTCAGGCAAGGAAAGCTTATCTTTCCACAGGAAAGGAAGCTGCAAACTGATCGCAGTCATCTGGGGCTGGGGTTTCCTTGCTGGTTTATATTTTTAAGAATGAGTGGCTAGATAACCCACTGTTTTGGATCAAATTATAAATGTTCACAGTTTGACTACAATATTCACATTCCAGCCATCAGCGTCATGCAGGTACTGAAGTCCTGTTATGATCTCTGTGGCACTATGAGAAAACCTACACAGGCAATGTGCTCTGATTTTTTGATCAGTCTTTTAAAAATAATTTGAGAAAAATACAATTTATGCTGGAATAGCAGGCAGCAGAGAAATGCACTAGGTGACCTCTTGTGGTCCATCCCTCCTGCTCTGTGATTATACAATAGCCAGAGTTCAGAGTCAAGGCTCCTCCAGTTTTTTTCTAGAAAAATCTCATGAGGCTCTGAATAAAAAATTACAGTGAATCAGAGAAGCAGAAGCAATGCTCAGAATATAGCTGATATGTCTTATGTTCCTGTATCAGTACCCAGGTCATCACTTATGATGAACCTTCACATGTTTTTCCTGACTCCTTTGCAGAACCTTGGTGTATTCAGCAATCATCAGTGACTTCCCAGCACCCTTACGGTTACAAATCCAGGGTGCTGCTATCACAAGTTACCAAAAAATCAAAGATTCTCTTCAATTTACTCCCAAAGTAACAGGAATACACTTAAAATAGGATTCATTTTCAGAGTTGTGGTATTGTTGCTTTAACTGCAAACAGTCTCTCCCTAACCAGGTCATCTGAATGTAGAGAAACACGTTCTTCCTTATGGGATACAAGCAAGTGGGTGAAATTAAGGCACAAAGATAATAGCATACACCAGAGAAAGAGAACTAAGCTTTTGCTTCAAAAACATTCTTCACAGAAGGGCCTAGAGGGATTTGAAGTTTTCTCCTGAAAGTAGGTAAAAGTTAGAACTTTCATTTGAGTTTCACTTTATATTTCCAGTTCATTTCAACCCACAGCTCAAAGTGAAATTCTAGGATTTGGGAAAATGAGCAAAAACCTGAAGATGTGCATTAAAATGTCACATGCAGAAATATTCCAGTTGGGGCCTTAAGGCACCATCCGTTTTAAAGCTACAGTGGAGTTTTGCAGTTTGACCTTCAAAGGTTTCTTTGAAATTCCAGCCTTAAGCATCCTGTCCAGTACTGGGCCTCCATGAGGCTGCAGGACTGACTCCTTTCTTTCTTACTGCAGATCTGCCGTATGTACATTGAAACTGGAGAAGGAAATGCAATAGTAAATGCTAAAACACCTGTCATCCCTTCATGTTTTCCAGCAGCAATACAAATCATACATAGACATGAAGGCTTGCATTTTTTTTTTTTTTTTTTTTGGCTGTATCGTGATACTGGTGACACTGAAAGAGTATTTGAGCATGACATTCAGCCCCATGCTAAAATTCATATCACAATGAATATGGATGTAGAGAGAAAAGGAAGGGAGAAAAAAGTCTGTGGGGGAGTATCACAGTTCAGCAGCAAGCAAAGAATACAAAGAGATTTGAAGAATAATGTTTTATGTGTGTTCGGTTAAAGAACATAATGGCCTAGTTCTAAAAGTAAGAAGATCCTGTTCCAGCTCAGGATCCAGAGTAACCACCCCCAGGAATGACTTGGGGCTGAGGAACTGTAAGGTGGGTTGTTGCTGAGGAGGACAGAGTGTCTTAAAGGCTCTTGGATGTTGGGCCTCTTCCCACATGTTGGTCTTCACAAGGCAGCAGACTTTTGCCTGGATAAACAGGAAAATTTCTTAATCTTGGGTACATTCCTGTTTTTTGAAACGTTTAGGTGTGTGAGAGGTCTCTGTGCCTTTAGCAAGTTGAAATTCAAATAGAGAAGTGTTTGTTCTTACAGCTTAAAATTTCATGTGCTCTGATTGTCCCTGCAGTGAGAGGTTGATGAAACTTTATACATCAAAAAGGGGAAAGTCTTTTCCGTCTTAATATGGAAATCAGATGATAATTTCCAATTTAAATTTTAAAAGAAACATACAAAATATGTCGATAAACACAAAGACATCTTTTAGTTTTATTTCTAACTAGAAGGTGGTAGGAGCTGGGATATTTTTATTTATGTTTTCTCCCATCATCTGAATTCAGAAATAGTTGGGATTTTACCTACAGGCTTGTTTTGATGCAAAAAGGTGGAATGGGAGTTAAGGGTTACAGATCTAACCAAGCCTTCTACAGGAAGAGCTTCTGAGCTCCAAAGGGGAGGTTCTGGTCAAAACCAATATGATAAGTTAGTACAGGAAGCAGAAGACACAAATCCTGCTGTGCTGTCCTTGACAGATTTGTCCCATGTCTGAACAGAAGCACAGCCTACCCTCTGATGGCGACTGCTTCCAGCAGAGCAGTGCCAGGCTACTGGTTCCTTCACACATTTTCCCTCGCTTGTACTAAAGCTCCTGGTCCCCTTTTAACCCTAGATCTGTGTTTCCCTGTCTTTCTCATCTGTTTCCTTCAAAAAACAGTATTGGATGCTCTTTGTCATTTACTGGTTCCTTTAGTCCTTCTAATTTGGGGTTTTTTTCCCTTTACTCCTGTTCCTCTGTTCAGACAGATGAAGTAGACCCAAGTCAGCAGAGGTTTGGAAAAGCAGATTGGCACACCAAGGAAGGGTCTGGTCTACATCATTCCCACTGGTAACCCCCCTTCGACTCATAGCATTTGAAACTTCCTCAGAATTATTCAGTGAATAAATATGAATTATTTCTCTGCTAGTCAGAATCCAGTATTGTAAACAGGAGTTGGAGACAAAAGAGTTCAACGTTTACTGGACATAGAAAACCAACAGTGTCCTCTTGTTTAGTTTAAAGTCACTAGACCAGACTATGCCAGAGGGAAAATCACTACAGCCTCTACCATAAGCATTAGTGCCTTTGGTGGAGCACAGCCCTGTTCACCTGTGAGACCAGCTCCACTCTGTTTATAAACCTAAAAACTCTTGTTTGTGCAGTTACTTAATCACTGTGAAACAGCACATTACTGTTGTCACATGGTTATACTAAAAGGAATATTTAAAAGGAAACGGAGCTTAAGGGTAAGCTAGGGTTTGGTGATCTGCCAAGCTGAAAATAGCATTTAACAGGCTTTTAATCTATTTCATAGGTTATTGTCCCCATGAGTGCTGTTACAGTCTACAGATAAGAAAAATGAGAACAAAGGGTTATTTTCACTTACAATTCAGCAGCTGCTGGTATTATTACTGTGTCATTGGTAATCAAACAGAGGTACACTAATAATTGTATCCTTTAGAATGCAATGTGCAGTAAATATTTTTTGATTTAAAAATAAGCAGGCTGTAGAAATTAGACTGCTCTTTCTGTCAAAGTTAGCAGATTAAACGCTCACAGGGCCAAGCACCACCACGAGAGAAATGCCTGGCATTTGTGTAAGATTTTGTTGATCTCTGCAAGATTGCTCAGGTCTGTTTGCACCAGGGAGAAAAATAGATGTTTGAAGTAAAAATGCAATTAAAATCAAAATTAAACACATGTTTTTGCTTTTGAATCCTAATTTGTAGATGGTACATAATATACTGTTTTATACCTTAGAGATAGGCAATTACCAAAATAACCCTCTACTTACATCCATTTGACTTACTGTAATTACCAGAATACACAAAGTATGGGAAGAAAAACTCCTTTATCTTTCTGCTCATCCCTCTGCTCAGGATGGAGAGCAAGGATTTCCTCACACACTGGAGAGGACAGGCAGATGGCCCAACAAGATGCTTTTCTCCATATTCAGCAGCACAAGGGAGCTGCTGGAGACTTTGTTTTGCCTTGTAAGGACAGGAGAAGGAAAAGGAGAATTTCCTTTGCTCGCAATTTTGTCTCTTCCACAGAAACAGTGATAGAGTGTAGGTTGGGATGGCAAAATGCCTTGTCCTTAATGTCTGACAGGACTTGTTCATGCTGCTTTTGAGTGTTGCACCCTGGAGAACCTGAAACAAGAGTGGAACATACTCTGTGCATGGTGAAAACTAGGAGGGCTGGACAGGCCTGAACAGAGAGAAGGGATGCTGAGGAGATGGGAAGTGTTTTATCTTTGTTGCACAGCAGGACACAAAGTGCATGACTGCATTTAACTTAATATGAGGTGCCTGCAGTGCAGACTTCACCACCGGAGCTGTCTAGAGTCAGTGAGAAGAATCTGACACTTCTAGTGCTGTGATGATTCTCTCTCATTCAGGAGAGGATGCAAAGAAGGACCTTGGGGAACACAGATGCATTGAGTTTATACTCACGCCCTGTTTCTGTCCAGTAACAGTAAAGGAAAGAGAGAATAACTAGCTCAGATATCTGAGTTCATTCACTTTTGAAGCGTCACAGTTTTCTAGGAGACTGTCTCATTTTCAGATATGTGTTAAGCACATCTAGGCCTATTTGTTATTAGCAGTCAGTAGGATTTATGTTCTGAAAGGTACTACACACTTTTAAAAATACTACCTAAGGTGACTTGCACTGGTCAAATGGTAAAACAGGCATAGCTGTGAGCCACAGTACACTGCTTAAAAAATTCTCCAAGGGATACCACAATGACCCTGGGATTAGCAAAATTGATTAGAGCATGGTGCTAATAACAGCAAAGTTATGGATTCAATCTCTATATGGGCCATTCACCTCAGAGTTTGACTTGACGATCCCGGAGGGTCCCTTTCAACTCAGAATATTCTCTGATCTGTGACTTCTGTGATCTGTGACTGTCCAAACAGTGTAATAGCAGAAAAGTCCAGCTATCTTGCTTTATGAGGTTTCTTTTAAAGATCTTGAAATATTTAGGGGACTCTTTGAAATTTGATTATGATGATAATAACAATAATGATAATAATAATGATAATAATAATAATAACAAAAACAGGCTCCAGAGAGTGTTTCTGCTCTGCTCCAAGCTGCATGCAACCACCACTACAACTTTCCATAGCCAGGGATTTTTCCCCCTTAATCATCCTTTGGTTTTGTAAGTGAGGAAGGCTTAGACAGTAATAAACTGAATCTGAGCTACACATCTGCTTTTTCAAGTAGTGTTTGGTGCAGGGGCAACACTGACAGATTTCATTACAGCCGTGGTGATGTATTAACACTGTCATCTCAGATGCAGTCTGGATGAGAGAGCCCTTGAGTGAAGCTGAGAGCTTCTGATACCAACGTGGCAAGTGATTCAGTGCAGATCATTATATGCATTGGCCTGTTATCTCCTCGACGATGTGTGAGGCTGCGAGTGAACTGCCTCCTTGGTTCATTATTTATTTTTCCTTAGCTCCAGGCTCTGCCGGTCGAGCAGCCTGGAGCAGTGCCGAGGAGCTGTTTTGGGTACAGCTCGACACGTGGAGAAAGCAGCGTGAGGTCATGGCACTGCCAGGGTCTCCACTCGTGCTGGAGCACTCACCTTCTGCCTCTGCAGTGGAAGAGGTCAGGGATGTCACAGGACACCCCACTGGCAAGGATGGATAGCTTGCCATCTGTGTTTTTCTGCCAAGGCTTTTACTGGGGCCATTAGTAGGCTCTGCAGTCCAGTGTTTCAGAGGGAAGACTGGCTGTGATCATCCTGATCATCTATTGCATCTTTCATCTGAGCAAGTTTAAGCTCTTTGGCAAGGATTAAGCCTTTCCCTGCTTCCTGCAGATAAGCAAAATTATCTCTGCTTTGTAGACTGGGAGACTATAACAGGGAGATGAGGTTATTTTCCTCAGGTCAAGTTTGAAGAGTGGTAGCAGAACTAGGAATAAAAAGAGAAATCCCACCTAGTGTTAGTCCCACCTAACAGAGCAACACCAGGAATGAACTCTCCCCCAGGCTGGAGACTCTGGGACCTACAGGTGAATATTTATTTACGGAAAAGCTTGATAGTAAGAACTGTGAGCACAGGACATCAGAAGCAAATTGCTTGGACAGAAGCTGGTGCTCCAAGTGCACCGTGCAGCACATCAAGGGCCACCCATGGGCTGGTGGCACCAGTGTCACCACTGCCCAGCACATCCCCGTGGGGACTGGAGCAGGGGTCAGCCACTGGGCAACTCAGGCTCCTCTGTGTGTGCCATGCACTCACCTCCCAGACCCTGGCGTTCCCTGAAAACACATCCCTCTCCCTCAGTCCAGCAAGTCCCTTTGCTCATGTAAACTGATACTTCAGTCTCCTTATTTAAGTAGAAATAGGCTGTGTGAGTCTAGCTGAGAGTCTGGTTTGTGCCTCTCACAATAGGCTTTAGCTTTAAAAAGCTGGAGTTTTTCTGCTTGTCAAAAAAAGCAGATGAAAGCTCTGTCTCTGACAAGAGCTCTCTATAAGCTCCAGCAGCTGTTTCATTTCAACTTTGCCCATGAAGAAAGCTGTATTGTAGAGCAGGGTGGGGATGACTTGTGTCAAAAGCTTTTTAAAAGTTAGTTTGAAAGTGTATTTCATCTTCAAAATTTAAGTGGCTTATCCAACTTGAGGTAACTGGAATCAGCTTTCCTTATATTGATGTGGGGTGTCCTTCAGCTAGAAGTCAAAATTCAGCTGAGGCAGCAGTTTGGGGACAGCAGAAGAGCCAGCCTGGGGCCAACACTGCTGAGAACGTGTGTCACAGCCCTGTGAAGGGTGCAGGGGTGCTGGCACCGCATGCCTTCTCCTGTTGTCCCTGGAGATGAAATCTGAGCCTGGACCTACAGCAGGAGGTGAGGTTTGGTGGGATTATCTCAGCCCCTGTGCAACCAGAGCACAAACTGCCAGGAGGTTTGGCTGTTTGGTTTGGGTAGGAGAAAGAAGAAAATCCATGTCTGGCATCATAAGGGTGTTTCATCTGAGAATTCATAGCAAAGCAGCCTGGAGACACTTGTACACATCCCACTGCATCCTGCGTGGCTGTACCTGCTGTTGCAAGCCCTTTACAGTGAGAAGGGTTAGTTTGCTCCCTAAGTGCTGTCTACAATCCCTTCCTTTCCCAGCCAAACCCGCCTGGATGCCAACGCGTGCTGGGTATGGGGATTATTGATGAAAGCTGAGCAAGACACCACATGTGGCAAGCTAATTAGAGGGATCCCAAAACAGTGAACATCCATGAGCGTGGTGAAATATGGATGAATAGAGCCCAGGGGAATATATTCTCAAATCAGACGTGCAGCTTGCATTGGAACCGGAGAAGCTGAGTAACTGAGCTCTGCATGTCAAGTTGAAATCTCCTTCTGTACACATTAAGGCTGATTGTTTGCTGAAAACGCCTCACAACTCATTCGATAAAAGCAGCAAATAAGCATTGTTTGTGTAGAGGAGATGGGGAAATGTACATTTAACACTCTTCAATAGCTCCCCTAATGCTGTTAGGGCATTTGTCTATTTTTACACCAATTTAAAAAATGCAGTCCCTGAAGGTCACTCTTTAGGAAAGGCCTTAATTAAGATTTCTGCCTGCAGCAAATTGTATGAAGTATAATACATCACGCTGTAGCAACCCAGATACAGATCATTGGCTACCTTGATCCAGTCATGTGGTATGAGCAAATATTACCATTTTCTTATCATCAAAGATCATTTTACAATGTGAATTAAAAAATTAGCAGCATCCAGGTTTTCTTGAAATGCCCATGAAAAGACAGAAAAATGTCTGCCATTCAGGCTAAATAAAGCATTCCGTTAGGGAGGGAAGGTCAAATGGAGACATATACTTTACTGACAGAAAAATGCAAATCTTCTTTGCATCATAAATATTAAAAACAATACTGTTTAAAAGGTCTAATTTATTTTTATTGAATTAATTTCCTTCCATCTGTTTTTCTGCTCTTTCCCTCTGGAGCTCCAAGGGCTATCCTTCCCAAACCAAGGACAAATCCTCTCTGCCTGCCGAGCCTGAAAGTTCAGCATCTCCATCAGCATTCCAGTGGATGCATTTCCAATTCAGAACTTCTGAGCCATTTTTTTCCAAACCACCCAAAGCTCTGGCTATGTTAAAAGGCAAAAGCACCTATGCAGTACCACATTCCTGAGTGCATCTCTTTAACCCCTTCCACTCTCGCTGCAAACCTTCCCCCACAGTTCTTTATGAGAGAGCCCCTATTCATTCCTGAGGGTACACATACACACATAAGCTTCAGAGACAGCTGCGAGATCATTTGCTCTCTACAGCTACCTGAAAGTGAGGTTGTAGCAAGGTGGAGGTTGGTCTCTTTTTCCCGCTAACAGAATGAGAGGAAATGGCCTCAAGTTTCATTAGGGGAGGTTTAGACTGGCTATTAGAAAAAAAAAGTCTTTACAGAAATGGTGGTTGGACATTGGAACAGGCTACCCAAGGGAAGTGGTGGAATCACTACCCCTGGTAGTGGTCAAAAAGAATGTGGATGTGGCATTTGGGAACATGGTTTAGCGGTGGCATACAGCAGTGCTACGTTAACATGGATATGATGATCTTAGAGGTCTTTTCCAACCCCAACAATTCTTTGGTTCTGTAATCAGTGCCACATCAAACACGCTTTTCAAGTTTTCAAATTCCAATTTCTATTCAGCAGCAAATCTTCCATTTTTGCTTCTGTCCATGCACCATTATCCAAATATTTTAGTTCCTGCTAAACTATCTTCATAGGGAAAAGGACCCTATTTTGGATGGCTCTTACTTCCCAAGAATAAAGTATTTTCTGTTCAGATATACTCAGGAATGCTCATTAGTTGGTAAAGCATAAGTACTCACCTGTTGTTAATGGTGACACCTGTGAAACCTCAATCCTATTGCAAGGAGTGAAGAGCACAGAGGTGCTTATTAGTGGACAGGGTGGGTGGTGTAATTAAACATGAACTAAACCCAGCTGTTGCTCTTAGCTGTCAGAGGTTGACTTATTAGGGACACTTGAATCAGGGGTAGGGGACTAGAAAAATTCACACAACTACTGATCCTCTTTCCCCCACACAAACTACAAGGCAGATTCAAACCAAGCCCCTGCGGCAGGTTGATCATGGAGTTTGTTTTCAGATGGAATTAGCTGTCAGCAAGACAGGAGGATCTCTGTCTCCCCACTTTGAAACCGGCAGCTTCAAGGGAGATAGGAGTGAAATCAAAGCCTTCAGTAGCTGTGGTGTTTCCCTTCACTCTCTCATGTTTGTTCTCAGTACTGCTGATGTCCAGCTCCAACCCAAGGCTGAAATTACTAAGAACTAAAGAAAAAAACGTTTCTTGCAGATTTTCATTTGTAGCCAGAAATATCCCTGAGTAATCTTCTTCTTTGAAATCTTCCCATGGGTAGTCCCAGATTACCTCAGTAATATTTCTGCCCAGAGATCAGTATTTCCCAACTATCTGTCCCTCCTCTTTCGTCTCCTGTATGGCTGCAATGTTTTGCACTCTGCTTTCACTATAACAGCTGCAGTTACAAGGAGTTGGCTCTGGTAAGCATATTCCTGGGTCATGTCCTCAGAATGCCTCTAGAAAATGCATGGCAGTTTTTGGGGATAGGTACCCATCTCTCACGGATCACACCTTTCCCTGGAAAGACCAGGAATCACAAGTTGCCAGAGTTGGCCTAGTATGCACCAGGAACACGATGCTCTGGAAGGTCAGCACAACCTAAATTTGTTAGGACCTCACCAGCAGGTCTTCCCAAAACATCTGATATTCTCAAAATGACTGGGAGAGGCAAGGAGGAAAGTGCATTTGTAGGGTCCTGCATGGGGCTCTATCCCAAGTCCAAGCTCTATCACTTCTCTGAATTGCAGAGAGATTACTACTTACTCTGCATAATATAAGCACTTGAAAGGAAAAGGAAGAATGGAAAATTTTCTTCTTGGTCTTTAAAACCTAATGTTCTAATGTTTTCCTTTTTTATTTCTATTAGAGGAAAGCATTTCTCCTTACTAGCTGTCAAGTCAGTAAAGAATAATTTAGTGTTTTAGCCTTGTGCATCATAAGAGGCCAGTAATCAACCACCCCTAGAGTCCTGGTAACATTTAATATTGCATCTTTTTAGGGCATGGCAGCATACATGGCCTTGAGAATGTGAGGGTGAAAAACAGCAGTGGGTATTTAAAGGAAGCCTGTCTTTAACAGAACCAGACAGTATTCTTCCTTTCCTGATATGCAAAATGCCCCTGTGATACAAAGCAGTTAGAAACAGATGACAGTAGCATTTCAAAGCAGTCAGGAGTGCAGCAGCCTAACTACCTTCTTGTCTTTCTTTCATTTTTTAACTTCACTGTCATGTTGAGGGAGGGTTTTAGTAAGTGACGTGCTGCCAGAAAGATGAATGATAGATAGATGGATAGATAGATAAATAGATAGGAAAGTCTTCACGTGAGAAAGAGGCAGTTTACCTAGGACTTTCTTGCATGTCACTTTTCAAGCAGATTTTCAAGGATTTTTTTCTCCCCTTTGCAGCCAAGTGAGAGAAATATAGTCTGCACATGAGAGATAATATTGTCCTGGGAAATATTGAGTGGATTAATGTATTTCTACTGAAGCTAGCAGGAAATTGTGTTTCAGTTTGTGCTTATGTGCTTATTGTGAATACGTCATATTGAGAACAATTTGTTAAACAAGAAACATAGGGTGTTAAAAAAATCAAAAGGGACAATAAATTGGAATGTCAGGTTCTATAATAGACTTGATGTGTATCTGTATTGTCAATAACCCTGATGCCAACGACTGACTCCCTTCATTCTTGTTTTATAATAAAACAAAGAAGACTGGGGTTTTGTAAGTTATTTATGGTCCATCTCTAAGATTTCCTGTACTTGTGGAACATACCATTGATGGGACCTCAGACTTACTACTGCAGCTGGCTGAGATGTTTCCATAGCCACCACCTGCCTCTGTGCAGGAGCCTTCCTAGGATTCTGAAAGCTAATTCAACAGTGAAGGGGCTTGGCAGCATGCAATTACAGCCTCTCCTACTTACAAAAACAGACCTTGTCCTTTCGGTGTCATTTGTGTGTGTGCATATGCATATATATATACATATATATATAGCCAAGGAACCCAAATAACTAAAGGGCAGCGAGTCTTGTTCTCCTCTTTTTCCTTTCAAAGCTGAATATTTTGCTTCAAACTACTGACAGCAAATCTGTATTGACACCTTGATCTCTCGGAGTGTTTATGCTGGGGTGTGTGTCAGTGTTGGGTACTAGTTCTTCTCTGTAGGTGACACCTTTAAATGAGAGTTCTTTCTGCTGCTGAAGTGTCTGATCCTGTTTCCAAGGAAACCAAGGTCAGATTATGGGAGAAAGGTTTAGGGGATATTTTTTCCTTAATTACTTTAAAATCTTACCTTATTTTCATCTTTCTGCTGTCCATTTCTCATAGAACAGAAAGTAAATATGTTCTATTCCTATCTATTATTTATGTAGCACCACCTCCACGTGGATGTACACAGACACAGACACACACCCACACCTTAGTTTACCTGTCCTTTAACAGAGGGAAACTTAACTGAACTTCAGGTTGCGTTTTCTCTTGCTTACACATCTGTCTTCAGCTTTAGAAGCATAATAAGAAATATGATTCAATGCAACATGAGCAGCACCAACCACCCCAAGTTATAACAGTGCTGTAGTTTTGACTGGTCAGCAGTAGAGACAAATTACTCTGACACTGGAAGTAAAATAATTACTCCAGACCAGGGTCATTGCACCATGCAGGGCAGTTGTTAGGACCACTTCCCAGCTGCATCATCAGTTAAGTTCAACCTTTGGACATCCTTCCTTCCTTCCTTCCACAGAAAAAATGGCATATTTCTCAGGGGCCAGAGAAAAACAAATTCTACCTGCTACTCAACAGTTTGAGGATATGGCATTGAGAAAGTGGCCCATGTCACCACTGCAAAATAGACTGGAAAACTTGCCACCACAAGAAATAAATTACTAGAGCTGATAGTGTATGAAATTTTATGTGTTTGTGATGGGCTCTGTCTCAGCTAATGCCAGGCATGGGGTCTGAAGAACTTTCTGCAGTGAAATGATAAGGGAGACAGACACTTCCAGAGGGAGTCTGCCCTGTCCTGAGCCAGAGGTATTGAAGGCAATTAGCTTAAACATTGACCTTTCAGGAGGATAAGGCTAGATAAAACAGTAGGGTAGGATTTCAAAAATAGACACTGAACAGTAGAGAAAAGACATGGATAGAGATGGCATGTACACTGAAAAATCCTCCTTACAAATATGTCTGTATTGGAACCAGTGCTAAATGTAAGAGCTGGCCTTCATAAATATAATGTCACATTAGCTGCATCTCATATTTATCCTTCTCATCTCCTTTTATGACAAAATAAAAGGATTTTTACAGATCTGTCCATACAAAATATTTCCCTTTCCTGAATAACACAGCAAAATGTCTTTTTCATGAAAAAAATCTACTGATTTTTGGTGGAAAAAAAAATTTAAAATAAAGCTTTGTCTCTGCTTTCATGCTGGCTGGCAGGAATTTTTATACCTTGGCTTTTTATTTTATCCTGAAACTCATATTGCTATCAAGGGCACACTCTACACTGCAGTCAGTGTATAAAAAAGCAATTAAATCCCTCCTGGGTGTCAAAAAGTAACCTGGCTGTCAGCACTGGATGTGCAGACAATCCCACATCAGTCAGTGTTATCAGAGATGTGACCAAGGCAACAAGGTATGAGAAATGAATGTAAGAGGTTGACAATTGAACCCATGTAGGTTCCTTACATTTGTACCCTGCCAAGGGAATGGACATTTGGATAAAACTTTTGAAGGGAAGGATAGAGGCTCTGGATGTTTTCACATGGCTGGGATCTAGGTGGTACGAGGCAAGAAGAGAGGGACAAGTAGTGCTGGGCCCATCTGTTCTGCCAGGTAAGTGGTTCACCTCCGCAGAGCTGGGTGTGTAAGCTCACTGGAGGCTTCCTCCGTGCCTCTGTCCTTTACAGATCCAAGGATAAATGGAGACAGTCACAGAAAGCAGGTATGGGTCAGAGTCTGTAAGTGTCCATTAGCTGGCTGCAGACGAGGATAAACCATCCTCGATGTTTCTGGGTAAGTGTGATGGACTGCCAGGATGTGCTGTCTTTTGGTGCTGGAGACCCTTCCCTGTGTTTCAGCTTCCTCCCTGAAAATGCTCAGTTGAGTCAATCTTTGATACAAGAAACTAGTTAAGGTGAGTGTCGTCAGATCACTGAGCTGGAAAAGCACAGCAAACCCTCTTGCCTGCTGAATGAGCATTAGGCTCAGCCGGAGCCAGACCACAGAGCAGTGCAGAGAGCTTTTGCTGAAAACTGCATCACTTGAATGTTGAGCTACTGTATTAATTAATTGGGTATGCAAGTCAGGGTTTTCCAGACACTAAATCAACTTCATAACAGGTTATTCATGAATAATTTCAACCTGTTTTTCCATTATTAATAATTATTTGTACAATAATATGACATCAGTAGTCCTAATAAATGTAAGGTTTTATTGTGCTGGACACTCTACAAACAATATAATAAGGGACAAGCTGATAAGTCTTTTTAGTGGCCTGAATGAATTGATCAGCATTACCTGGAAAGACCCTCTAACCATAATAGGATTTCACTGTAGAACTGCCTGAGAGTGAAGGGTCCCAATCCTCTTTCCAGAGGAACCACAGGCCTTTCCAAGCTGCCCAGAAATACCAAAAGGAGGGTCAGGATGACATGGCACTGCCCTGAGGAGGAAAGGCAGGTTTTGGTAAATCTGAAGACATGGGATCCCTAAGCTGTCAGGTGTGGGTGCAAGCCTCAGTGCAGACTAGGAAGGTCGGAATGCAACATAAGGCAGATCTTTTGCAGCAGAAGCATTAGAGTTACTAGGGATATCTTCCTCTTCTTGCATGTAATTGTTTTTCTCTCCATGTTCATAAATGGCAATGAATGCAAGAAAACTTTCCTGAAGGAAAGTTTAGTGTTGCCTAAATTTGTTTATCTCACAAAAAGCTTTGATTTTACCCAGGTGATGGATTTATCCACGTAATGCTCTCTTACAGCCAACCTTTAAAAAAACAGAAGTAAACATGGCTTTCTCTAGAGCCTAGAGCTAACTTCCAAGCAAATGTCATCTGTAACACATATTTCTTCTAGAGAGAGGAAAAGCCTCTGGGTAGCTGGTATCTGGGAAGCTGATGGGTGATCAGATCAGACAAAAAAAACCAACAAACCCATCTCTGAGACTCAGATTAGCACTGTTGAAGTGTAGCCCAAGCATTATATTTGAAGAAAAGAATTTAAAAACCATATTTAGTGAGGTTACTGGACTAAGGGAATGGTGTGAAGTGCCTTGGCTTGATAGACTGACCTTGAACCAAACCTACTGTCTTAGGTTCATTAAATGTCATGGTGATTTGGTTTTTGTGGTTTGGTTTGAGGTTTTTTAGACAAATATCTTATTCTGATGTTCCTTATACCTTATTACAGAGGAAGGACCAAAACTAATCCTTTCTAATCCCAGTAAATTTCACAGGATCTTTTCTTTAAAAATACCATAATACTGTAAGCTTTAAAAATAATTTGCATTTTTCAGCCATTTTAGGGAACCTAGGTTAGGAAAAAAAAAAAAAAAGGAAGGAAAAAGGATTGTTTTTGACAACCATACCATCCTAACATATTAAAAACATATTGCCTAAGAAGTGATGGTTATAAATAGCTGGCATTGTAGCTCAATACATTAGTGTGCTACTCTTTGATTCCTCTGTAATTATAGAATGAAAGCTTCAATCCCTGTATTGGGTGAGCACTTAAAATTACAGCTGAGGTTGTAAATTGCTGGTCCTCAATGTCCTAGTCAGACAGATTGCTTTCAGTTCATAAAGAGAAATTCAGTGTTGTGTCAGAGGCAGATTTCCCAGTGAGCTTACTGTTTTCTGTTTAAAACTAGTACATGAACGAAAGGAAATGCTAGAACATTCTACAGCGTACCGGCATAAGCAACAGTTCTTATTTTCAAAAACAAGCAGCACCAGTGTTGCCTCAAAATGTTCACATTGTTGGTATTGATTTTCGTTTTACACATCCCCAGGAACAAAACATACCAGATAATAGATTGTTTTTATTAGTTTCACTGGGTGCTGTATCAGTAATGGGTTTAACTCTTTTGTGGAGGTAACGTGTTGGGCCTTTTGAACCTGTTGATGGATGTTTGATTCAAAGTGCCATTCTGTCAGTTGGAATCCTAATAAGCACAAACCCCCTCCTCCCCTCCCAGGAATTGCAGTGAATTCTCATTCTAACAAGTCTAGTCTTCTAATAAAATACTGTCTTCTCAGGATTGTTTCTGAAACCAAATAAAGCTAGATATTAGGCCCAGAGGTTAATTTCACCTTTTTAAGGCACTGCAAAGTAGTCTGAATGAAATCCTTTTGCCATTGTCTACGGCTATGTCTGACAATAATGTAACTGTGATTGAGAAGAGTCATGTGTGTACAGTGTCCACTTAGGCAGGGCACATTTGTGCTTTGATACAAAAGTGTACTGTCTTAAATCAAAATGTAGGCAGCTATCTAACACATAACTGAGTAAATTCAGTGGGCACCTTCCTATTAAACATCCTGGATTTTCACACCAGCGTGAATATGAGATCAGCAGCATTCAAATGCCAGAGGATGTGGGTAAGGTGACCCTGACTTTCACTGTCAGCATTGGATGCTCTGTCTGTAGCTCTTGGAAAGGTGATCACCAACCCAAGCCTGTGCTCTTCTGCCTTGAGGGCACGCAGGCTTGAAATGATCATGGAAGGCAAATGTGCTCTGGATGTATTTGCTGGGGAGAAAAGTATTTCCACCTTGTTTTAATCATTATTTTGTCTCAGCAGAAAGGTAAGGAATTAACTGGGCAATGAGATGAGCTATTTCAGGAACAACTAAGTTGGTGCTGGCATGACATTTGGCCAGTGCTAGGAGGAAACATATTCAAAAATTCTTAAAAGACACAGGAAAATTTAAGTGCCTGTGGAGCTAGCCTATGAAAATAGAAAGTTGCTTGGAAATTTTTGGCCAATATACCAGGACTTAAGTAGTCAGACATCTGCTTTATGAAAAAATCTACCAGATTAGGTTAGATGGAAGCTCAGCTAAGGACACATATTTTTCAGTGTGCCTGATATTTTCTCACTATCTTGTAGTAATACAAAGCTTATGCGCAAGAAGCAATAGTTACTAAGGTCAGTCAATATCTTGAATCTTTCACCAGAATTATTAAAAAAAAATACTCTATTTGATGTTAATGCAAAGCATAATCTAAAAAAAATGAAAAACTCAGTTCTGAAGCTGAAGCGATTTTAGATAAAATTTTAAATTCATTGGATGATGCCTTTAAAAGGAATGAGAGGGAAACTTATTTGAGCAGGAAAACTGGAAGATGAAGATGGCCAATCTGTCATGAGATCATTTCAGCCACGAAGAAGCTAAGCATCAGTTCAGATCCTGTGAAGAATAACCTTGTAGTGTATGCTGTACACTCTTCACTCCACAGCTGAGACCAGGTGGGCAGCTGTGTCAAAAACATCCATGCCAATAGACACAGAAATTTGCTTCTTTAGTCTTCACATTCAGATGCTTGTGGACAAATGCCACACCGAGACAGACAATAATGAGGACATGTATGACCAAGGTCATACATGTTTTTGTACAGCTGCAGTAGTGAAAACAGGGCTTGGTGAGTTAATTTTCAATCGCTTTGATGGAGAAGGTTGGCTTTTTTCTTTTTATGCAAGCATTTTCTGTGGTATATGGAAATGAAACAATTTGGATAACCAAAACATCTGGATAACCTGAAACATCTGGATAACCTTTCACATGAAAGGTCTTTTGATATTTTGATATTTGTCTGTTGAATTCAAAGGATCACAGCATTATTCTAGATGTAGGTGGCTGCTTGCAGTTTGAAACACGTCGTCTTACCTAAAAAAGTTAAGTCAGGAATAAACCCTAATCCTTTTAAAATAAATACATATTGGCTTTAAACATATTAAAATAGGCTTGGGAGCTTATTTCTTTTGCTCTTAGATTGTTTTTTGCAGTGTTCTCCTAACCTCATTGTTCTATTAATCTGGCTTTGTTGGAAGAAGCAGAGCAAAATCTGCTGCCTTTCTATACAGGAAAACTACATTTGTAGAAAAAAAGCATCTTTTTTTAGATCAGGATGTATGTAAAAATGGAAGGAAGATGGGAAACCTATAGTTATTCCACAACATTCTGAAAACATGAACAATTATTTGATTAAATTCCAAGCTGTTGGGATTTCAGTATACACATGTTTTCAAGCTGGGCAAAAGAATTCTTACTGTTCAAGTAACAGGACTAATATTGTTTCTGAGGTCAGTGGTTTTGAATTTTCTTTGGATTTAGAGGCAAGAGCTTGCTGGAGAAAGAAAGGAAAAAGCTGAGTATTTTATTTTTTTTATTAATATAAGCAAAATATCCACTTTATTGCAGCATGTCTTACAGAGTAAGTGAGTGAGATGAAAATAATGACATCTTCCCACAAGATGAATGACATTTTATGTATAAAAAATACCTACGTTTGATGACAAAGAGCATGCGTTAACCACTCCATATGGCTAAGTCTAAGTTTTTATTTAAAACACACATCCCAAATTAATAGAATCTTAGCAGAGAATAATTTAGATTTGAAAGGACTTCCGGAGGTCATCTTGTGCAAGCTCCTGCTTATGTTGCTCAGAGCCTTGTCCTGTCAAGTTCTGAAAATCTCCAGTGACAGTGTTTCCACTGTGGTTCTGTTTTGTTTTTCTCTTTGTATGGGGCCAGGAGTGCTGTAACTTACAACCTTTGCTGTCCATAATTCCATCTTCTCTTTACTTAACCAAATACTATTCATCCCTTAAATAATGTGTAATACAGCATGCTTTCCAGTTCTTGCAATCATTTTCATTATTCTTCTCTGAACCTGCTTAAGATACCACCCATGTTACACCAGATTTTACTGATGTTCCCTGGCACTGGTTGTACCATATCAAATACCATCTACTGCAATGTTCCTATGCATTGATTGTGAATTATCCCTGGTGATTCTTTAACCCTTACTAGTTAGGAGCATCAGCATACCAATGGTTTACACCAAATGTTTGGGACAGAAACCCCATCCTCTTAGCAGAGTTCCTTGTTTCTCCATGTTTCATTGGAGCAACTTCATCAGAACAACTGTAGCTATCCACAAGTGACTTAGGCTCCATTTACAGTTGGTGGAGAGAAATTAATAATTTTAGGTTGCGATTCATCTCTTTATAAATCAGACATCTTAAGTGGCTGAATGAATCACACACTCAAAATTCCTGTGTCTCTACATTGTCTCTTCACATGGCTAATGCGTTCCTTCCCCTGAAGAGAACATGAACCTGTTTCATTCATCCTTGCAGAATCTTTACATCTCTCAAATGTAAATGTGCCCATGTGTGGGCATACAACTAGATGGGCATACAACTATACAGACAGCTTTCTAAGCATGTATGGGTTTAAAAGTGTTGCTATGTCACACTGCTGAATGCAAAGAGTTGTTGTGCTGGAGAGTTCCTGTACAGCTTCCCTGGATGCACCAGCACAATCTGATGAGATATTATCTGTTTCATAGCCACACTTACTGTCCTGTGAGCAGCTCGGGCTGATAAGGTGCTGAAACAACTGATCCAAAAATATACTGTAATCTTTCTCTGCTCTCTCTCTCTCTGTTATTTTTTGTTTTGGTTTTGGTTTTGTTTTGTTTTTTTTAATGACCTTTAGCTAAGCATTTATGAGTTCATTTTTCAACTTTAAGCAAAAAAATAGTAGGAGAAAAAATAACATTATTTTTAATCCATATCCTCTAATTTTTGAGAAATTAAGTTAATCTTCCATTATCACTCTTCAGTTCTGCACATCTCTTTCAGTTTGCTTAATTAGATCTCTGTAATTAAGCAGCATGCAGAATGAGCATTGGAATATTTGAATGAACATACAGAAAGAAAATGCCTTTAATTTTGTCATAAACCGCCAAAGTTTCTTTTGCACTGTTCCAGTTCCAAATAGTGGGAAGAAATACTCCCCAGTAACTAATTTACTCTACAGTAGATTTCATCTATTAGTCTCTATGAGGACCAATCCTGCTTTTCCTACTAGCTCTTACTAGAGACTTTGCTCTTAGCAGAAACAAACCCTTTAAATGCAGAGAAGTGGTGATTTTTAAAAGATGTTTGGAATAAATATATATATGGGAAAAAATCCAAATTGAAATAAAATTAAGTGTAACTGCATGATCAGATTTTATGAGGAGAATGGTAGTCATTCATTCCTTAACCATTTCTGTGTATCAATCAAAAATATAATGGTGCAGCTCACAGAAAATACATGAAAACTTAAAAAACCCAACTGTTTCTCTTGAAAAAAAGTGAAATTAGAGAAAAGGAGACATGACACTATGTGAAGCTGTAATCTTCAGTGGAATTTTCACTTGCATCCTTAACATTTTATTTCTGTTAGGTGGCTTATGCCTAGCGGCAAGTGAGTACAAAGTGCTTGATTTGCCCATGGGATTTATTTACATGAAATCTTGAGTGTAGATGCACTCTGCTGTTGTTATGGAGAGTTATGAAGTGTCACAGGTATCTACTAAGGACATAACACTGAATGTCAAAAGGCAGTGGTATCTTACTATGTCTTCCAACCTAAGGCCAGCTAAGGTGTTTTGTAATGATAGCATGTGAGGGAAAGAAAACGGAAAAACACCTTAAGAATCCTTGTTAATCTAAACATGTTCATGGTTGCTGCTTTAGAAATGCTCTGGGTTCTGCTTTGCCATTACAAGCTGGGTCAGTAGTGCCCAAATGTGCAACCTCACAGACCCTGGTTTTGAGAAAATCAAACCACCTAGCAGCACAGGGTTTGGTGCTTCCTGTAAGCCTCAGTTTTAAATTCTTAATTTCTTCTGTCAATAAGAAGCTTTAGATAGGCTCACAGACAGCATCCTCTTGGCATGGGAACTGGGAATTACCAGCTATGGTTGCTGCTTTAGCAAGTGCTGACACGCTGGAGAGGACCAGAGGCCAAGCAGCTCCTCTCCTCCATCCCTGTTGGCACTGACCAGCCTGCATACAGCCACACATTGCACAGCCACATCCTCCTGCCCAGAATGGACCTGTACCCACCATCATACTGGGTTTTACAGTCTCAGCTTTCTTCAAGCAAAAGGCCTGAATGTCATTAGAAACCTTAGCCCAACTTCACTTCTTCTGTGGACATAAGATTTTTTTTAGTTTTATTTTTATTAATTTGTCATTATTACATTTCCAAAATACATCAGGGCTATAAGAATTTTTAAAGGAAAATCTAGTTGGTGAGACATGATTTTTCAGGAAAATATCATACTTGGAAATCCAACATCATGCCTTTTATCGTGGCACATACTCCTGAAACCTGCAAGAGGTGCTCCCTTATCCTCTTTGTAGCGAAACTGAGAAGATTGTATTTTCTCTTGTATGAGGAAAGATTTAACACAGGAAGGTTCAGTGTCTCTTAAAAACCTCAGGCAAACCTTTTCTTTTCACTCTCCCTCAAGTTTTTTCCTTTGACTTTACATCTTACCCAGCTGCCTGCTTGCACTGCCGTGATGCAAGAGCACTTCTGAAGCCACATCTCTCTAACTTACAGGACGTGTTGTTTCACCTTCAGGGGTCAGAATAAAGAGAAAGGAGAAAGGATCGATATATTTAAAACTTCTCATGGGTTGAAGCCCTGGAGCTACACTGCTGCTGTAAATAAGTGATAACAGAAAGTCTGTGTGTCTTTACCCACTTTTACAGAGCACATATGACATCATTAGAAAATAAATGGACATGAAGGTTTCTGTGGAGTATCAATTAAATAAAGAGAAGGTCAAACCAAAAAATACTTCCTCCTTTTCATAATGAACTTCCATTTCATAAAATACTAAGTCAATAAATTAGATTGAAACTCTTTGGTCTTCTTGTAATTATGTATTACAGATTATCTCATCTATTAATTATCCAGGAAGAGATGCAGTAATATAATAATCAGAACTGGATTATGTTCTTTGGGAGCTGAGTCCCAGTCTTATAAATGAACTCTTTTCCTGAAATTATATTTTTTCATTGTTACTGATATATGGATTCAGATCAGCCCCCTGGGAGAGAGGATTGTTATATTTTTAAGAGGCAAAGGAAAGGAAAACTTAAACCATTAATGAAGTATGTTCCTTTATTCCAGTTTGAGTACCTTATACATGAAATGCTTCACTTAAACCCAAATGTTCTATTTTGGATAATTCTCCATGATTGGGTTTTATAACTTGGATGAAATTTCCTTATGGTTATGCTACAATACCTTTTTTTACTTATAATAAACTGAGGAAGGACAAGTAGCCTCATTAAAAATACAACCCCAGGAAGGTAAAATGAAGGCATTGTGAGCAATTCCCTTAAAGGATCTGAAGATTGTCCCATTATGGTGAGATAAAATGTTAATACAATGAATGTAGGGGCTTTCTCCAGCTATCAACTGGAGCTTAACGTTTTGTCAAAAGCCTGAGTTCAGCTCAATCTCTGTGACCTAGAATCCACCATGTCTTTTATTTACTAATAAATATGGGAAAGGATTGTTGCCATTTTATTGTTTCAGAATGAGGATGGCTTTTTCATTTGTAAACCTAGAAAAGTAATTAAATATTATAGCCACTAGCAATACCAGTCACAGCAAATTAGCATTGTATTTCCTCATCAATGACCTAGTCCTTAAAACATTCCAAATTAACATTTTAAATGCATTTCATTGCTGTTTTTTAAAGTAATATCTAATGAATAAATTCCTGCCAGGTGGTGTCTGATATGCAGCTGGCAAAAAAATATGGAAGCAGCTGCACTTTAACAAGTAGCCTTCTTTTCACCTGCTAACAAGCATCTGTCAGCTGGCTGTATGGATAAGCAGGACGTGGATTTGCTTGTAAATAAATTATACCTATGAAAATCATGTGGTGCAGCTCTTCCCTCTACAGGATAAAAAAGAAGGGGAAGGACCCCTTCAGAAAATTATATCAAGAAGTATTTCAACTTGGATATAAACTAAAGTCCTGCTAACCTAGATCTTCCACAGCCTCTCTAATAAGTGGATACCATTTGTGTCAAAGCCTTTAAAAGACGGAGGACATTGAAGAATTTAGAAAAAAGGGAAAAAGGGAAAACACAGATAACACAGTTTTTTTGAGGGAAAGTAAGTGCTGGGGTTTAGGCAGAAGTTGTAGATGTAAAAACGGGAGTGCTTTTAATCACTGCAACAGCAAAAAACCTTGAATAGAGGAAATAGTCTCTATGTAGAGATATAGTCCTCCCTGGAGACCATCTCAAAGTTTATTCCAGCCTACACATTTCAAGATCTAAAAAATCTGACTTCTAAATAGATTAGAAATTTTCCAGAAATTATTCAGTGTTCCATGTTTCAACACTAGTTCCTGTTGTAAGGTTACTGTGGCCCAAACTCAGATCATCTGCTGCCAGTGTCAGTGTAGTCACCAAGCTTCTCCTCTCCCTCTCCTGACAGGCTCTGAGTGCTCTTTGCCTTCTGCTACTGGCTGCTAGATTAGTTGGAGAATCAAATGTACTCCTAGAAACTGGTTGAGATGCTGCTGTAAGTCCCCAGACTTTTGTACATTTTGAGGGGACAGAAGAAATTACTGGAGCAAGGACTCTGCTCACTGTCTCCAAAGGCGTTATTTGTGATTTAGGAAGGCCTGAATGCTGAAGAGAATCTAGAAGCTTAGGCAGTGTCCACAGGAGGAGAGATTCCAATCCTTTGTTGCCCTGGTTTTTGTAAGCCTTCTGTTTTTAACCTTGGAGTCAAATTTTTTCACATAGTTTCATGTAAATAATAGCCAGTGTTTACTTAACGGTATTTTCTGGTTTTCATTCCTTTTGTGATATGAGAGCTTTGATGAGCACCTTTCTTCTCCAGTGGGATTGAGAAGGAAGTGACATGCTCTCCAATCCCTTGTGGAGTTGGGACGTATATAAGAATAAGATAATGTAAACAATAAAAGTCAATTCTTTCCTTTCTGCTGAACCTGGCAGGTCTGAGAGCGTCTTTATTGTGTCTCCACAGACACAATCCTTCCTGCTTTTCTTTACCTAGTCAAAATCTGGGGAGCATCAACTGCAAATGTGTACATCTAAGGAGTATGTGAGATAAGAAGTGGGGGCTGCTGATACTGACTGCCGGCAACAGCATTCACCCCATGTAAACTCTCCCTCTCCTCCGTCACCCCAAATGCCTGCATGCAGTCAGTCACCACTGGCATCAGCCTGCTTGGAGAAGTCCCCCTCAAATGCTAGAGAGAGCAAGCCCAGCCCCAGCTCCCAAGCATTCACCCATGCCCCAGGAACAAATGTCACATTTTTTCAGCGATTCCAGCAGTTTCAGGGCTGTCAGACCTCTCACAGAGTGATCTTGGGCAGGGGAGATAGCATAAGGCTGCTGAACTAACAAAACCTGTGCCATGAAGGACATGTCTAAAACAAGAACAAAACAGAAGAAAAAAAGTAGCTGAACCACAGAGAGATTCCCTGGTAATTTTCAAGTGTGATAAAGGACTGGGAAAATCTGACTGGGCTCTCCCTATGACTGGTGCCACCACTTCCATCCTGGCACCCCACTCTCTGCCTCCTGCAGCCCATCTCATTTATGTACCATCACTCCAGACACCCTATTAATGAAAAGCAGGACAACAGGTTTCCAGCACCTGGTGGTGCTCCAGTGGGAAGCTTTCTGCCTAAGCACAGGATACTTCCATTGCAACTTAGGAAAACACAATCCCATCACAAACACTGAAGCAATCCCTGTGAGTCACTGCTGAGTGGTATCACCATTAATTGCAAGGAATGTTGCAAAAGTTCATGGGTAGCTGAGAGGAAAAATGGTTATATTCGGTTGTTATTTTATTTAAGGAGCTTTTCTTTCAGTAGATAATGATCGGCTCTGCAAAGATAAAATGCTGTCTGGGTTATTGACAAAAGACAGATTTGAAGTCAGAAATCCACTGTAAGCTTTCTTGTCTTTTTGCATAATAAAATACTCTCTGGCTTCTTCCTTCATGGCAAGCTGCTAGTCAACAAAGCAGATGGTAATAAAAATATTTATGTTAATAAATAGGAAAAATAGCTAAATGTCCATGTATTCTCACTAACCATGCAACTTTCTTTCTCATGATAAATTAAATTCAAGCAAAAGTAAATATCAGGTCTTGAAGGTTACTTTAAATAAATAGGTAATTTAAATGCAACAGTAAGTTCCTCATTGCTCAGTGTTTATTTTTAAAAAGACCGCTTATCAGGAGTATGAACTCTTTCTCCTCTTTCAGAACATCTGAGGGCACCAATCAAGGTCACTAACTTTTAACAATCTGATTCAAAGTCTCTTCAGCCTTTTCTAAATCTAACCTAAGTCAAAGATTCCCTAAAAATTATTTCTCTTTTAGAGGGAAAATCAACTGAGTTTAAGAAGCTAGAAAGTGTAGATTTTTTCTTCCAGAATAAAACTTTTATAGTCTGCATCCATGAATGCATGGTTGAATATTCAAAATTTAGGTAGATAATGATGGAGATTTAGATGAGGTTTTGGTAGACTGATGATCCTTACACAAGTTCCCTCATTGTTTTAAACTATTTTCTACCAAAAGTGAGAAGGCCAGCCTTCAACAGGACATATAATTTCTCTCAGATTACATGGGCTATAATTACTGTGGGTTTAATCCTACTTACTTACCCAGGCCATAACAAGACTTTATTCTCTTGTATTAAACAATGTTTTATAGAGACACAGATCAATAGACAAACACACACACACAACATCATGTAACTTCATACATGGGAACCAAGGCAGTTTTGCCATGGGTTGAGCAGGGTAACATATTCATCCATCATCTTTTGGAAGACCTTGTTAAAACCATTGTTGAAATAAAGTAGCAAAAGTCTTTGTAGAAATGAGGTTTGCTGTCTTGTGGAGGCACTAGTCTGAGCTAAGTCTTCATTCTCCAGCCAGGGGAAGCCTTTTTTCTTTATCTCAGCCCTCCTTTGTCTTTTTTTTTTTTCATTAGAAGCAGATCTGTGTTCAGTAGTACAGTATATTTTCTATTCAGATATTCATTTGTTATCACTTATCAGCTCAAGCAGCTCAGCAAGCTATAGGCATAGTTTATCTGAAGCTTATTAGCAAAACACAGTGCTGATACCCTGATAAGGCTTCACAGGATTTTTTTAGCTCTGCCAGGTATATTAGTCTCAGGCATCAGAGTTGAACAGGAGGCAGGAGTGGAGAGCCATCCTTTGGTGGCAGGTGGGAGTGGAGCAGGGAAGGCTTCATCCTTTGCTGTGGCAGTTTGCAGTGTCCCCTGAGACAGATGGAAACGAACTTCAGGTAAAGCTTCACACGTTAAAGGTGGCATTACCAGCCTCGGTCTTGCACTGGCAGGGTTCTTCCTCCAGTATTTCAGCATTAGAGAACAAGCAAGGTGATGGATCGTCCTCTCAGGTGCAGCAGGATCCTGCAGGGGCCAGCTGGTATTTGCAGCACACATTCCTTTGACCCAGCAACGTCATCTTACAGGAGTGCATCACTTGGGTCATGCTTGGCCTTTTCTCTTGGTTAGTGCTTCAGAGGTAACATTAAATTTTCATCAGGCACTTCAAGGAGGTGCCATTTGTACCTGAGCGAGTGTGAATTACCACATCCATGGCAGGTCAGATTCTCTGAGGTCATTTGCAAAGGGAAATGGGAGCTTGTTTTCAAATGCAAGTTCACTTTGGTTTTTGTTTTACCAGATATTCCAGAATCCAGAGGCTTCCTGGGTTGTTCTGTTTAGAGATGGTATTGTCAATGGCTCAGGGTATGCACCACTGGCTTGTTTTTATTTTAATTGTTATTTCAGTTGTAGGGGACTCTGCCATTCCCCATGCAGCCTGTGGATGATAACAGCTGCTTTACCTGAGGCTGTGCCCTCTCCACTCTGCCCTTCCTCTTTTTAAGCTTTTAAAGCTCAGTATAAACTGAGTTTAAACCTTACAGTTTAAACATTACTTATGTTACCAACAGAAGCTTCATTATTATTTATGAACTTATAACTCTATAACTTCACCTCAGACAATAATTCAACACCTTAGATAGGTTTTCTAAATCTGTTTTTATATAATTTATTACAGCCTTGATATTATTTTACTATTAAAATATAATATTACTCCCTACTTTGATTATAATGATTTATATTTCTGTTTTTAAAGGTGAGTGTCTGAGAAAGACTTGGAAAGGCATGAGCAGAGGAACAAAGTGTTTTTTAGTTTCTTATTATTATCAGGAGTTTACCCCAAGGAAAATCAGTACAGTTTCCTTTAAGGAGATTTCTGGTTAATGATTTACAAGAGTGCTGTTGATGTAGCCAACTTTTATTACCCCAGTGTTCCAGAAGATGAAATAGGAATCAGCACATGTCATTTCAACTCTTTTGAAGGAATTCACAACTCCTTCAAGCTCTTGTCTGCTACAGATTACTTCTGTGCCCAGGTGGGTGATTATCAGCTACCCAGTTTCATGCCAGGATAAGTTTCTCACTGTAGGTGGATACAAAACTCCTGCCCTTCCTCTGCAGGCCTGGCTCAGAATTTGGGCACGGCAGGTTAGGATGGGTCCCACATACCCTACATGGTCTGACTGGCCTTGGCAAGGAACACTGCTTCACGTAATGGCCTCTGAGCCTTACAAAAACGGCTCACAGGGCTTGGTGAGTTCATGCCACCTACATTTTGCAGTTTGTCCACGTCAAAAGCTGAACGGTGGTACATCATTTTACCCCAATTTTTTAGTCTGAGCATCCAGACTGCTACCAACCCTCCTTTGTGCCTTGTGTGATTGTATTCAGCAGTATGTTCTTTCCTCTGTCTGCAGCTGAGGATTTGTGGCAGCTGCTGGAGAGATAGTGCTTCAGCATGAGCATTTTTTTGCAATCTGTCCAGCAAGGCACCCCTAGTCTGTCAGGAAATGTGTGTTTGTGTTTAGAAAAGTGCATCCACCATTCCTAGCTCTTTTCAACGTGAGTAGTTCCGCTAAAACATTTCACGAGGATCTTCTCATCTGCTATGTCAGTGGAACTGCTTCTCTTTCTGTCAAGGTTCTGGCAATGATACAATAAATATCAGGCCCAGATGGGACAGAAAGCCATGGATGGAAAATGTCTGTGAAATCAGCAGGACCATCTCTTTGAGCACAGCTCGTGTCAGTGCCATGTCTGGAGGAGTTGCTGCTCCTTGTCAGGAGGACATGGCCCAGTATTTCCTCTGAAGGCAAACAGAGAGAATGATGTCCTGCATAAAAAGAGCTGCTCTGATATTAAGTTGGACCACTAAGCCATTTCGGGATTTCTTGTGCTTTTGCCTCACGGAAGGAAACACCCACAGAAATCAAATGAAAAAGAATGAACTTACAGGACCTAGAGTGCAGGGCTCTGAGGGGTTTCTGTCACTGCTTCATGGGATACCACCATATAAGATCTGGTTAGAGATGTATCCAGTCAATGAATAACCTGTTCAGCTTCTTAATCATACAAGTAACAATTCTCTCTGCTGCATGTGGAAGGCAAATTAAATTTTCACTGTCTACGTCTCTGAGATCCAAGTCATCCACAATTTGTAATGCACATTTCTGTCCTTAATTATGTAGTGGTTTTTGAAAAGGAGCCCGATCACTGTTTGCAATCTAGGGCACCTGGAAGCCTTCCTACTAGAGTTTCTGCTCTGTAGAGTTAGCCAGAATGCATGAAAATGTCCTGCTAGTGACCCAGATGACTTCTGACCTGTAACGTGATGAGCTCCTCCTGCCATTTGCCCTACTTAGCCATGGAAGGGAAGGCAAGGCGCTTTCCTCAATGATGGGAGGGAAGCAAAGGCGCTTTCCTCAGCTATGGCAAAATTACACTGATCAGAACTTCAGGATAAGTGAGGCAGAAGTCCAAGACAGACACTCATCACCATTATCTCAACTGCTGTTTAGATTAAGATGCTTCTTCAAATTCAGAGACAGAGGATATGAATGTAAATGAGGATTTATTATCTGACGTCTTATAAAAATAAGAATTGTATAATAACAGTAAATTACAAGCAGCAGCCTCCCCTAAAATTACCCATCTCATTTTACAGAAGTACTAACTTGCTTTGCGTGTGCCCTTTTAAGTAACTGGGAAAAAACCCACCCATTAAAACAGTTTATTGTAGGGGATATAATAGGATCCATACTATAAAAAGCAAATAATATAAACTGTGCACAAAAAGGGAGGGATGTCATTTTACATCCTTCTGAATTTCTATAAAGACAGGGAGTCCCTCCCCCACACTTTTGGAAAAAGTGATGTATGGGATTGATATTATTAACTGGTCTATAACAAATGGAACCAGGTAACAAGGATATGGCTCTTGCTAGTCTGATAGACCTGACAGTTCGTGTGTAGCAGTGATTCAACTGACACCACCAAGTAATCTTAAAAACAGGCTGTCACACCATGTAAAGAGAAGTTTCATTCTTTAAAGTTCTTTATAGAAGGAGTATTTGTAATCAGTCTGCCCTATTCAACATTTTGCAGTATTTGGCCTGTGTTCACAGCAATAAAAATTTTTTATTTCAGTGCATTATATTTTGTTAACACTAGGCATAAAGTATGTCAAATATTGACCCTAAAATACCATGGTTCAATATATACTGTGCTAGAATACATCTTGTTACAGAAATACCTGATTAGAGACACATTTTGGTTGGAATTTGTATCTCATTTATCTTTTTTAATTTTTTTTTTCCTGTTCAGGCAATAAAAGGAGAAAATTGCATCTTAGCACACTGGTATAACAACATTTTATCTTAGAAATAGCCTGGCCTTATTCCAGCAACACGCTTTTGCAGGGAGATATTATGATTTTAAATTCAGGTCTCCAGGTGAAAGTGAAAAGAGTGATTTAGTTAAAATTAGATTGTTAATTTAAAACGGCAGCTAGAATCTAAGGTTTGTTTAAGTTATGTTTCTCTCCCACCATTCAGCTGCTTTTAGTCCAAAATAGACTTTGAGCAGGGCAGGAGTTCTTTTATAATACTGATCCTGCAGTAACAATTGATGTATCCCAGACCATAATGTTGTACAGACATATTCAAAAACCAGCAGATTGGTAATACTGAAAAAGCCTCGCTATTTATTTAAAACAAGGCTGTTCTCTGAGGTTGCTCTTGGAAGCAGACCACGCTGTGCTCATGGGCAGCAGTAAGGATGGCTCCCTGATTTTGCCAAGCTGATGATGCTATTAATGGCCTGTATCCCATTTTACCTTTTCTTATAATATATGAGCATGAATTTCATGAATTTCAAACTGCCCTGTTGCAGAAAGGCCTCAGGTCATTTGTTTAACTGCATGAATTCTCCTCCAAGGGGAAACATGGGATCCAGCAATGAATCGTGTGCCTGCCCAGTGTGAGAAGTCACACCCGGCTGTCAGCCATCCCTCCTCATTTCTTTTGCACAAAGTGGTTCCTTCAAAACACAAAAGGAAAGAAGTGGTGTCCAAGGAGAACTAGTGGATTTTCCTTCTAATTCAGTCTCTGCCTCCTGGTCCTGAGCAGTACTAGGAGACACAGTGGCACCATCCTGCACAAAGCAGCAATCACATGGTTAGTACCCCAACCTGTACCTTGATTTTTGGTAGTACATTCTGTTGTGGAACAATTTCAGGCATTAGGGAGTATTAACACAGTTCAGGTTCAGATATTTATTTCGATGTCTATTGATCCAAACAGCCCATATCTAACTTATATTAAAGATCCTGTGGCTCATGGTCCTCCCCTGATGGCCAAACCATGTAAAAGTTTATGAGTCTGTGCAACCTTTTCTGGATCTTTGTGAGCAAAATATATTTACAATTTGAGATAAAAAAAGCATCCGCCTTTTATCCATCACAGCAACATTGATTTTGTAAGTATGTAGTCTTCGAAAACTTTCTCCTTCTTTCTTCTCTTCAGAGAGCCATACTCCACCTCCAGTACCCATCTCGGGTTTACTGCTGGAGCTCAGGTCAGTAAGACTTTGACTGCACATTAACAACAGTGGAACTGTTAGGACAGACACTTCCTTAAAAATTGATGTGAGCTCCAGGTATGGGACTTGCACTCATTCTGATACAAAGACAGGTTTTGCTCTGTGTCTGTGCTTGCTGGAATTTACAAAGTGTGGTTTGTGTGTGGACAAAACCAGTCTTGGTGAAATGCTATGTGAGCCATCCTTGGGAGAATTCATCCAATTTTACTGCATACTAACCCTTTGGAAGCCATGACCATACAAAGGTATATACCATTATGGCCTTCAATTTTTAATTTAACAGAAAAAGCACAGCTGGGAGGGGGTTTTTCATCATGTAAAAGCAAATGTGAAGACTTTCAGCAAAAATAAATGTTTTTCCCTTCAGAATTTGTTGGGGATTTTTTAAGGTACATCCTAAGCCTGGTTTTACTGATACTTAGATACAGTTTCATAAAAGTAGAAGTGGAAACTTTTCATTTCTCAGTTTATGTGGAGAAGCTCCTTTTCAGATATATAACTTCTCTTTTAGCATCTCTAATAGCAGACTGCAGAGGAGTTTATTCATGTGAACACAGAGCATTAAATTCTGCAAATGTATTTATCCAAATATGTAATTACCTTATTTTCCATTTTTTCTCACAAATTTCATGGATGCAGATATGGTGAGATTAATATAAAGTGTTATGTAGCAAGAAATATGGAGCTGGATGTAGAATGTCTTCGTAAGGAATCTTCTCCTTGAAGGAGTATATAGTCAGTAATAAATCAACATGCTGCAGGGCTACTTGAAGCAGCTGCATTTCCATCCCAGAATATAGAACCTTTTTATTTAAATGAAATTGCTGATTTAAAGGAAGAATATAAAACTTGAAATGACAGTTAAGTCATCCCATCCCCAGGGGAAATTTAGATGTACCTGGATGCATTAAGAGTTCCAGCACTGATTTTTTACCCCCTCAAAGCCATTGCAATTTAAGATATACAGTCTTGGAAGTTGCAAATGAAGTGTTACTTCCCACCAGCATATCTGTCTTGAGAGATGGTAAAAGCCTGTCTACACTGTTGTCAATAACAAATTTCATGTCAGCTCTGATACAGACAGTGTTCGCTTGTGGCTGCTCTCATAAGAACCTTAAACCTTAACAATTTAACCTTTTCCATAAAGACCATAGCAAAATTGCCAGGGGAAGGGATGTGGAAGTCCCAAAGAAGCACATGGAAGTCATAGGAGCAGAGTAAGTGTAAGTGCCTGCGTGTTACATTCCATATACGAAATCACAGTATCAGCCCCCAGGTTTAGAGATACAACTTAGGAAATGTGATATCAACCTATGTACCTTCCTCTGAAGGCTGTCATCCATATTACACTGGTTAATAGAAGAGGCCAACTGTTACCTACTGTGGCTTATTTTTCACCTGCCTTTATCGAATGGTAAATGGGATTTCAAATACCAGCCCTAGGTAGCTCATAGGTGATCTCTGAAGCAGGAAGAAAAATCTTAAACTATAGAAACACATAGAGCTTCTTCCAAAATAGGTTTCATATTTGTCTCAAAAATAGAGATCATTACTATGAAAGCTGCTAGTGGCTTGTTCTTGTGTCCTGGTGCTGCCAACCTTCAGGAAATTTATGGTGTTTCATAGGCATAAGTGACTTCAGCAGAACAGCTCACAACTGCATAAAAGTATTAATTCCATTCATAAGAGATGCTGAGAGTTTTGAAGGATTTATATCTCTCACAAACTGATGTTAGGTCAAGAGAGATTCTGATTGGTGCAGTGACCCTAACATATCTCCCTTACTTTCCATGGTTAATAAATCATTGCAGCCAATTTGGCTGGCATTGATTTGGTCAACAGGACACATGCACCCAGTCAAAAAAGGAGACCCATCAGCAGAGTGAAAACCCACCAATCACTGCCTAGAGCCTTCAGGATGGCCATGCCAGTACAGGCAGGCAGAACCAGCCTCTGCATCCCTCCTAGTTGATATGTATGGCTGCTGTTGCAGTGGGGTTAGCCTGCAACCTTCCCTGGCAGACAGCTTTGGCCCGTGGAAAGAATCAGGAGCAATAATCTTGATAGATGTTCATAGATGTTCTTTATTTTTTCCCAGCCTCATGGCTGGGCCTGGCACAGACTGACTACCACAACTGCCCAAGAATCATGTGAACACCCCCTTAAGTACAGGATTCACTGGGCAGAGTTACATTTGAAAAGACCAATGAGGGACAGGATTTAGACACAAGAGCATCAGGGAGCTTGGAAACCCCATGTAACCCGACCATGCTTCCACTCCCAAAGCCCATCCCCTCCAGGGGCACCTCCACGGGCTGCCTCTTGGAACATGCATTCAAATGCCACTCTAGGGTAAAGCTGGGAGTGGCATTCAGGATATAATCCCTTCAGAGGTCAGGTTCAAGAGTTATGGATCAATTCTTGTTATTGTACACTCTCTACTCATCTCCCAGGGCTCCTATCTCTTACTTGGCCTAAAAGGATGAAGATGGCTGTGAAGTAGGAAATGCAGAAATGTGGCAGTTTTGAAAAGAAAATAAAAATCCGACCTTGAGTTCTGCCATCATGCACCTGTTTCAGTCTGTGGTACTTTTGACTTTTATATTAACTGAAAACTGACAGAAGCAAAGGGCATGGTCATTTCCATAGGTGTTATAGTCCTTTTTCACAGCCAGCAGAGATTACAAAAAACCCTAACACACACAGTACCACCAGAATTAATCCCTGCAGGAAGAAAGGGTTTTCAGAAATCTCTGTCACATCAATTTTACACTAAGGCAAACAGAAGGAGACAAGTAAGGAATTTTCAAATAAAGTTTTATTTGTTTGACCCTGATGGAGTCAGTTTATGACACTGGGAAAAAAAAATCTGCCCAGACCTGCACTGTGCTATGAGGTTTAAATCAAATGATGCTAAAATCGGGTTCCTTTCAGGTGTCTGGCTAGTGCTGTCTAGCTTTGGCTTTGATTGCAAGCAGAATCAGTCAAATTCTCTCTAAATTGACTCTGATTCTCTGTTCCACTGAATTTAAAACATACAGAAAGTCTCCTGGTAAAAGCTCTTCTCGTCAGATTTCCTCCAAGTCTTTGCAGTTCCACAGAAATGGGATTTGTAATAGGAAGACCTGCAGAGTAAGGAGTGAAGGAGAAAAGTGACATTTCTGAGTTCCCGGAGTTCCAGCTGCTCCACTGGGATTCTCAGATGAGATAAGAATTTATTTCTAGTGTATTTCCCTTCTGAAAACCTAGGAGAATATAATCTTCTTATGTGAAGATCTCTTAAATTAGTGGATAGAAGTCAGAGAGCCAAGGCAAAATGCTTCTGCACATCTTATTGGCCTTGTGCAGTTCTTCTCCATTAGCTGTCTGCTAAAACTTTCACCTCAGACCCACGATGCTTTTTCTGGGCACCTTCTGCCACTACTTGAACCAGATTTAGTTTTGGAGCCTCTACCCATGGACATACCTAAAACCCAACTGGACATGGTCCTGAGCAGCCTATTCTTCCTGCCCCTGCTTGAGCAGAGGAGCTGGACTGGACAGTCAGCAGAGGTTCCTGTCAACCTCATCCAATCTGTGATGCATCCTGCCACCACAAAGCTGATTTTCAAGCCAAGACCAAAAAGCAAGACACTCAGTTTTAATGTCAGAGTGGTAGGGAAAATAGTCAAAACATTTGGTTTGTTTTGAGTGTTACAAGAAATTAATTTTTATATGAATGCAAGATGCATCGCCATACTGCTGCTCTCCATAGCAGCTATGTGTTCATTGCAACCATTTTTTAGAACATAATCTCATTTAGTGCATGCCACACCTCTGTGTTTAAGCAGCCATCTGAAAAGCCTAAATCGTGTGAGAACACTTCATTATCAAATTATACTTTATGTGAAACCAGCTGCATTATGGGCTGTTTAGCCCTGAAATTATTCAGCTCACAATGTGCTCTGCAGTCATGAAAGGCTGTCTTAATTTTTAAGGATTTCCTCAGCATATCTATTCTGGTTTAGAAATTTGCTTGATTTATGGGGTTTTTTTCCATAGCAAGCTAAAAGTCTGCCATACCCAACTTTAGCAAGGTTTATCCCACTAGAGACGTGAAATGGATTTAAGAACAGAAGACATACTGGCAGTATTCTCACATGCTGTAATCTGAATTGGCAGGAGTGAGGAATATCCTCTTCCACCACATCTAGTTGCCAGTTCTGCACCAAACACATTCAGTGTTCAGCTGCAGTGGGGGGACCTTCTTCCAAATAGTCCTGGTCAGGATCACGATGCAACTTCAGTTTTGTTAGCTGTCACTCAACACCCTCCTGATTTTGGTTTAAATCTTTCATATGTAATTCAGTAATTGGCAGAAGGAAAGAATAAGCACAGTTATGGAGCACTCTGGATCACAACACAGCATTAATTTTAGGCAGAACTCATGTGGGACTCTGTTGCTCTGGTTTTTGCTACGCCTTCTGTTTTAACCTTGGAGTCAGAAATTCTTCACACAGTTTCATGTAAACAATAGCCGATGTTTATTCAAGCATCTATTCTGTTTTTCATTCCTTTTGTGATAAGAAACTTTGATGAGCATCTTTTTTCTCCAGTGGGATTGAGAAGGAAATGACATGTTGACGCTATGGGGATGGTCAGTCCGCTGACCACTGGCCGCCCGGAGGCCAGGCAAGCGTCAGTAGCGAGTCCCGATCGGACCAGCCACTACGATAGACGGCTAGCAAGGTGCTGCTCAGGCTCCCGCGAGGAGCTGGCAGCAGTCAGCAGGCGCAGGCGGAGGCAAAGAAGGAGAGAGGCGCCCAGGGTAGCAGCAACCAAGTGTTTATTCCCCGACCCAAAGGGCCAAGAGAACAGTGCACTGAGGAGGCTGTGCTACTCTGAGCACAGAGTGTCCATTACAACCAGTTTTAAAGGGGGGTGGAGAAAGGGAGGTACAAAGATATTAACCAATAGGGGAATGACAAGGGGTGACATACAACCAATGACAAAGTCTCAGGGGTGGGTTCAATACAAACTATCCAATGGGGAAACTAACAGAAAAGAACTTTCTAGCTCCTAATTAAATATGTAACAGGGGACATGAATAATCATTAGGGATGATATCATATGGGGTGATTAAGAGGAAACCAATAGGGAATACATAGAGGCGGGAGCAACAGGGGAGAACCAATGGGTAGCCGAACTAAACATAATAGGCATAGAACGGCCTAGAACAGGGGGCGGTGACCTAGCCAGGATGGACATCCAGTGGGGGCACGGCCTACACTTCGGTGCCGCCCTCATCCCCGCCCATGATTTCATAAACACTACCGTCTTCACTCTCTCGGGCGGGGAAATCCACCCACTGGATACCCTGGTTATCATCCAGCTCGGGCTGGATCACCGCAACAACATGTTCTCCAATCCCTTGTGGAGTTGAGAATTCTATAAGACGTGACATATGTAAATAAAGTGGGCCTTTTCCCTCCTTTCTGCTGAACCTAGCAGGTGTCAGAGCGTCTTTATTGTATTTTCCCAGACACAGGACTCATGTTCAAAGCTTGGGAGCTCAACTTGGGCACTTGGAGCAGTCTTGTGAAGAGCTGGCAAACGCACATTATATTATTATTGTTCCCATACAGATAAGGTGCTCCTTCAATAATACGGGAGAAACAAGGTATGGCCTGTTACTCAGATCTGTAGTTTCAGAGGATTATATGTCATTAAGAAGAAAAATCTTTTCATTGTTTTGAAATGGCTGGCATTAAGTTCAATTTATACTGGTATATTGCAGATCATTCAGATTAATTATAAGAATGCATGAATACTTAGTTAACTACAAGCAGTTCAATCCAGTACTTCTGGAAGTTATGTGCCCATTGAATGGTCATGGGAATCTTTCCAGTGTGTTTCATAGGCTTTCTTATGTTTCTGAAAGTTCTTTATGTATATATCACTCAACCATTAATAGAATCTGAAATTCACACCTTCAATCAGATCCGCACTCTCATGCCAGAACAGCTCTTGACTGATGAAAAATGGTTTAAATTAGCCACACAATCAGAATTTAATGCAATAAGGCATTTACAATAAGAAAATACAACAGTAAGACTGGAAAATAAATGACATCCAACATTTTGATTCACTGGCAAGGAGATGAGGTAAAATAAACATAACAAATCATAAATCACAGGGCTGTCTTTCAAGAAGATAATCAGCATGAAGAACTATGGGAAAAAACATTCTCAACCTATATTGATTAGCCCATATAAACACCAAGGTTCCTTTAGGATCTTTGCTTTTCCCTGACAAACCAATCTATTTATGGTCAGGTTCCTGACATAAAAGATGTAGCATCCAAAGGTGAGTGTTAAGATCACCCCAGGTACACCAGTAGCATGCACTTTTTCTGCCCCCTGCATCACTCCTCCCCAGTCAATGAAAACTCAGCCAGCTGTAGAAACAGATTGGAAATGTGCACACGGACAGCAAGGACAAACAATTGGTTGCTCAAGTGATTTGGTTTCTTCTTGCAAACATAAAATGTCTGAAGAAAGATTGCACTGAAATTTCCACTTATAAAATGGAAAAAAAAAACAAAAGAAAAAAATCCACCACTGATGATCCTTGGAACAGCTGGTGGTTTCTACCAGTTATTCCCCAGTGGCCAGCAGTCGCAATTTGTGACTAGTCTTGTCTTCAGACATCTCAGGGCAACCAAAATGCGACAGGATGACAGATAGTCCTTTCAATAGATACTGACAAACAAATTAGTGCAAAGATGCTTTTCATAGCATACCAGATGTGTTGAGTTCTATCATATGGAACAAGGAATGAAAAACTGTCTACGTCCCATCTGTGCTTTTTCAGTAATCAGTGATGCACTTGTTGTGGAGTATAAGGTACAGTAAACATTTGGACAGGGTTTTACTTGTGAAATAAATAGAAAACGCCAGGTCTTGGCTTCACCATCATTGTCTAAAGCTTTTATATTAGCAAGAATACCTTAAATGCTTGGGAGAGGGATGTTCAGGAGTTAGAGTATTGTCCTGGTGATTAATTGAAAAATTATGCAAATACCAAGAGAAAGATTTATGCAAATGAGAATAGACTGCAAAAATGCACTTTGCTTCCGATCGCACATAGGGCTTCCAGCCTGTCATAATAAGCAATAGGTTAAAGAATTGCCGTTTGGATTTACATCATTTCCTCTCTTGGGGCTTATCTGTCCTCAGACTGTTAACCCAGATTTAATTCAAAGTGGCTGCAATTGCAGCTGCAAGAGCAGCATTAAAATGGAAACAATGAAAAGTGAGTGCTCTTGGCGGGTGATTGAAAGACCCAGGGCATGGCAGCACATGCATTTCTAGCCTACTGTAAATGAAACCAATATCTCTCAGGAAAAAGGCCCTTTGTGAGGATTGTCCTTCCATTCAGAACAAAAAGCCTCTGGCCCGGAGTAGGAGCCGGGAGGAGGCAGGGGGAGAAGACGTGCAATAACATGTGCCAAATATCTATAAAGAGGGAGTGTAAATAAAAGGAGCGGGAGTCTGGTCCAGATCCTCAGTGTAGGGCTGAGCTTTCCCGGCTTTTAGCTCCTTTACCTTAGATTGAAAGGCTGTGTGTTTTCCTTACTGTTTCATACCGGAAAATAATTCCCTGACAGCTTACTCCTCAGGGACCCGCTTTTGACTCCCAGTGTCATCATCCTCTGTGTCCTGACCAGCCCCGGTCCCCTGAGCCTCACGTGGAGATGTGAGAGAATGCAGCCACCCTGGCTCACATCCCATTCCAGACCAGGGCCTGGCTTCAGGGTCCCCTCTCAGCACTGAAGGCTGCATTGCAGCAACCCCTTGTCCTGCCTCTCCTCTGCCCATGCCCAGGCACCCCCGAAGGCAGCTGTGCTTAGGGGACATGCAGCCAAGTCTTGTGGCTCTTTGTCATCCTCCTTGCCTAAGTCCAGGACAACAGAGGACCTCTTCTCTCACTGGTTGTGTTGCCTGTGGCTGCTGATGCATACTCACCCTTCTCTCTGCAGCCATGATCAGCTCTGCAGACACCCAAGCTCTCACCTCTCTCCTACCATGAGGCTCAGTCTCCCTTTCTTGTCACTACCCTCCCTTCCTCCTTCTGCTCTGTTGCACAAGCTCCTTATTATTGCATGAGAAATATTCTCTGAAAAATCCATTTTGCTTTCTCCATCCTTTTTGGTTGGTTAGACAATTATTAATGCACCTCCTTTTCATAAAATAGCCACAGCCATAGTAATAAAGTCAAAATATGATTTCCCCACAATATAGTATTATCTCTCCCTTTTCTTTATTCCTTACAGATGGTACACCTCTTAGCATAAACAGCATGTTAGCGTACTGATTCCAGATGCATAAAAAATGTACAAATCTTCACATTTTCTCTCTACCCTGAATGAGTGTGTGTGTATATATTATCCTTGCATTTAATTTTCCCAGCTTTTCATTTTGATTCCTCTTTTAGGACAACACAGACTTGTCATAATCCATCTGGGATTTTATTCTTCATCATACAAAAATGTTGCTTGAAGGCCAGTTTTTACTTGGCATTAAGAGACTGAAGATCAGCCCAAATCAGAGTATTATAAACCTCTTATAACAAAATCCCTTCAGTTGTAAATGTGTTGTCTCAATAATTAGATAAATATACCAGACCACTTGTTACCAGACTAGCACAGGAACTAATTACATTATTTCCTGTGACTGCATTTGATGCACCAATTCACCAGCAAAGAAGAGGCTCCAAGATCTGTCTATTTTCTTTTGAGGTTGTTGTAAATAACTCTAGTTCTAAAAAGTGGTTACAATAAAGGCTCTCTTAGGATTAAAAGGCATTTAAACAAAGGAATCTAGGAGTGTGCTGTGAGGACTAAAGGATAAACTATATGTATTTTGCATTGGAAGGTGAGGGCTTAAAATTCTCATTTGATCATTTACAAAAAGCTTCTGACTTGATTGAGAAATGTTTTCTCTTGTGCTTAAATTTCATGCCACAGATTATTAAAAATTGACTTTGTGGTATTTGTTTTACTTATCTATCCCAGCCAGGCTGTGCTTAACCATAGATTTTGTGAATTATTAAATTTTAAAAACAATTTGTCTTGGATTTTACACTCCAGTTCTGTCTGGAGGGATGTACACCTCCAGTTCTATCCCTGAAGCTGAAGTGCTTTGATTCATCTTTAATCTGAACAGTCTAAAAAGTGCATGTTCCAAGTGTAAGACATGATGATAGTCTCCAGTGTAATGCTTAACTAACTGCTTGTTAGTTTTAACATTTAACATATCATGAAAAATAACTAGTTTCCATAGGTTATCTGAGCCATAACAACGCTCAGCATAATTCATTCTGTCAGATAACAAGAACTATTTTCAAACATAATGAGGAGCTAATAAAGGTCACTGTGCCCACAAACACATATATATCACCACTAATTTAACAGTACCAATGCTGAGTGGGTGCATTTCCAGTACAAATCTCCTTAACTGAAACTGCTTGATGCTAGAAAGAAGGCAACTGAATAAATTTTCAGTATTTAAAAGCTAGGCCTAAGTGACAAAACTTAAATATAAGTGAGGAATCAGATTGGTACTAGAGCCAGAGCAGATTCTGACTAAGAACCCTGCATTACCCAAGCATAAAGTCTAAAGTTTAAAATAAGAGCTGCATTTTCCTAAAGTTTGAAGTTGAGATCCATTTCTCATGTTAAAGTTAAGGGCAAAGATGAGGGGTGTGCATGTAAGTTTTGATGCTTCCCTTTTAGTTTATGTAAATCGATTTCCGGAAAAATATCAACAATTTTTCAGGATATTGTCAGACACCTCCTGTAAACTAAGCCCCTATATGAAGATGGGAAATCCGAAATGCTAGGGTTGAGATTGAGAACTGTTTTTAAAATTTTGTTCTATCACTGCTTAGAGGACAGCAGCGGCAAATCTCTTCAATGCTGAGTTCATTTAATGCAAACACAAATGTGGAATTTACTTGGGTTTTGTTAGTATGTTGATTTCAATGACTTTGTGATGAATTTTGCTGCCAAGTGAGGTACACTGAGGTGTTTCCTGAGTCATACAGATGCAGCAATAGAAACAAGAGACAGCTAATACGTAACAATAGATTGATAAAATGATTGCTAAATGGATCAGAAGCAAAAAGACTAGAATATATTTCAGTACAGACCTCTGTTGTAGGTTCTCTAGGTCCATAAAAACAAACCGAAAATGCTAAAGCCTGGAGGTGCTCCATATTATAATGAATGCCAGATTTCAAGGTGAAATTATGTTAATTATACAGAGCATTGGCAAGATTAGTACATTCAGTGTTGGCCTCACTGGATTTTGTTTGTTTGTTTTCTGGTTGATTGCAAAATTGATGCAATTATTTACATGAGGATTTTTTATTTTAATGCTTTTTTGTGTGCCACAGAGCAAACAGTAAATCCCCGTTATCCTCCTGAGCAGCCTGTCAGAACAGGTCAGCAGTAAGAAATAGTGAAGAATGGAAGGAAGCCTTCCTTTTCCTGGCTCTAAATTGTTTTGGGAGAAGCTATGATATTTTTTGCTCTTTCAGTAATAGTGTAGAGCAGACCTGCAAAAAGAAAATCATCCTTGTAAGCCAGGAAATCCTATTCTTCTGATGGGCTTATAGGCAATATCTGGGATAGTTCGGCATCTTAAATCAAAATGGGATTTCTTTCTAAACATATATTCTGTGCTACTCGTTATAAAGCCACTATTCATCTAGATCCACCTCCCTCCAGATCTCTGTCCTTGATTTCTTTTCTACAAGCCTCAACATAATGATTTTAAAAACCTACAAGTCTTCTAAGACTTATATGAGGATTTTCTCTTGGACATAGGGAACCCTGTTTCAATCATGAGTATCTTAGCTGGATGCCAAGAACTCTGAGTTGTAGGTGGCTCCTGTGTGTGTTTAGGTTCTTGGAAGCTCTGATTGACAAACTTGGTGCCTTGTGTTTGGAAAACCACAAAGGTTCCTGTAAATGTATGTCTGTATGTATGCAAACTTGATGTATATGTATGCTCTCTTATAGAAATCAGCCATAACAGAGATCCAAGGCTGTCCTCAAGAGCTGGGAATCATTGTTGTCATGTGCTAGAACCTTTTTGGATGACATTGACTTTGTTTTAAAGGTGGGAGGCAGCTTATGGATGAGATTTGCCAAACTGTAGAGGATTGCATGCATATCCATTCAAACTGAAGATATGCACCGCATGGCTTTGAAAATTTCAGGGCATCTTTTTGCCAGCTTTTTCTGAGTCACAACTTGAAACCAGTTTACAGTATCTTTCCATTGACAACAGTGCACATTGAAAGGACAAATCTACACAGAGCTATAGATAGAAGCATTGAAATTAGAATGATGCAGAAAAGCCTCTGTCAGCAGAGTACTCAAACTAACAGCACCGAATGACCTTCCTCTACAAAAATGCATGCTACCTATTTTAGGTTAGATATCTTTATTTTATTTTAATTTTGCCACATGTAATGATGTTCCCACAAGGAGTCATAACAAGGTGTTTTGGGTTATATCCAGTCTGAGTCAGATTTTGACATTTGCAAAAGGGTGGAAGCCTTTGCGTGTGACCCCAGCCTGGCCATTAAAAAATGTAAAATACTCTGGATCCATAACATATGTTTCTAACCAGGTTGTCAGAAATAAACACGGCCCCAAGAGGTGCCTGGGACTTCACTGAGCTGCTGGGGCTGTGGTGAGTGACGCACGTTTGGAAGCCCTGTTGTGTTGCACTCTGAATGCTGTGGCACCTTTGCCCACGGATGTGTCATTAGCAGTCGTATTTCTTCTGCAGTTCATTCCTTAAATCCGTGCTAACTAACCATAAAAACAACACGCTTGTTCCATAGGGGTGTCTGCAAATAAACGCAATGTCACCTCTGTACGAACGCACAAGGCTTTTATCAGCCTGGCACTGGGAGTTGTTACAAGTGAGAACAGAGTGGGGTTCATCTCATCTAACCTTAGCCATTACTGTGCTACACATCAAGCTGACCAGATGAAAGGCTTGGGGGCAGTCAAGAGATTGTGATTTAGTCTTGCAAGGCTCTCTGGTTTTATTCTCTAGGAAAGTATGTCCAGTGCCGTTCATCAGGAACAACAATCACATCTCATTTTGCAGGGTAAAAAATGGGATATTGCTGTAACTTACCCAATGGATTTAAACTGTGGGTGTAGCTGTGCAGGCCAGACCTTCAGGTCTATTCAGCAGCAGCCTGATAAGTGATGTGCCAAGCAAAGATGCATCTATGTTAAAATTTTTATTGTAATTGTTTTCAATGAAGAATTCTGCAAGCTAGCATTTGAATTGTTTATTAGTTTATGAAGAGATTTGGGAGTAAGTTTTAAATTTTAAATATGCCTGGGTTAAAAAGAATCATGAAAATATTCCTTTTCCAACTCATTTTGTGTGTGTGCAAATCACTTCATTGTTTTCATTTCTGTCAGGACACTAAGCATATCTGTTAAGAGACAACAGATAGTGGCTCTTGTTATGTGACTGAAAAATAGCTTTTGGTAACCTTACTGGGTGACTGGAGACAGATTACAGCAGAGATTTGCAAAGGAGTTCAGGGCACTTCAGGGATCAGTCATCTACAAAAGCAGTGGAAAACTGCAGTTTGCCTTAGGTGGCTGGTTACACATCATGAGTAGTGAACAGTCAAAACAAATAGTTTACATAGGATGAAATATGTTTGCAAAGTGCATTTGAGCAAATTCTACTGACAAGTATATTTGGAAAAATCAAAGTCTGATACAAACAGAAAAACTACTGAACAAATTAGATACAAATCACTCTCTCAGCGGTAGACATGAGCTAGACAGGTCTACACATATCAATGACACAGACCTCAATCTACTGCCTAAGCCACCTGACAGTGTCAGGGCCATATGGAGCATGACTGCATGATCTTCTTGTCCCTTTGGGGAGGGAAGATATGGATTTGTTTTTCTCAATTTCTTTTTGAATTGAAGAAGTTCATTTCTTGCTAGTAAGTCATTTGTGGAAGTGGAAGAGGTCACATTGCACTCTGAAGTTTTGTCACTCAGGGCCAAGGAAACAAATGATTGTATTGTTTGTATTTAAATCAGCAGCATTAGATAATTGCCTTTCTTCTGAAAACCATCTATAGGGTCTGGAAGCAAAATAGTGAAAATGAAAATGGACTTAATAGAAAGTCCATTTATAAAAATTGACTTTTTCCCATAAAACTCTTCACTGGAGATTTACTGTGTGGCTACTTCTGGAGACAAGATGTCACCTTTTCTTTCTCCCTCTCTCTTTTGTGGCCACTTTTGTTAACAAATATGAAGCAAATCTGTCTGTTGAACCTCAGCCAAGGCCAAAGTGCTTCAATTTTCTTAGCGCAAATGCCCCCGGACATTCTGAACAGTCTTGGACAATCAAATGCCTTGGAAAAGCTAATATATGTGGTTGTAATATCTTGGTCTTTAGCCATGGCACTACACATGTGACCCCCATAACTCCAAATATATCCTGCTGTCCCGGATTCCACATTTGAACGATACTACAAAGCTGAACAAATCAGAGCACAGCCTATTTCTAGTAGTGAAGACTGGAAGGTTCTTATAACTGAGGTTATAAGAAGTGTTTTGCTACACTGGCTTAGCATTTACACATAGCAGCAAAACAAAGAATCATCCACCTGCAAGATCTGAGACCGTGGGCTGGCCCCTCCGGGCTTCTCAGATGAGCCCCATGGCAGCATGAGCCCTTCTCTTCTGGCACTTGCTGCCAGCAGAAAGGTGCCAACTTCTTGGTGACCCATTCACTGTCACCCATCAGCCAAGGGCTGTGCTCAGGACAGTGATCTGGTGCCAGTGGGGTGGCCGTGCTCCTGTGACACCGGCTCTGCTGCAAGGTGGTCACACGGAAAGCCACGCGGTGGCAATTCACAGTGTCTCTGCTGTGTATCAGAGTGAGGCATATTTTAATCAAAAGGCTTGGAAGCCAAGCGAGGCCTCATTGAGCATGGTCACTATGTGTGTGTTTGATGCAAGGACTGGTATTTTGGGTGGATTAGTGCCTTCCAGTCGCAGTGGGGAAGAGCAGGATTACTGTTAAATATCTGTTACTATTTTTTTCCTACACTGAAAACTCACTTGTCAAATTTAAAAGTTAAAATGTGTGTAGAACAGCATTAAAATATACATAGAAATAGAACTGCATGTGCAGGTAGCCAGACTGTGTTAACAGTGTGCTGACTGCGTGATCTCTGAGGGCACAGATGAGCTCCCCCCACCCTGCCCACGGGCTTTCAGGAGCTGTCAGCCCCAGCCCCAGGAGTGCTTGTCTCCAGCCCTGACACAGTCCTGCTCTGGAAAAATGGAGTAACTGTGTCACCTGGGTGCAAGGGTCTACCCTCCCTGTCACCCCCAGCTACCCCATTTTAAAAGACTGTGATCCTTGCTCCCATTTCCCCCTCGTTTGAAAGACAGGGCTTGGACATCAGTCCTCGGGTAAAATTCCCAAACAGAAGGAATCCCTCCCAGTAACCACAAGCAAGTTCCCCAAGCCCTGAAGGGGGATAGATTTTGGATGCACTCTAATCTTCAGTGTTTTTTATTGACTACTTTCAATGAAACCACACTAAGAAGGTTGTCACCTGTGTGTTCCTTTTTGAGGTATCTGATTCTAGATGCTCTTCAAACCTAAGTAATTCTTTTAGACTCTGATACAGGGTTACAGGATCCACTTTTGGAGGCCACAACGTTGTGCCTCTGTCTATATTTCTGTGCCATCCAACTGCAGATATGAGCCTTAGCCACCTTCTGACACCATGTTTTGTCTACACTCTGGTGCCATTATTTGCCCTTCTTCTGTCACCTTGTGTCTGAGTTTTCACAGGAAGAAAACCCAGAATCTAGCCAAGGAGGACATTTCACAGATGCAAGTGTGAGTGAGCTGTGGATGACCAGACGTATGACATTGATTTTACCTGACCAAATGTTTACTTCTGTATCTGAGCCAGGAACACATCCCTTTGCAATCAATGGAATTTAAGGCATGAGTCATTTTATCCTAAAATTCAACTCATGATTATTAAAGTTTGCCACCAGTGGTGGAACAAATGGTATACAGCACCAAAAGAGTAAGGTTTTGCTGGCAGTGAGTACACCCACATCTGCAGTACTTTAAGTCCTGCAAAGAGGTAGCTTTTATTTGGTGGTGGTTTAGGAGAGGACTGTGGTCGTGTTGCCCTATCAGCACACCCCTGGTTTGCCAGGAGTTCATTAGTTATGGCAGATACTGCAGTCCTTTGAATCGGTGAAGTTCAAGTAACTCCTGCTTTACCAGAAAAGAGGATTTTTCTTTGTTGTTGTGGAAGGAGGAAAGATGGCTCATACAAGGGAATAAAAGAGACTGGATTCACATGACTAATGGAGGTAGATACATTTGAAAAGTGTGAGCTATACATTTTCTAGTAAGGGGCCCCTCTCCTCACCAGGATTTCCTGTGCCAGAGGGAAGAAAGTTACAGAGTGCTTTGCATTTTAAAATGAAAGAACAGAATATAGGAGCTGTTTCATAATCTCTTGCTGAGATCAAAGGAGAAGGGAGGTAAATGTGTATGTACTTCTTTCTCTGGTGCTGCACCAGCTATTTAGTAGAACTAATGGAGTCTCCAGTGTAGAAGAGACAGAGATTAGCCTCTTCATCTCTACTAACTGTATAGAGTTGAAAAGGATTAATATTATTGAATGAATTTCAGCTAGAAAGTAGGAAGAAGATTCTCTCTCCCCTCTTCATCTTTTAATCTTTGTTTCCAGAAATAACTCTGAATCAGGTTTTCAGCTTCCCATCCTTTCCTTTTGGGTTTTTTTCCTTATTATTTCTTAGTAGAAACAGACTTGGAGATATCTAACACCCCTAAGAAGCTTTGGCATCATTGAATTTTTGAAAAGTTTGAGAGAGAACTGGAAAGGACTAATGAGACTGAATAGTCATGACAAGTTTATGGGATTAGAACCTTAACTGTTTTGAAACAGTGTTATTCCACTGACCTTGGCTGGCATGACTCCATGTATGTTCATGGAGTTCAGTAAAGCCACAGACACTCACTCCAGCAACGGATCTCACCCCTGCAATGATGGAGTCTTACCCACAGCAAACTGAACTTTTGTCATGAATTGGCCTTCAAGGGAAAATAATTGCTAATTCAATGACTCCAGCTGTTTTATTGCAGCTGTTGGTCATTCTGCACTGCAGAAAATCTTTACTTTTAACTGGTGAATCAAGAGTTTGCCCAGCAGCTTCAATACATGGAACATCAGAGGTGCAGAAGTGCGTACACAGTCCTTCAAATGTTATGAATTAGAAGACAAGCCCTACTGTCAGTTTATGAAGCAAAAGTGAGATACTCAAGAGGAACTTCCCAGCTAGACATTTGTCCTATTAGCTTTACTAGAAAATGCTGAAAAAAACTCTAAAATCCTGGTTTAGATGGCACTTTTGGACACACAGGGGCTTCTCATAGTCAGGGTTAATTTCGTGCAGAAAAGCCTGAAAGAGCTCACTGGGACCAGTTTTCAGTACACCAAAGCAGTAACCCTGGCATCTGTATTGATGCTACAGCACTATCCAGACAAATTAGTCCTCAAGATTGCAGAATTTGGAGCTGAAGAAAGTAAGCAACCTGCTCAGGAGGTTACAGCTCTTCTGTTCCTCTTGGCAGCCACTGAAGGGAGATGAGCAGAAAAGAAACACGATAAAAAGTAAATGGCACTTTCCTGCTAAGCTAATCAGTTCTGTTTGAGAACAGAGGGCTGTGCCAACTGCAAATCAATGCACTAAATCACTTCCATTCTTGTGCAAGTCCTGCTGCCATGGCAGCTGCTAACAAGGGAATAAAGAAAACTATTATTGGATATTTAGTAGATTTTTTAAGTACTTGTGTAAAATAACATATTTAATTTAATGCAAAGTTATAAATGTAATTGGAGTTTATGGACATTATAGCAGGGAAGAGAAGAAACGGATTCCTCTTCTTTCTGCACAAAGCTGGTTTGTGTTCCCAGACTATCCTTGGCAAACTCTGTCTGCAGCATTAAAGAGCAGCCTTCCTGCTGGATTTTAATACTTTATTATTTTATTAAGGGGTAAACACTGAGATAATAATATGTCTGATATTTCATGTGGTTTCTAACATGTTCAAGTTACAGAGTGGGACTAACACATACTTACCTTAGGATGAAATTAATACTCTTTAATGCCATTGGCTATATTGACTATGTCTTCACTGACTGTTAAAGAAAGGCTACAGTGCCTACTCCAGATGTGGATATGTACAAAAGCATGTGTAGATTTAATTGGATAATCCCACTTAAGACAACAACAATTTCACCAGGGGATTTATTTAATGATGTAATATTATATTTTCTTTTCCTATTCTTTTCCAAATTAGTCCCAAGTAATAATCTTACTTGTCCCTAGATGTGACTGGGACTGTCCCTTCCTGTGGCAAGTATCTGCAAGTTTCCAGTGGTGTTATTCATATAATAGTTTGGGTTGGGAAGGGACCTTAAAGGTCATCGTGTTCCAGACCCCCAGCCATGGGCAGGGACACCATCCTTAGTGAAGTGGCTCCTGAGGAGGTTGCAGTTTTCCTAGAAAGCTCTGTTTCAGCAGCACTCTCCGAATTTTCAGCGTAAAACAGAGGATGCATATCCCTGAATTCATGGTTTGAATCACTGTAGCCCACATAGAGCCGCCCAACTTTGTCATCATTTAAATCATCAATCGTAGCTGTGCAGTGAAACACTTAATATAAAATACCCACGGGCAAGCAGTAGCCTGCCTTCTCTTTAATTACATCAATCCTCAATCACCCCAAAGCAATGCCTTCCTTGGAAGTACTAACTCTGACAGGTAGTACTTCTGGGAATGCCATAAAAATGCCAGCAAAGCAGCAATGGCAGAGAAAATAAGCTGCCTCATCTTTGGAGAATTATTGAACTGTACTAACATTCAAGGGTACAATGTCAGCACAATGCAGAAAGAGTTAGATGCATAACTCCCATTATTATTGTTGATGGGAGTCAGGTGTCAAGTTCCCTTTGCATCACTCTGGAAACTTGCCCTTCTTTGTAAAACCTTAGCAAACTTCCTTTGTCACCGCTCTTAATTGAGGAAAAGATTTGAAGCAATTTGTGCTAGGATTGAATAAAGACTGAAAAGGTAAAGAGAAAATACTAACAAAGTAGCAGTGACAAACCTGAGACTTTAATGCTCTCTACGGGCTGTGATGGAAAGTTTAATAAATATTGAAGGCTCATGCCTTAACAGGTTCCTTAACAGGCTCATGCCTTAACTGAAGGAGTTGCTTTGTAATCAAAGGCACTGCAATACCAGCAAGACCCAGGACAGACCCAGGACAGCCCCTAACTCCTTCTCGCTGTCTCAGCTCCCAAGGGGTCAAACGAGAATTTAAATGCCTAAATATTTAAATAACTGGCTCAATTAGCAGACCTGGTGTCGATCAGTAGCATCTTGTCTGAGGAAGCCCTGCAAGTCTCAGCCCTCTTATATCACCCTAAATTGTAACAGTAATGCCTTTAACTTTCTGCCCGCACACAGATTAGTTAACACAAGACTGCCTCATGCTACCAAGGATAAATTAGGGCAGGAATCAGGTTAAATATGCATTATTATTATTATTATGGGAGTACGAGAGGAAGAGGTCACAGCACTTGGCTGCTTACAGTAGATGAACAGAGAAGAGATTTTAAAAAGCCTTTCACCACTAATTGCCAACTGAAGCTTTCTGATGCAGACCATTCACTTCCTAATGTCTAAGCAGCTATTTGGTTTGGGCAGGAGGGGGTTACAGCTCACAGAGGACTGCTCACAGGCAGTGTCTGCACTCAGCTGGGGCTGTTTCACATCAGTCCTATAGTCAGTTTTGGAAAGGAGATGGACAGCTCTATCTGCATCTGCATTTGTGGGCTTAACTGCAGAGCAAGTGAAACCTTAAAAGAACTAAAAGAGCTGTTTGTGTTGAGGTGAAGCACATTGCTATGCCCATGTTAGGTGACCCACTTTACAGTGAAACTATAATTTTACAGAGTATAGAATAAATACTTAGCTTTCTTCCATACTGTGCCTACACAAATGTCTTTACAGTTTCTCCATGTAGTAACTCATGGTGTTTGAAGTTCTTTGAGTGCCTTAAGTGGGAGCTCTGTGAGCATAAGAGTTTTGATCTCTCTTTCAGTAACACCATTTCAGAACCATTCAGTTCGTTACCCAAACCCGTGTGTAGATGGGGGACTGAAAGTACAAGAAAACATGCCAATAGAAGAGCCTTCTTGCAAGGGCTGCATTGCTCAGGGAAGCAGGACATCCCCCTCTGCACCTTGTAATCCAGCCACAGGCAGTGGTGACACCCACCAGAACACAGGCCAGGATTTCCTGGAAAGGTAGGGTAGGAATCATGTCTCCTAACTTTGGACATCTACAAGTTAGTCTTTTAGCCTAAGTCAATAGTCCAGGTCCCAGGTAAAATTAATAGGTACCTGCTAGGAGGGCTTTATTTTACTTATCTCACCAGGCATTTATTTGTACTTGTCCATGCCGATGAGATCAGTCCTTCCTAGGCTTGTTCAGCCTTTCTTACAGCAGATGATGGCTGAACTTGGAGACAGAGTTTGGAAAACTGAAACTTAGCTTTAACAGCTCAGCCCCACCTTAGAACTCATGTACCTGAGTGGACTGCTGGTTTCAGGAGGTGGCAAACCCTTTCAAAATCAGGTCGTGCAGCACAAAGCTTTGTATCCTCCTTGTCCCTCTGCATGCACAGTCCTGAGCCACAGTGTGTAGCATTGCCTGCAAAGACAGCTGCTTTGCTCCTCAGCCCTCAGCTCCACTGGCTCCAGCCATCCTTTTAAATACCTTTACTAACTGTGGTACTCTTACTTTGGGTTAGACCACTCATGTTTCACATAATCATAATTTAGTTGATAGGTTTAAATTAGTGATAGGCAAACCTCTCTTAACCCAAACTGAGAATTTTCATATAGTTTTCTGTTACAGCTCAGCGAAGTCTCCTTAAGTAGTGCAGATTCATAGGTAGACACAGGCTGATGAGAAACTAACCCATTTACCATAGTACTGGCCAAACTAGTTACCCATATGACTGAAGACTTTTGCTCTTTGACAATACTGTTTGATAATACTGTTTGGCATACAGTCAAGTAGTCACAGTTAATCACAGTGATTTACTGTATGCTTAATAAATCCACTGGCTATTTTTGTGGTCTTTGTTGCATCTCTATTCAGCACACACTGGGAACTGGTGGGTTTCATGCTATTATTTTCTCTGTGCTTCTCCTGTTTTCTAAAATGATGACATCCCAAAAGATAGGAATAAAAAGAGAGGAAACAAAAGCCTGTCACAGTTTATAGAATGCAAGATAAAAATATTTCCAAAATGAATGTTCAAATAGAATAAGAAGCTTGCTAAGATGTGGATTTTAAACTGCTGTTCTCCAAGCCACAGCCAGATCACTTAGAAATACATAATATAGTACACTCCACAGGCAGACAGATGCACATAAACTGATAATAGCTCAAGAGTTTTTATCTCTATGTGTCCTCAAGCAAGGCATCGGGAGAGAGAAACACTCTTGCAACAAAATTAAATAGTTTTAGATCTAATTTTACTAGGCTGAACTAGATTTCAAATTGATTTCCAAGGAGTGTAACAGAGAACAAAACACAGACACATTGCCTTTCTTATAAAAAATCCATCAACCACTTTGTGTTTTTACTTACTTTGCTCTTTACTGGAAGTAATATGAATCTAATATTTCACAGCACAACATGTTTCAGTCCATAGAGGTCTTTCATGGTGAAGGAGCTTGGAGTGGGCTGGTACAGAGCACAGAAGCACAGCCCCTGAGATTTGTCTATGCAAGTGCCTATTTGAATTCATGTGTTGAATCTGCAGCTAAACCCCACTATCTCCATTCCAGAAATGCAGGAGAGCTGCAGGACATGCCGCTGTAGGAAGAAATTATGTCCTGATGCATGATGTGATCAACTAAATATATCCCCATGTACCTCAGACCATATGGAATGAATCTATACAAATCACAAGCATGGGGTTTTTGCTGGTCCTTTCTGCTTCCTAAGTGATAAGACAGAAGTTACTTTTGCCTCAGAGTAAATGAGTGCAGCCGTGTGGGGAGGCACTGGTGGGGTGAAGGGCTGCAGAGGGGCCGGGGTGCAGGGCTGCAGAGGGGCCAGAGCACAGGGCATGGACCTGCCACTGCCTCTTAGGTGTTGGACTGGCACTGGTAAAACATTTCATACAGCTTCCCCAAAAGCTTTCCAAGCGTAGCAGTTCTGGGTCAGCAGACAGCTGGGACAGGATGCACAGAGGATTAGTCCAGCTGCCAGGCCCCTGAGCTAACTGATGTTTCACATTCAATGTTCTCTGCAGTATCATAATACCATAAACTGTTATTGCTACTTTATATAATTGCATTTCAGAGCTCTCGTCTTGGACACAGATCCCATTTTGCTAAGCACTGAACAAGAATAGAGCAAAAAGATATCCTCTGCTCCAAGAACTACATTAAAAAAATTCTGAAGACAGCAAGTAGATCTATTTACAGAAGACCCCTGCACTTGCCAGGCCGTGTTCAACTTGCAGGCAAGGCAGGTGCTTCTGTGCCTGAGCACTGCATCACACTGAACAGCTTGTTGGCCTGTTTCAGAGGAAGATTTCATGGCTCCAGGTTCACACCTCTGACTTCTAACTCAAGGCACAACCTGCTTCAATCAGCTGAAAACCTTCGCCTGAAATACTGACTACCAAAATGTTCCCTGGTTTTGTCTTCCCTTTAGTTATCAAACTAAAAACAATGTGCTCCGATATTTTACATCTTCATTTCAGGTCCTTGCTGAAGCAGAGAACAAAAACAGTAATGCTGAATACACTTATTTTCTTTTAAAAACCTAAATTCCGTAATCTGAATAGTCCCTTTTGTCCCTGCTTTTAAGAAAAACGTTCCAGTCAAAATTCATATTCAACCAGAAGGTTTTTGTCTCTGCAGCTTTCTCTGCTACCTCCAAAGAAAGCTTTCCTTAACAGTTCCCGCATGGGCCAGGGCAGGATATCACTGCAAATGCCTTGGACTGAAAAACAGTTATAAAAAGCAGACCTTGAGTAACTGTCCATTGGAAAGGCCATGCTCTCAGGGGTGCCAAGCAGCACAGCTGCAGACAGGAACACTCCCACATATTTTAACCCTTTCATATTCTCTGGTTCAAAGTCTCTTTTTTCCCCCTTGGACTGCTCAGTGCTGCTCCAGCTGCATTGACTGATGGCTCTCAAGGGTCCATGATGCCAGCGAAGTTCCAGTTTAAGACCTCACAGTGTAGGACTGAGAGATGAAGGCACAAACCAAGGAGGAATGGCCATGTGTCAATAGCCCCTTGCAAATATATTCAGGCTTGAACATATCCCATGCAAGGCACCAAACTGGAGCTCCTGCAGCAGCTAAAACTGCCGCTGTGTCTACAGAAACATCAGCCCTCTGAAGGGCTTTAGGGCAGCCACACTTCCCAGCCATACATGGCTGGAGGGGATGGACATAGACCCTCCCAGCCCCAGTGGAACTGTGGTTGTAATTCATAAGGATCCAGCTTTGTCAGTGTGGGTATAAAAGCATCACACACAGCCTTGCCTACTTGCTTGTGAAGCAAAAAGCACTTGGGCAATGCTGCAAAGCCCTGCACACTCAGAAACTTTTGATTCAACCGCTGGTTCTCAAACTCAGCTGTAAGGGCTGATTCTGACTCCATGCAAGTAAATACCTATCTAGAAACTGGCTACTTGAGCCAAATGATGCAGCGTGCTGGCCATACAAGCCATAATTTAGAAGGCTGTGAACCTTCCCAGTAAGTGCTGTGGTTTAAAGACATTGTTATGTTCCCCAGAAATTCGCCATATTTTTCTTTTGCTTAAAGAGTCTCTTCATCCTGTCAGTCACTGTCAGCCCAAGCCTGAACTAAGATACCAGAAGGAAGATAACAAATCATCTCCTGATGTGCAGGCTCTCTTTCTCCCTGTATCCCCACTCCCTTTCAAAATAAATCAAGGCTAAACACAACTGTAAAAATGTAACTATTCAAGCAGCTGTAAATACTGCTTTAGAGAAATAAAAAAAAAGTTTTTTTTCAAGAGGTTTTGCAGCTGAGTTTACACTATTGCATCATATTTGTCCCTTCCTGAGTAATTTCATATGCCACACAAACCAAATGAATTCCTTAGGACTGGTTTATAATGTCCATATTGTGTTTTTAAAAGAATACTCTTGAAGAAACCTCTGACAACTAAAGTAGCTTATGGTAATCAATTTGAATATGAGAATGAAACTAACTCAGTAAAACATTGTTAACACTGATCTGGCAAACCACTGGTGTCCATCTGGTATCCAGCTTCTGTTCGGAAGTTGCATTTTTGAAAAACAATTATTGATAGTGCTCATTAGCTGCCAAACAAAGGAGCATGCCACAAACTTCTGCTCAGAGACAGAAAATATTAGCAAACACAACTTGCTTTTCCAAGTTTAAGCTAGATCCTGCTGGAGGATCTCATGGTCAGGGCAGGTTTTTCTACCGGGGTCTGTAGGGATGGGAGAGTATAAAGGATGGGCCCAAGGACAAGTGCAACCCCCTGCAGATTCCAGCTGTCTCCCTACAGCCCTTCAGCCCCTCCCCGCCAGACAAGCTATTCCAGCACTGCACAATCCCTACTGTTAGGAAGGGTTTTTAATGTCTAAAGTGAATTTTCCTTGGTGCAATTTAAGTCCATTACTTCTAGTTGTGTTAATGCACATGGAACACAGTTTGTTCCTTTCTTCCATGCAGCAGCTTTTTATGTGCTTGCAGGCTGCTGTTATGACCCCACTCAGCCTGCTCTTCTCAAAGCTAAGCAATTTGTCCAACATGTATAAGGGCTGATTTTTAAAAGTGTTGAGCTCCTGCTGTTCCTGTTGCTTTTATTCTGGTGATTGAGAGTGAAAGAACTTCCGTAGAGTTGATGATCAAGCAGTATTGTCTGGTGCCCTTCAAATACTGATAGGTATGAAGGGCACGAATTTGTTTATAGCTGTGTATGTGCATTCTTGTCTCCACAATAAAAGTGTATTTACGGGACCTGTGACCAGCCTTCTGACTGCATCCCCAGGGCAAGAGCAACTTCACAAAAAAGCAGGTTTTAATGGAAACTCGCCTTCCTTATGTCCCAGGCTCTGCTGAATCATTTGTACTAAAGCATTTTCTGTATTTCATGCAAAATATATCTTGTTCCACGGGGTTTTTTTGTTTGTTTAAATTATTTTTATGCCTACTGCAAAAAACACCATTCATGATTCTATGTTAACTATTTGCTGTTGCTGGAAATATCCTTGGAAGAGTGAACTGAAATCTTTTTCCATCCCAAAACAGAAGAGTGAGTTTTCTTCCTATAATAGGCTTCTCTTAAGAAGAAATGATGATTTTTGTGCTTAGAGTACTGGAGCAGATTTCCACTTGGAAGACTATTTTTATAGTGAATGCACTACAAAATATGATGCTATCATCTTGCAATAGTGTTCCAGAGTGGCTAGAGATAAATTCCACTATACCTGCTCTTTGTCTCTCGATTTCCATTGTAAATAAAGTTGCCTTTGTGTCCATGTAGGCCCTTTTGAAATCTCTTCTTCATGGCATCAGAGGCTTTTGGTACAACTGTAATGCCAGCAATAATACTTTCATGTATTGCTTCTCATAAACGTAGGGTTATATATTCTGCATTTCTGCAAAAAAGAGTTTTTGAAATATCTTTTTTTTTTTCTCTCTTAAACCCTCTCTCCTAGCCTTGAAAAATAACTTCTTCAGACAAATATAGAGAACATTTACAATTATAAGTAAAAATAGCTGCTCTCGTTTTGGGGTACCTGTCACAGCTTCTTTTTGGGAAAAAAAAAGTCATGGAAGCAAAAGAGAGTGAGAGAAGGAGGTTTCAGTGGTATTTCTCTCTATGATTTTTTCAAATCCAACCTTGTCCTTTATACTTATTCGTAAGATTTCATCAAACTGATGAAAACAAGGCTAATTATGACAGGCATTAACCTACACAGGGACACTATAAAGTGTGAATACACAACTCTCCTAATCTGACAATTAACACACTGAATTTCACCATTGTTAATAAGGCTGAAGTAGTGCCTCATGGTCTGTACAGCAACAGGCAATAATGTGCAAAAGATGGAAGTGCACAATAATACCAATAATTTTAAACCTAGCCTGATTATTTCCCTGTAAACACCTTCATTTAATTATTTTCTCATTTATCTTCTCCTCCTTCACAGGCTCAATAATTCATCTGTACAGTGTGTGTACTACAGCTTTTCTCTTTTTACAGAGCTTACTCAAAACTCTGCCCTCCTCCTCCTGCCAGACACACACTAAATGTTCCCTTGCTTAGCTAATGGATTGAAATACTGAATTACAATCTTTATCGTTGGTATTGATAGAAGTATATCCTGTTATTAGGACCTGCCTGAGTTTGCTTGACACAAACTCATCCATTGCTGCTCTAAGCATCCAGCAAATTATGCATCCTGTTTCTGTGCCACACAAAGTGAAGTTACCAGCAAGGGCTTTGGGGACAGGTGGAAAAAAGTACTAACAAAAGCTTAAGATCGCTAAAAGACAAAATAAAAATGAAATTGATAAATTTTAAATCCACGTTGTAAATTTCACCTATCAATTGCACAAAACTAAATCATAAAATATTCCTTTACGTAATAGTATAATATAAAACTAAATGAATTTGCATTTTGATTGGTGTCAGGAGTAAGCTTTAGCCCTGCAGCAAGAAAGCACTTCCATATTGCTTGGTTAATGGGTTAACTCCCTATGCGAAGTGAGAATATTTTCTCAGCAAAGAAGATTTGGTTTGTGTGTGACATCAGTGTCTTGAGGGTTAATCCTGAAGGTCTGGCAGCTGTCAGCAGTCAGGCACAGGTGGAGTACACACACCAGGATCTCAGTACCCAGACACAACAGTCACTGCTGGTGCTACAGCCAAGGGCTGTCCTGATCCTATGTCTATCATCTGAAGTGTTTCCCTTACCAAATGCAGCCTTTGGATTAGGTCCCAAAAGCCTACGCTCTTTTCACTTCAATCAAAGAAACCAGTTGAGAAAGTCAGGAGTGAATACCAGCCTTTATCATGATCACAACCCAACAGTCTCACACACAGTGAGATGTCATGCAGAGACACCACATTTCTCAGTGAGCAATGCCTTAGCAAAAGAAGTGTCAAAGGATTCACTTAGGAAAATCTTCTGGCTATAGCGTTCATAAATAGCTTCATTCTTTTGGTTCCTGACATCACTGCAATCCCTTAATGAAATTGCAATTGAAGGAGGCTAATTTGTGCTCTAATTATGTATTAGTCTGGGCTGAAAGGTTTCTGGACGGAAAAAGGTTTTCTTCAGGCAATCTTTTATACTGCTTATTGTATTTACTTAACAAAGAGCAGTCAGCTTTTACAGTGAATTCCCATAATAGAGTTGAGCTGTAATGTTACCCAGCTAAGGGCAAATATATGCAGTCATTTTTGATGGGTTCTGATAACAGTCTTTAACAAGAGCAAGGATTGTTTCCAAATGTAGAAAGAACCAGGCCAAAAAGTTAACAGATGTGCTGCTGAAAAAGTTTAGGAGCTCTTGAGACAGAGCACTGTTGTCGTGTTTTTTGCTAAGCCTTCTGTGTATAATAGGGAGTCAGAGAATTTTCACACACTTTCATGTAAACAACAGCAATGTTTATTTAACCATATTTTCTGTTTTTCATTCCTTTTGTGATAAGAGAAAGTTTGATGAGCATCCTTTTTCTCCAGTGGGATTGGAGAGGAAGTGACATGTCCTCCAATCCCTTGTGGAATTGAGAAACCTATGAAGTATGAGAAATGTAAATAAAGCCTCTCTTTTTCCTCTTTCTGCTAAACCTAGCAGGTGTGAGAGTTTCCTTTATTGTGTCCTCTACCGACACAGAGTGCTTTCTAGACCAGTGGTACTTTAGCAGACAGGTAGTGTAAGGAAATTCAGAGAAATATTTTCTCAATGATAAAGAAATTTCCCGTGGAAATATTTTTTCCTGTGTCACTTCAAAGAATACATTCTTGGTCTGGTTTTGATGCATCTGCCACAGGATGAGAGGCCAGCATTGCTCACAGTATGCAGGATGCATATTTCCACCTGAGGAAATATGTAAGCCCCAGCCACCTATTTCCTCAGCCTTTCCTGAGGCTTTCTAAGCAGAGAAGTACTTTAGGGAAGCAACAAAGTTCTTCAAAGCTGTGGATCACCTTTGTAAGGTGTGCTTCTGTTTCTTCTGTCAGGTAGACATAGTTATTGTTGGCACTCAAGAAAGTCCCCATAGTGTGTCAGGAGGAATTCAGCCTAAACAAAATAAATGTCCAGCTAAATAAACTAGTTATCAAAGGAAATAAAACACTGAAATATATATCTGTTTCTAGTGTTTGCATTAACTTCAGCTTTTCCCTATAGATAAATCCTGAGCCAAATATTGACCTAGTATAAGTCAGTATCCATTCTCATTTTGCTAAATCTGCCCTGGCATCTAATGCAGAGTCTGATCATGGCACAGCAAGTAAATGTCTCTGCCATCCACTATCTGCAGGATAAGCAGAAACTGCAGTTAAAAGCAACTGCACTTAATATGAATGGGCACAAGAGGGATGTCAAATAGTGTTCTTATTGAGTGAACGATAGCTTCTTGGGCACATCGTAAAGGTTTTCCAAAAATCATATTAACAATTTATAGAATTAGAAGTCATTGTAGTGTTTTGTGCCATCCACCCTTGAGCTTTCTGCAAGAATTCTGGTTCAGCCTCCGTTAGGGAGAGGAAACAGGTGAAGTAGATGGTCTCATCCATTGGAGCAGTGCTCATGTCCATCTTCCCAGGGCTGACTGCCTACCCCATTCCCAGCTGGACCAGTTCAAGCACCCCCCACTCTGCAGTGCTCAGGCACTATTCCTGGGAAGTACAGTCAAGAAACACTACACGGGTGTTGCTATGTCCCGCAGCAGTAGGGAGGAGAAGAGAGAGGCGGCAGGCAGGATTCCAGCAGCAATGAATCATTTTATTATTTTACAACTCTTTTTATAGACTTTTTGCCTTATGGTGTAATTAGTCAGAGGATCATCCACCCCCTGGGGTGATTGGCTGAAGTCCTACAACATCCATTGTCAAAATATTTTCCTACTATACTGTAAACAAGTCTTAGTAAGGTTACAGGTGTTCATAGCTTACAGAACTCCACTGATAGCTTCCATGAGAGACAAAAGTTTCTCACGCAATTGGAAAGAAGCAAGAAAAGTTCTTGCTAGCAGCATATTTGTATCCACACATAGGGGCAGAAACCAGGAGGAATGTGGCAGCTCTAATAAATGCATCGAGGTTCAGTTAACTTTGGTGGGACTGTAGAGCCACAGAATCACAGAGTGTGCTGAGTTGGAAGGGATCCACAAGGATCATCAAATCCAAGTCCTGGCCCTGCCCAGGACCATCCCCAAGAGTCACATCAAGTGCCCAAAAGTATTGTCCAAACATTTCATGAGCTATGTCGAGCTGCTGCTGTGCCCACTTCCCTGGGGAGCCTGTTCCAGTGCCCAACCATCCTCTGGATGAAGAACCTTTTTCTAATATCCAACCTAAACCTCCCCTGACACAATGTGAGGCCATTTCCTTGGGTCCTGTCACTGTCACCACAGAGAAGAGATCAAGGTCAGAAAACACACCCAAAAAAAAAAATAATAAACAGACTTACCGAGATGCTTTGACCTGAGAAAAAGTGTGAAGTAGAATGTGAATGCATTGACTGAGTACTGATTTTATATGTATCTTTTCTTCTGTTTTTCTTCTAGAAAAACTAAGCATACTGTCAACCTTCATAGCACCCTTCAAGTACCTGAGTCCTGGCCCAACCACCATGGAGGATGAAGACAATTTAAGTAAGCAGTCTCTTTTCTCTAAAGATGAATAATAAAGTTCAAAAATAAAATCTCTGCAGTGGAGGAGCAATTGTAGAAAGGAGGTGGTTTTGCCACTGTTTGCAGACCATAAGCGGAGTCCCTATGTAAAATCACAGAATCACAGAAAGGAGTTGGAAGGGACCCACAAGGATAATCAAGTCCAGTTCCTGGCCCTGCACAGAACCATCAAATTGGAAATTGATTAACTAGGCTTAAATAAACCAGATATAACCTAAAAATTAACCACTCTTGGCTAATTAGTATTCTCTTGGACCCTTACACCTCAACCAACCATCTGAGCCCATGACGGAAGAGCTGGAGAAAAGTCCTGCTGGGTTTGAAGGAGTTGAGAAGTCTTCCAAACACCAAGAAGCCCAAGAGTGGCAGTTAGGAACTAACAACCTTCAGTAAGCCCCTCCATTTGTCACCTAGAAGCAATTACTGTGTTATCCAGCCCTGCTTATTTTAACACAACTTGAATCTTTAAAAAGGGAGGGAAGCTTTCTGAACCAAATGAGCAATGTTTTAGTATCACCTACCCGACTGGTAGACACGTGCTGCCATGTTGCCCTGTTAGAGCCAGATAGTGGGAGGAATTGGGTATTTTCCCCTTGTTGTTGCTGATCTGCCTTGGTTTGGTCATGGTGTATCGCCAAGGGGAAGAGCTGCTGGAGGAGTGAGGAAGCACAGCCTGCTATTTTCTGCTGCTGAGCATCACATGGACATCCCACTATTCTGCTGCATGGGGAAGGGAGGCTCTTACAGATCTTAGCAAAGGCAAAAAAAATCGTGAAAATCCTTCAAAATTGCTCCCAGGAAGGCTACATTTTCAGGAAGACATATGAGAAGTATACACACACACACACAGAGGAAACATATTATGCACACGATAAACTTGTGCAGGCACCTCCTGCGTAATAGTTCCCAAATGTGCTACTTACTTATTTTTAGGTAATGTAGGAAGTTTGTACAAGCCAAACACTGTAACACCGTTTTCTTATTGCTACTGTAACGCCAAGACAGCTTCGTGCCTGCGTGGGCAGTAAAACAACTCACATGGACAGGGTAAGCTATGTTTTCTGAAAGAGAAACAGCAAATGTCACTGTTTTCAGGGTCATCCTACCCAGTCCTCCCTTCGGTCAAACATATGCTCCAGTGAAAAGGCAACTATTTATTTCTTGGTACACAGAAAACGTTTTAGGTGTTACTATTAGAATCTTTAAATAATTTTTTTAAAATATGAGTTAATTTTAAATCATCCATATTTCTGTGTTCACTTGCAGTATAGTGGTCTAAATCCCACTAAAGCCTATAGCACAGAGGTACCTCTGGAGTAATTCCACATTTTAAAGAGCTTCAGAGATTTGCTCTAAACAAGTGGAAAACCCTTCTGTGTTAACAGTTTAACAGGAGCCCAGGAGACTGCTGGCAAGGTAGAGAAGTAGGTTGCTTATCCCTGTAGTTTTCTGCTCACTGAGCATCCTGTGAGAGTGCTGCTCCCCTGACTGTGCTGTATCAATGGGCAGAGTTCCACCAGCTGAAATGGATACAAATCCTGTGTCACATTCCCTTAGGCCTTCTTTACAGAGAGAGCCATGCAGTTTAACTACACCTGCATTTTCAACAGGTGATTATTAGCATAAACACATGATTTTTGTGGTTTATGATCAATGAACTAATACTAGAAAAACCTATCAAGGGCACTATGCACCTTTGGAATGGAACTGTGAGTAAAGTAATCATCTGTCTCTGATGAGGGTCTAATCTTGAACATGCAAGGAAAGGACCACAGTATTTATCCCCAGAAGGCAGTTGTACCTAAGAATGTAAGAAATGTCACAGAGGAATAGAAATAGGAATCCTAGCTCTGTACGTGGTCTTCAGCATTTGTTAGTGATGCTTTGAGAAAAAGGACATTTAAATGGGGATCCTCCCCTTGGTATATCTTTCTAGCACCTAGCAAAAATTTACTCTGCTAGAGCTTGCACCTGAATCATCATATTTCTCAGACATCAACAGAACTGTCTAGTCTTCTCCAGAGCCCATTGATACTTCTGATCTCCACAACAGCCAGGAACAAGGAGTGATTTAGAGTGTTGTCAAAAAGTGCACCTTTTTATTGCTTCAAGCCTGCTGTCTCTAGTGCTGGGATTGCAAGAAACAGTGAATAATCATTCCCTGTTCACTGCCTACCTGCCTGCCTTTCATGATGTTACAAGCCTATGCCTGCCCCTGGTCTTTGATTGTGCCATCCCCACTTTGCCGTGGGACCAAGGCAGATTATCACCAGCCACAGATACTTTTGAATCCAGGTTGTACCTCTAGCAGGAGTGTATGATTCCTGGGAATCTCATCATGGAGTGCTGCCACAGGCACGGGCTCAGGGCAGCACACACCTCCCCAGTGTCTGCAGAGGGGGCTGATGGTCCCCAACACACTGATTTCAACCACTGCAGCAGTCTTGAAGGACACATTTCAGACTCAGTTCAGTCTGTGCATGTTCAGTTATGAGCGTGTTGGTCAAATTCCTCTTCAGACAGCATGAGGCCCCAGAGCTTTTGTTTCCACAGTGTGAGATACAGCAGCAACCCTGTCTCTAAGAAAAATGTGAATATCCCATTCCAGGAGGCAGAGCTCCAAGCAAACCCTCACCAAAACAATTCCCTTATTTTTGTTTTGAAAACTGTGTCTGTTGCTATCATTTGGATTTCTCCAGGGCCTAAAATGTTCTGGCCCTGAATCAGGAAGGCATGTCCTTAGATATGTCTCCACCACGGGCTGCCCACATTTTCTGCTGCATGCAGCTCTTTGCTAACTTGGACAGAGAGCATGGGAATTTGAGTATCATTGAAGTCGGGTCATTAGATCATTTGAATAATCTCCCTCATTGGTTCGAGCTGTACTAGAGGTGCATGGATTTCACAGCTACTTCAGATAGTTAGGTGGGCAAAGGAGAGTATGTTCATTCTGGAACAGCTAAAGACAATGGCAATCACCTTTCACAAACTTTTCATCTTCATGTTGAGTGAAGTCCTGTACTTTGTTTCACTGGTAAAGTTTCTCTCTGCAGTCTGGTGTTACACACCAATAAAATCTAATGACACTAGTTTTAACAGCCTGAACCCTGTGAGCTGCCAAGGAGTGTTCAACAGCAAAAGAGAAATCATGGCTTATCTAGACTTTTTACATGAAGGTTTAAAAATACATGTGTGTTTTCCTGTATGAGAGAAAAGAGTGATTTCTGTTGTTAGCCTCAAGTTTATTGTTACAAAGTCAAGAGTATCACCCTAAAAATCCCAGCAGAAGCGTTCCCAATTCTTGGTTGTGGAATCAATAAGTGTATGAAGATGGCATCTTGCTTGCAAGAGGAGACTGCCCTACATAGCATTTGATGTAGGAGCTGGCCTTGGACAAAGGCACCATGGCTCTGGCTCCTGGGTTCATACCTCTTGCTCCTGATTCAAGATTTTTCACTTTCGAGTATTCCAGGCATTATGAAAGTCAATCCTTCTAACATCTGCAGTCAATGTGATATAGATTAACAGCAAAAATGTACTCTACATAAGAATCCAGTGTTTACTAAACATTTCTAAATACAGTAACTGCCTGTCTCAGAGCAATAAGTTGAATCAGGAGTTGGCCGTAATACAAATATTGCAAATTCTTTCTTCTAATATGTATAACAGCTTTTCAGTAATATATTGCCCATTGTAATTGAATAGTAAAGATGCCAGTGAAAATGAAGATGCCACCTACCACCTCTTCTTTCTTATCCTCCCTATAAGTTGGCTTGGCAGCAGAATAACCTTCAGCAGGAACAATATTATCTCTTCAAATGTAGCGTGGAGTGTCGGATGGTTAGTTCTGCAGAGCCCTTAAGACCCAGAGACATAGTCAGTGTCATTATTAGTGATGCATTATAGTTCTGAAATGCTCTTGATGAGGCAAACTCTCTAGGTTAACTCTACTGTGCATAATGACCAAAAGGAGAAAAACATGAAAGAGTAGTCAGAAGATTGAGGAATAGTGCATAAATAAATATATTTCACTAACTGCTTCCTTTTCTCCCATTCAATTACTGAAGCAAGTACAAGATCACAATGTCTCCTGATGCTTGTGAAACTGCAAAAATCAATGAATTAAGTTACCTGAGAAGATATTGCAGTGCAAAACTGTGGGAGTATTTTAGAAATCTTACACAATAAATTAGAAACTATTGCCAAAAAACTATGATTTTTTCTTCCTCTTTTTTTTTAACTCCATCCCCCTCTGATGTTATTATTCTCCAACCTTTCATGATGGGATAACCATAATTTATTATCTTTCTTTTTTTCCCCAAATGTAAAAAATATATTTGGGAAAGTCAAGAACAAAGACACTATGAGAAATAACAAGACTGGAAATGATTCACAGTTTTGCATTTTCCCTGTGTGTATCCTCTGACTTACCCCTTTCCTTTTAGTGCTCTTCATTTCTGAAATTGCTTGTGATTGTTCTATTACAGCTGCTTACAGTATTTATCTTGTGTGGTTTGGTGTCATTTGCCTGCTTTGTCTGATTTTCACAATAGAAGTACATGTGCCACCATTAGAGAGGTAATCTTATGTCTGCTACACAGAGGTCTCATAAAAGACACATTTCAAAGACTTCCTATTTCAAAGATACCTGAAAGTATAAAGTAATTTCACATTTCCTGGCAGCTGCCAGGGATCACACAAGTCCATCAGGCTCACAGACTTTCTGAGGCACTCACTGAGTTTAGGCTGCCTCTGATTTACAGGCCATGGTGACTTATGGCTGGTGCAGCTCCTGCTGAGATCTGGGAAGAACTGAGCTGCTTCCTGCTGTTTCAGGACCAGGTGCTCTAAAATCTGGTTGGCTGTAAGGGTCCTTGCACAGATTTTCTTCACTGTGACAAGGCCAAAACACACCATAAATACAGGCATGTCATCACCATGCACACCCAACTTTGTCCACATATCCTTTGTGCCTGATCTCTGGAAGTTTTACACTTGCATTTTTGCATTTTTTTCACTACATCAAGGCAAGCTCTCTGTTGGCCAAAACATGGACTAGACGATTTTATAGACATAACTGAGGACAAATAAGTAATGTTTATTTTATGGTTTTAGTTAACCATTGTTTTATTGAGGGTGGTTGAGGTAAGACGTTAAGGTCACACGTTCATGTTCACAAATCTGCAATTCTCTGACCATGAAAGAAAAAATAGATGGAATAAGACAATATGAATTATAAACACAAATAACCTCTTGAGTTTTCCTATTCAGTGGTGCATAATCAATACAAATTCTTTTCAAAGCTGAATATTGTGTGAAGCAGGAGCTATCTTTCTTTTCGTGCTTCTTGACTACAGTATCATTATGTACCATAATTGGCTCTGTAAAAACCTATTAGGTTAAGATGAGACAGGAGGTGTGAAATACAGACCCAAACCTGTTTCCTGCGAAAAAATATGTCTGCATCAAAATATTTTGCCTTTACTTTAAAAATACACATAACTAAAGAGATATATTCTGAGTGGGAGAAAAACATGAGAAGGGGTCATGATGGAAAATGGCCAGAGCCACTGCCAAGCTGGATAGAGGAGGTTAAAGCTGATATCCCCTTTCCCTTCAGATCAGAGTATCTATAAGTACAGTTGTGAACTCACTAAGAAAACAACACATTATCCTTGTGCCTTAGTTATCATGATCTTTTAAATGTCTTATTTCCAGAGAGGCTGGTTTAAAGATGTCATATTTTATACAGCTGAATACCATGTGATGAAACTTTTCTTTTTCTATTATGTGCGTCTTTTCCTTTCCTTTCCTTCCTCACCTGTCTTCATTCTGTCCCCTTAGCTTCAGAAACTAAAAATTAACTAGTCATTAAGACCTTAATTTGTCAGTTCATGTTCTGCCTCAGCAAAGCACTGCAGAAGAGAGCTCTGCAATAGCTTTGGTGAGACATAGACCCAGGCTGGAAGCTCAGTATGTGCTGCAAGGTTTTCAGGAGAGGGAGCCTAAAGACTCAGTTCTCCAAATGGGCCCCCACACATGGCATTTGAGCCATGATTATTAGTCCTGTCTAAGCAGTGACCCCCTTTCTGTGGAACAATTTGCATGAGTGCAGACAGTGCTCTGATGGGAAAGTCTTCTGATATTTAATACAAGTGTAACGTGTCAGGATATAAAGGAGGTTTTTAACTGTGATGGTTGGTTCTACATAATTCAGTGCAGGCTCCTATGCAGTTGTCAGCCCAGCCTAATACTGGGGTGCAGCAAAGACATTGCACTCCAGCAGAAGCTTCTCAAAGCTTAGACAGCAGCTCACCCCTTACATCTTTGCAGCCAGCTTGTGTTATCAGGGTAGAGAGAAACCCAAACATGGCCATGGCCCTACAGAAAATAGGAGGACCATTCTCTCTAAGAACCATAGAGACTTCTGTGCATGGGATTGACACAGCCTATGCAGGTGGCATGGTCACGTCTGACAATAAGAAACCAAACCCTGGGAAAGGCTCCGTGCCCAGTGCTATTTGGAGTAAAGCAGGCAGCCACGCAGTGCTCTGCTTGGAAGGGGATCAGGTGCATCACTCCTGGCATGGATTGTCTTGTAGGTTGGTTACACTCATATATACTTCCTCCACTTGTCTCTGCCCCAAGGAATGCACAGGAGGGCTGGAAGACATATCGGAGATGCAATACATTTAAACAAACTCATCAGAAATGACAGAAATTTTATAGGATGATTGCTTAGCCAGCAGCACATCTTGTGTCTCATTCAGGACATCAGTGAAATCACTCTCCATTCTCAGCCGTGCCTCTGTTGTGGCACAGAGCATTGCCTTGCAGCGTGGACACTGCACAAGCATGGTCCAGAGCAGTAGGGGATTATTCACTGGTTCAACAACAGAGAGCTCCCTCCATAGCTCCCCACTGTCATTTCATTCCCTTCCTGGCACTCCTGGCAGTCATTCTCTCCCATTGCTTTTCTTTGTCACAGATCATCCTTTACATCAGTAATGGCTCCCATCAGGATGCTCTGGCTTTTCCTGGTCTCATTTGGATTTATCTACAGTTTTTGCAAAATTAGTTGCTGCTGATGCAGAAACTAAGAGTATCTGCAACTGAATTTGACAGAAAGGCACTCACTAAACTGGGATCTGAGTCCACACCGAATTATTGTTTCAAATGCTATGAAGGTCTGTCAGATCATTTCCTAGTCTGGATCCATGATGCTGACAACACAAGAGGGTATGGTGTGAGCAGAGAGAGTCAATGTATTCATTGCAAATATATTATTCAATGCACTGGCCCATTTTTCTGTTTGTGAATCATTTCTGATTTCTAATAATGTGTTCATAAGCATTCACCCACATGGATTATAGAACAATTGTCATCCTAAGGGAATTTTGCAAACTATTCACATTTTAATAGTAATTATCGAGCAGTTCATTTAAGTCACATGGCATCCATTATGCTTCATCTTTGAATGATGTAATCTTTTCTTAAAACAGAAAGCTAATCACTAATAGAAGCGGACCTTTAGGGACAAGTAAACATTCAGAACATGCAAAAAAAACCATGCTAGAAATAATAAACCAGCCATTATACAGATATTTGATGGAAACTCCTAAAAAGGGCTGAGCAATGATTTCTATCTCTTTTTTTTTTAATTTTTGGTTATTCTAACAGCCCTAGGCATAATGTCAGCTACTATGATGACAACTGTAATATGAGTTTTCTTTCTTTACTGACAGGTACCAGCAGTACAGAAGTAAAGGAAAATCGAAACATTGGCAACCTGGAGGATCATCCAATAGCATCTACTGACAGGGCAAGAGGGGGAACATCTAGCAGTAAGAGGAAAAGACCCTTAGAGGAAGGCAATAATGGCCATTTCTGCAAACTCCAGCTTATCTGGAAGAAAGTTTCGTGGTCAGTGACACCAAAGAATGCTCTGGTTCAGCTACATGAACTTAAACCAGGATTACAATATAAAATGGTTTCCCAGACAGGTCCAGTGCATGCTCCAGTCTTTGCTGTCGCTGTGGAAGTAAATGGACTTACATTTGAAGGCACAGGTCCCACAAAAAAGAAAGCCAAAATGCGTGCTGCAGAGTTAGCTCTGAAGTCATTCGTTCAGTTCCCCAATGCCTGCCAAGCCCACTTCGCCATGGGAAACTGCATCAGCCCATCCACGGACTTCACCTCTGATCAGGCAGACTTTCCAGACACTCTGTTCAAGGAGTTCGAACCATCCACACACAGCGAGGACTTCTCAGTCTACAACCCCGTCAATAACGAGCTGCTCTCCACCGCGTACCGACACGGGCGCTTGCTCTGCCACACGCTGGACCTGATGGGCCACAGCAAGCCAGGCAAGCACAGGATGGCCAAAGCAGAGAGCGAGAAGAACCCGGTGGTGCTGCTCAATGAGCTGCGCTCAGGCCTGCGCTATGTCTGTCTCTCGGAGACGGTGGAGAAGCAGCACATCAAGAGCTTTGTGATGGCTGTGCGAGTGGACGGGAGAACATTTGAAGGCTCAGGACGTAGCAAGAAGCTGGCCAAGGGTCAAGCGGCACAGGCGGCCTTGCAGGCCCTCTTTAACATTCGTCTGCCCAGCCACATTCCCAGCAGGAGTAAATGTCATCATTTGCCACAGGTGAGAGCTCCTGGGTAGCTGCCACCACATTGGAGGAACTCTTTCGATGAGTGGGATCGGTATTGCTGTAGCTGTTGTTGGTTTACCAGATGGTTCCTCTGATGGTGCAGCAAGTGTCATGTCACAAAAGAACTCTTTTCCCACAGAAAGAGCCACAGGCAAAAACTTGGAGATAGTATCCTGAAATCATTGGGTACAGTTTGAAGCTCATTCCACAGGAGGCATAGAGGAGAGGGCAAAATATAAGGGGAAATAACAACATTTCAGTTTGCTAGAGAAAATGATACATTGACACAGGCAGAAAACACAGGTCATTCTGTGGTACTGCATCTTTCTTTACAGAAAGGAGCCCATATATAAAGGAATGCTCCATCTCCTCCTTTTAGAGTTAATTTTTGATGAGGACTATGCCGTTCAGAGGAGACATCAGTGATAAGGAATGTCAGTGATAAGGAACGTCACTGATAAGTGTCAGAGCAATTCTGCCACTGGAAAAGTTAAAGATTTTTATTTATTATACGCTTACTATTGGGAGTGATTTTTTTGTTTGGTTGGTTTGATTTGAGGGCTTGGGGTCTTTTGGTTTGTTTTTTGTTTTCAGATATGCCTCCAACAGCACAATGGATACTGAAAGCTTTGAAGTTTTCCTGGAACAAATGTAGAGATTACTGCTGTATTCATATAGAAAACATAGATCTGAGATGCATACTTAGCACATTAAAATTTCATAGTTGGTCATAGGCCAAAGGCTATCTTAGCATTAGTCAGACTTGTGTCTATTTTCTCAGTTTAAAGGAAGTCAGGATTTGCAGGCAATGGGAAGCATTGCATGGGTTCAAGTAATTTATTGATTTGTTTGCATTATCAGAAAAGATTTGATTCACCAGCACCAGGAGGCGATCTACAGCTGCAAAGCTCCCTTTATGAAGGGAGCTGTTAATGTCCAGGATTTAATGCAAAGCACCAGGAGCACCAAGAGTCATTCTGCTGTTGGCTTGCTGTGAGACCCTAGGCAAGTCATTTAAATTCAATATGCCTGTAATAAAAATGAGCATATTATATGAAAGAACACTTCAAGATCCCTAAGTAGTGTGTAAATGCAAATTATGAGTAGCTATTCTCATTAACATTAGTAAAGATGGTCATTATATGTTCAAGAAGTTTGATTGGAGATTAGTCCTTCAGGTAACATGATTGCCTGCAGGACTCAGGAATTATATTTGGTGACCCAGAAGTTTCCTTTCTATGTTTCCAAAAAGGAAATGTGAAAAATGTGAGACATTCTGAAATACATCATAATCCTCCACCTTTCTTTTCATTCCAGTTTGCAGACTCCATGACCAGTGGGATGATAACATAGTTCAATAATAGCAGTCATCTTCACAAAGTGCTTTGCGGGCATTTTGGAAACCTTAGCCAAGATGGCAGTTTCACCCTCCCAGTGCTCCTTCAAAGTACACACAGTTTTAAATGAGATACCTCTAGTGTTTCCTACCCAAATTAATTCTGGTTATAAATAATCCCATTCCACTGGTTGCTTTGTTGCCCCCAGTGAACTTTGCTGGATGTGTCAGCAGCTAAATACGTGTATTTATTGACCTCTGGTTTGTCATGTTCTGAAACTGCGCCACAAGAATCATTGCCTCAGTTCCTGAGCTCTCTGAAATATTCCCTGGTTTCTTGGCTTCATGCTCACCTTCTGCCTGAATATCACATTTTACTTCAGTCTCCAACTGTTCATTAAGCGACATATTCTCCAGTGTATGTTCTCTTTTTTGTGGCCTTTTCTCCTTTCTGTAGGCTGTTGCTCTCCTTATCTTCTTCTCTTCACTGCTCTGGAAGTATAAATGTCAGTGAAAAGGTGTCACTGAACTTTCTCTGTCAGTATTTTTTGAGTGGTTATGCATTGTCCAACTAAAAGATTAGTTTTAATGCCAGCATTCAGCACATTAATTGAGAGATAAGCCTCAACACTGATTTCTGCTGACCTCCTTACAAGCTGCTCTCATCAACAGATATGGCAGCTGTGACACAAAACCTGAGTTTGTGTTACTCGCTAGGTCATAATTCAAATTCCACAGAAACCAACAGATATATTTCCACTGACTTCAACTCAAGTGTTAAATCCAGAAGCATCTTTTCTTGTTCTCACTGTGTTATGCAGTACCTCATCAAGTGACTGCCTTTGCTCCCTGCCTCAGTCAGCCCATCTGGTGTTTGGTCAGTCAAAGCAGTGTAACCGTACTGGGGAGAGTGCAGCTCTCAATATCTGTGGTCAGAGCCAGCTGCTCCAAGCGCTGTTTCAGCTCCTTCTTGTCTCTCTGATCTTGTGGGAACCACATTTTCAAAGACGTGCTTCAAGCCAAGTTTTCAAAACTGTTCCCACTTAGTAGTCTTAGTTTATATCCGTAAGTGTTTAAAAGCAGGAGAGCACCCTGAAACCCAAATAGCTTAGGAGTAGAATTTGAAATATTAGGAGGGATTGATTTCTTCACCGAATAAGGAGCAACTATTGTCCTATACAACCATTCACTTTTTTCATGTGCTTGATTTTATTCATTAGAATATCAAACAGCTGACTCATTGGCAGTGGGGACAGGCAAACAAGATCAGCTGTAAGAGTTTCACTCCTATTTTGAGTATTTTGTAGAATCCAGGAGTGTGTTTATTTCTGTTTGTCCTTTACAAAGAGTATTCCAACTTTTCATGTCTGTGCTCCTGTTCCCCTTGCTATTGTCAGTGGTGTTAGGAGGGCACAATTTGGCTTTTTGTGGTTACAGCCTGACTGGAAACAGGAAATAGCCAAAAATCATGTAACACCAGTAGTCCAGTTATCCTGAACTTTTGGATTTCACAACGTCCAAGAAATTTTAAAAAAAAGCAGATGTCCTTATGTGCTGGGCCTCCAAATCATTGACATTTCTGCCTTGCTCATCAGGGCTCCCAGGGAACCTGGTGTCGCTCAGCCCGGGCCTTGGGTGTGCCCTTGGATGGAAGAGACTGACTAAGGGAGATTCAATGTAAAATGTCAGAAGAGGCACAATAAGAGGAACTACCTAAAGGAGGCTGTAGCCAGGTGGGGGTTGGCCTCTACTCCCAAGCAATCAGCGACAGGACAAGAGGACGTGGTCTGAAGCTGTGCCAGGGTGCTTCCAATTGGACATCAGGAAGAATTTCTTCCCTGACAGGGTGGTTAAGCATTGGAGTGGACTGCTGAGGGGGGTGGTAGAGTCACCAACCCTGGAAGTGTTCAAGAAAGATTGGACGTGGCCCTGAGTAATGTGGTTTACTTGGCATGGTGATGTTCAGTCAAAGGTTGGACTTGATGATTTTGGGAATCTTTTCCAGCCTTAATGATTTTGTGACTTTGTGTTTCTGTATCATCCAGTTTGTCCTGAGAGGTGGTGTCTGCACAGGAGGCTTCCTGAATCACCAGGAAATGCACAGCATGGATATAAAACCCTGTCACCTTGATCTCTTCTGATTCAGGTGAAACAAAGGGCTACAAGAATAGCAAAGCCAGAAATAGATAAACTCCCTGGGTCATCTTCAATCCAACTTGCTTCTTCAGCTGCCTCTCACCATGAAAACACTTACTGAAAACACACCATGCAATTCTGAGCACTTTACAATACCAATGCTTTCTTAAAAGAACATCCCTGTGCCTCTGACTTTCTTTCCTGTGATTGCTGAACTATGTGTTTGGGCTAACTGCAAAATTGTACACAAACAGTAAACAAAAGCATCTCACAATTTACACCAGAAAAAAAAATTAATAAATTGAAGCCAAGATAATTGAGATTATGCCTTCTTTACAGCCACCAGTGCATCAATCCACTTCTGTGAGTCAATAGGTACAATAGTGACTGGAAGACCTGTGCACTTGCCCGTGTATAGGATGAAGAGAAGGTAGCTGAGATAACCCAAGAACCACCTGAAATGGTCACAAGATTTTTCCCATCAATCTGCCAGTTCTTCCTCAACCAGATGTTTGATCTGTGCTAGGCACTGAAGTGCAAGATAAATACTATTGGTGGTCAGAGACTGGGCACACGGTGTTGACTGGAGTAGCCAAGACCTGCTAAACCCACAGCAGAGATAAAGTGAATCAGGAGAATGGAAATTACAACTCTTCACTGCACCTTGTATAAGGCACTAAATACTACTCCTTGTTTCCTGGCATACTTGGTCTGAACTCATATTCTCTGTCAAATAAAATGAAATTTCTTCAATTATCAGCTTTCATGGAAGTCTGACAATTGTTTCTTCCCACTTTGGAAGCTCATGTTCTTACATTCCAATGCAGGAGGCAACATCAGAGGGTGCTGACCTAACTAGTGAGTGCACTGGCAGAAATTCATCCACACACTCCCAGGCTTTCCAAGTGCAGTGTGTTCAATTCAGGAGATCAAGGTGGCCCCCAGCTGCATCTGACCAACTTGCAATTGTTTTTCTAATCTTGTAGTCCTTCTAACCTGTCTTAGTCTAAATGGCATTCTACTGCTGTAGAGGAATACCATTAATTAATATTGCCATAACAAATTAGTAAAAGAAGAGTGCTTGGATTTCAAATGGATCTAAATTAGAAAAGATTAAGGTGTGAAAAGGTGTGAAAATCACTTTCACTCTGCTTTGAAATGACTTAACGCTGCTGTTGCTGGTTCACATCCAGAGCCTCCAGAGCAGTGGTTGTCTATTTATTTTAACAAAACCTCATTGTGTTTTGTGTGTGTATCATCAAAAAGAAGCAGGGTTTCTCTCTTTGGCAAATACAGCTAACCTTTTGGATCTAGTTAAATCCCCTATTTGCCAAAAGCTTCATTTGCAGGCTAAAGCAACCTCAATCCTACATTGCAGTGATTCTTTACTTTGAGCAGGTCAAGGACTCCTGCCAGTTAACTTCAGTGTCACCTTGGTGAGACAGTGGCATCATCATGGGAAGAACAACCACCATGTCAGGGAAAGACACATACCCCACGCCTCTCATCCACTTCTCTCCAGAAACCTGTTTCCCTGTGTTGCAAAACTGGTTCATTTTCATGCAGTGTCAGTTGTTTCTGCCTCCTTAACTTTATTTCTCTCACTATCCTCGTTCGCCAACTTCCTGGAGACTGTGGCCTCTCGCCTGTGTCACAGTTAAGCCAGGGCTGAGGTTGGCAGTGATATATTTGACTCCAGTGTGAAGAGCAGCAGCACATGGAGCAGGCATTGAGCTTTGAGAAGCTGTTCCAGTAGGCTTCTGTGAAAAGCTTTGTCTGGTCAACCAAGCAGGTATTGTTTTATAACCTAGTCTGTTTTCTCCTGCACAAGGAGAAACAGCCGATAGGGGGGTGTGTGCGTGTGTGTGTAGCTCCTGCTGGGGATGCAAGAAAGAGAAATGGTGGGGACCAGAGAGATGCCTCTGCAATGCAAATAACATTTGATTTTCAACCATCTATTTCTTACTCTGCAGGTGGGGAAAGTTACTTTTATAATCAGAGCTACAGGCAATCAAGAAATTTATAGGATTATAGTTTCTTAAGCGAAACAATGGCAAAAGAACCAATTTAGAGGTACAGCATTAATTTACTGGATACTGTTGTAATCAGTACATCATACTGTTATCTTGGCTGCTAATTAGATTGTAGTCACTTTTAGGCTCACAGCTGAGGAACCAGGACCACCTCCTCACCCTTCATACAAGTCCAATATAAAAGATTATGATAATCCCCAGCCTGAGTCTCAGATGAAGAAATTACTTTGGTTTAATGTATATAATCCATGCAAGATCAAACAGAGATGCAGAATGGCTTCCTACATGGAATTACAGGAAACAAATTAACAGGGTAGAAAGGACTCTGGTCACTTGCTCTCACAGCATCAGCACATATATGTAGACACATTAAGGGGTTTGCACATGAAAACCAGTCATCACTGCAAAACTACCGATTACTTTGCATCAGCTGGGCTCCAATAATGCTGCAGAGAGAAGTTGGTGTATCCATCTCCACACTCCTGCCTCTCTCTTTCGCTCCTCAGTTGCAGCTCTCTGTAACTCCCAGCCATAGATAACTCCAATCCCCAGAAGATTCCCCTGCGCTCGTCTTTAAGTCCTATGTGATATAGAGCATGCTCAGGGCTTTCAGAGCATTAGCTATGCTAAACAAAACTCTCCTAGCGGAGATGTTAAATTCTAAATGTACCACTCACCTAGTTAATAACACTTAGAAGAACTGCAATAATCATGGTAATTAGTTAATGAATGGCCAATCTTAATTTACAGAAGTGAAAAAATAATTGTAATATCTTCAAGAAAAAAATCTATAAGGCTGAAAGGTATTTTTCTACATAATTTAAGTTCATAAGCAATCCAAAACTCTTTTTCCTCTGAAAAGAAAGGAAAATCAAAATTATCTAATTTTCCCTTATAAAGACTAAAACGGTCCACAGTGATTAAACTGCATTCAGAACAAGGTAAATCTGATTTAACCATCTAACTTGGCTGCTGGGTGCTCTTTTAGTTCTTCAGTAGTTGAAAATACTTCATACTGTCCTTGCATCCACAGAAACAGTGTCTGATTTTGTCCCTTCAGATTCTAGATTGCTTATTAAACGTGGCTAGTGAGACACAGCGTGGACTCTGCTGACTTGTGCTATTTACCTCAATAAACCAGCCTTATCTATCCATGAAGCTGATGGTGTGGATCTGATTTGTGAAGAATTATTATTTGTGCAACCTATTAGGGTGAAACAGTTTGTACAGAATGATTAGGGCTCCAGCAACCAGCAGACCTAGTTAGTCCATGAAAGCTGAATCCCAGTCTGGTGTCATCCATAAAACCTTCTAAACCAGACACTCTCGCAGCTGTCAGAGTTGCTTCTGTTGTTTTCTGGCTTTGTAAGTGAGCTAGGGACACTTCAAAAGCTCCCGGCAAGCTGGACCTCGTTAAAGCTCCGCTTAATCTTGGACTTGAATCCTGACTTTGTTTATGATGCTTCATTATTACCTACTAAATACAAGCCATGATCGTTCTGCTGCGCTAAATGGAGCTGTAATACAAGCGCCCGGAGTGAATTTTTCTTTGGTTGACTTCCATGCAAAGCCTTTTCTGTTTGAGCTGGAGTGCTACAGTCATGCCAAAACCACGTTCTTTATCTATTTTTATCTGTAGTCACATCTAGGAAGCCTTAATTATTGAAGCAGATTTTTCCTTCTATGTAGAGAGTACCAGAAGCAAGCTCCTAGCATTTATTTTACAATGACTACCTCCCTCTTGTGGTCCTTGTGCCAGCCCTGTGGCAGGCAGATCATCATCGTGTGAGGGGAAAACTAACAATACAAAATGCCAACAGCACCTTGGAGGGCAGTGGTGCAGAGCCTCCCAGTGATGCTGCTGAGAATCCCAGTGCCACATGCAGCAGAGGGACCACTCCCTTCTGCTGAAAAGGGAACATCTTTGTCCATTTGATTTTTCTAGCAAGTGTTAGCCTTTAAATAGCGAATTTGTGTAGTAGTCATGGAGAAAACCAACATTTCTCCTGCCCCTTTATCTCAGCTAAAATGGCCATGCATACTGCATTGAGAAAGGATTATGTACATACACACACAAAATAGTATGCAGGTCATAAAATTCAATAGGGAAAATGTTTTTAGGGCTTAATCTTAGGACTGTTGAGAAGTAATGGACAGAACAGACTTCAGACTTGTTATACTGGATGTAAAATGTGATTCATGTGTTTAGACACTTATACAACCAGAGAGAAGTGGCTCAGGTTCTTTGAGATAGTAAAATCCTTTGTTGTTTACAAAGTGCTTTCTTTATAGGAACATCTTACAAGTGAGTTTGGATTTTTAATGGGAGCAAAATTTTAGAGCAAGGATGTTGGTTTTTTTTCTCTTTGCACATATATGATGCATGATGTGAACTTTTGTTAAGATAAAATATTTTTACAAACTTCTGAGAAATAGAAATGGGAGATACATGCAAGTAATCACTGGGAAAGTGGGTAAATTATTCACCTTTTTTTATCACATTTTATTCAATCAAAGCAATCAGCATTTTCTGTCTCAGACTGTATTCTCATAGAATGCAGTCTCACAGACTGCCTTCTTAGACTGTATTATAAGAAACATAAAATACATCCATTAAACTTTTCTCCTCTACCTATAATACTGCAGTATTATTGTGTTTAGACAAATTCATGTTGCTTTTTCATCCTTTCCAGTTTTCTAATTGACAAGTCAGAGTCTACTTCCAAACAAGCTGTTATTTCCTATTTGTCTTCTGAAGTGGGTAGACATTTGATACAAAAATACCTAAGCATTGCTCTTAACCTACTTGTCATCACATCTACTGCAGACACCAGCCCCACAATCAGATCTGAATTCAGACAATAGAACCTTAAAATCAGTGCTTCAATGAGATGTCATCCAAATGAACCCATGCTACTGAAGCCGTGCTAATTTGCAATTCCTTTTGTGCTGTCTCTTCTTGCTCTCTTTATCCAGTTCATCTTTAAAAACTAAAGGTGGAAAGAGTACATTCCCTGAGCAAACATAGTCAATTAACAAAATGAATGTGGTGTGGTTTGTTCAGAAAAATAGTCTAAGCATCCTATGATTTCTCAGTTTTCTGTTCGTGTTGAGTTCTCTTCTTACTGAGTTCCTGTTTTTAGGCCATCTTCTATGAACTGGGCAGTAATGCTCACAGAAATAATTATAACCAACTCCTTTCCCTCTTATGTGGGTCATTGCTTTAATAGGTTAAACACAAAGAATAATGTGTGTCCCCAAGGGTCACACTCCCTGGTGGGGAGGGTGGAGACAGCTGCACTGCCTTCATTTCTTGTTTGGTAATTAGTTCTTATCCAAATCAACTTTGCCCTATACTTTCAAGGAATAATCCTCACAGGGATATTGGAAAACAAACTCATCCTGAATGAGACCCCTCTTTTCTTCTACTGTCCTTGAAATACACACAAGTCATTCTAACCCCGGTGCCTGATGACCCTTGTACACCCATCATATGGAGAACAGCTCAGAACAGCACCCCAAAGATAGTTAGGGCTTGGTTGTCCTTGTCTTTGCACAGAAGGAGTGTCCAAGAGAGGAGTAAAAATGCTTGTTTAATCCTGACCCAGCTACACAGAAACCCCCTGCAAACCAAGCCAGTGGCCACCAACATGAAGCAGCCAAAAAAAAAAAAAACAGCTAGAAAGAAGTGGGGAGCAGTGGTTGGTAACACAGCAGTCAAGTTTCCTGAAGGCTCATGGTTATGGCAGCAGTGAGGGGCAGATGTGCTGATTGATGCTCACTACAGGACACAAATCAGAGACTCACTGAAGTTTTTGTGTCTGAGTATCAGCAGCTTGCTCAAAACAGGAAACATATCACATGGCTGTTAAACTGTGGTCCAAGCCAAAAGTTAGCAGGCACCACTTGGAAAACAGCATGAAAATAGTGTCCTATAATAATTTTTATAGCTTCTCATGACACAATCACATGGAGAAAAGAGGAATTGCCCATGAAGGTCACCAGTCTGGAAAACACCTTCGGAGATGCCAAAGGTAGTTATGAGGTCTTACCCAAGAAAACCAAAAAAAGCCATGGCACATTAATTCCTATGGATCCTATGGATTACTGACTTGCAACTCAGCCCAAGGGTTTTGCACTTCCCAGCAAGGACTAACAACACATTAAAACATTGTCATATTTTGCTGCCTTTTGTGGCATTGCATGTTCTCCCTTCAGTGCTCAATTAAATCCATCAGGACTTTTTCCTATATGGAGTTCCATGGACATTACCAGAACAAGGGGCATGAGCTGTTGACACAAAAATATCTTTGTCCATTCTGTGCCTGACTTCTTCAATAATGCACTTTCAGTGCTGCAGCACATTCCTGCTGGTCATAATTCATACACATCTGTCTGGCTCTCTGATGGTTTGGGCGTGGCCGAAACCATCAACATTTACTCTTGGCAAGTGTCTCAGCATGGCTGGAGGAGTCTGTGGTCTGTATTTGCCCTTCCACCTGGTGCTGGCTACTAATTAGAGAAGACAGCAAGACATCTTAAAATTTATTTATCTGCTAAATAAACTGACTGTTTTACTCAAATTCACAAAAAAATCTGAAAAAGAAAGCCACAAAGTATTGCCATATGAACTGTCAAGTAGAAATTATTTTTCCCTTCCTTTTTTTTTAATTTAAATGCATGATATTTTTGGTCACAGTCATAATACTACTCATAGGAGATGCCCTCTGCCTTTCCAGGGCAAGAGCCTTCAGCTGCATATTTTATACTTTGACTTTGCGAGAGAACAAAGTACAAGAGGGATAGGCTACTGCTATCACCAGGCTCTGGAGAACCCTGATGGGAAGAAATTAATAGCATTCCCCAAAATACTGACAAGCTACAGTGCATAGATTTTCCTTTTAAGTCCTATATTCATGAAAAAAAGGTAACAAGACTCAAATTTACTAGTCTTTGATACAGATATTTTGAAAAATTTTTTCCCCCTATGAATAGGCAGGAGCCTAAATTTATATCTTTGCCTGCATCTCTTCTTGGACATTTGTGAACTTGGAGAGATCTTAAGCTCTCCTCTCTCCAAAAGAAAAAAAGTTTTTAAAAAGCATTCTCCTTTATATAACAAAAATCAGTCAGGCAAGCCAAAGTAGATAGTCCTTACAGGCAGACTAACATCCTTGCCACGTAACAGAGCTGGAATCTAGCAGATATCTGAGCAAAGCTTCCCCGTGGCAGACCAGGAGCAACTTGTGCAAATCCAAGGGATCTGTTGGGGAGCCCTTGATAACAGCAGGTCACCATGTAAACACCAATGAAGCTGAACTGAGCAGGGGCAGAGAAAGAAACATTGCAAAGACAAGCTGGGGGGGCGGGAAAAGCTTCCAGGCTGCTTTTGGCAGAAATTGATCCAAACAAACTAAACACTCCTACTGTAGTGGTTAGCAGCAGCTGGGTTTTTCTTCTCCCTTTCAAAACGTGAGATGCCAACAGAGGGATCAGCACAGGCCACTTGCCTCTCCTAGGCAGTGTATGTGGTGTGCAGGAGCAGGGCTGCTCCCAGCTGCAGATATGAGGGCACCTGCTGGAGTCAGGAATAGAAGCTTAAAATACAAAAATTACTCCACTGAGAACCTGGGAACAGTTTTTATGGAGTGAGGGGTGGAACTGACCCCCTTGGTGAAAACTGGGCAAAACCCACAACTCTGGGAAGGAAACTGTTGGAGTTACAGCACAGTCTTCAAGTGAAATCCTTGCAAAGGCACGCATAGGGAAATGCTTTGACAGTAATTTGAGCTGTGTTTCTCTACCTATGCCATGTACTGTATTCTGGGAGCCTATTTTTTTGCACATATACTTGCTACCATTACAAATATTAAAAGTCCTTTGTGTGGCTGGGAAATTATGGTGAATAACTGAACCAACATAAACTAAATTTTCTCTGATATACATAGGCACGAAGCCACAAAACACTGTGGGAAGATAATACCTTTATTCCATATTCCCACAGGCATAAACCAGAGCAGAATTTCAACCTGTGGAATTTTAGCAAATAAAACTTATCCTGCAATATGTTGCAGCTGTTTCTCATTCCATCCTACAGCTGATAAATAGCTAATCTCCAGTTCAGGCCTCTCTATTTAAATAAGCCCACTAAAAAGTTTAGCTATCTCTGACTGAACTACTTCAGCTGAATATCCTTAGTTCACTGCTTCTGGCCTCTATTAAATGCAATTCAGGTAAATTCTGTTTTCTACAAATATTTGTTTCTCTCTTGGCACAGCTGGTATCAGGTCCTGCTAAAAGCTTTCAGACTGGAAGAAAAGTCTGAAAAATATGTTATTTAGTAAGCATAACTAAGCATCTCTAATACTAGGAAGACAGAGGATTTCTTCTGTGTTAGCTGCTAACAAATACATCGCTCTCCACGGGCAGCCTCACCCCCGCCATTAAAACTGGCGATTTTGCAGAGCTGTGACCAAAAAGGGAAAAAGGAGCCACATCTTTCCCTGAAGCACAGCTGACAAGCAAGAGCTGTGAGACACCGTCGATTTGCTGCATATTCTGCTTACCTGCTCTGCCACGGTAGGAGCTGCCTCTTTCCCCGCTGGTGCCGGGCAGCGATCCGGCTGCCGGCAGAGAGGGCAGCTCTGCCCTGCCAGGGCACATCTCCCACGGCACAGGCTCACAGGTGCCTCCCTAGGTACTCAGCCTTGTTTCACCTTCCCAGCTCTGACTGCCCCGTTGCTGGTTTCTGTTTTCTGGCCCTTCCACTATCAGAAGCGATCTCCTCTCTCCCAGCACACCCCATCCAGGCAGGAGCAGGCTGGAGCTGGAAGGAAGCAGCTGTGAGAACAATTCAGTGCGATTTTAGGTTAAGTGTTAGGTGCCCCGTCCTTGTGATAATCGCTGGCATTAGAGCACATTAACACAATTGCACTTGCTGCAAATTAACAGCGATCGGTGCAGAGGCACAATATCGAGTGCAGTAATAATACACATGTATGAAAAGCAACATGATCTCTACCTAATTAATTAATAACTGGTTACTGATTAAAAGGGGAGCATTTGGAGCTAAATGTGTCCTTGACAACACTAACGGGATTGGTTTAGCCCTGATTGTTTTTTCCAATAAAACACATAAGTGCAAATAATTGCTTCCACTATATCATGGAATTAGTTCCATGACAGTTCAGCTGATTACTTCAAGGTTTTATCTGTGTTTTGTAGCTGCAAGATCAGCTACCGTTTTGCACCTTAGCAGCTGGTAGCGAAACACTCTTCTGTTTATATGTATTGCATGTAACGTAGCAGGAGAAGCAGAATCAATACTGTAGATATATACAGTACCTGCATCACAAAGGTTACCACGCTCAGAAAATAGCTGATGAAAACTTGAGCTAATGAGCTGAAACATCCTGCAAGTAATTCCTAGCATCACTAAAAACAATAATATAACTTTGCCTGACACGGGTAATCCTCCGCAGACTGAGGGAAGCATAATTTTTTCTGGAAGGGAGTTTTGTGGTCCACTGAGGGTTTGAGTGAGATATGGGATATACCTTATGAGTGAGGAGTGGCTCGTAACTCAGGAGAGGTGGAACCTAAATGAAGTCACAGAGGTCATTCTTATTTTATCACTGGGGAAAATACGCCCTGTATATCACAGCTTTTTCACACATTTAGTTAGTGGGATAATTCTGGGTACGACAAAATGTTCATGTTTTTTCATCTTGTATTTAGTGAACAGAAAGCTTTTAAAACAGCTAAAAACAATTGCAGAGGGACCATTTGCCTTGCAAGTCCAAAGTTAGGCTTCTTTACCTAAGTTTAATGAAATACTTGGGAACTCTGTGGTTTGTTTAGGGTATGGAGCTATCAGTTAAATATTTTTGCACATTTTTCCATACATTTTTTGCAGCTGCTGCAGTGCAGAATCTAGACGGGCCAATGAAGCACTCAGAGAAGTTTGCCCATCCTTTAATCTCCCTTCGTGATAGCAGTCATTCATATCATGTATTTCTGCAGAAGAGATTTCTGTGCATATTTTCAGGCTGCTTTCCTAACAAAATTAGCTTTTTGTGATCAGCTCTCTGCTGCTCTTAGCAATCCTTGAGACTGTTCAACCATATTTGATAGCATAAGATATCTCAAGGCATTCATTCTTCCATACATTTTAAAAATAGGGACTTCAAAGGAGCAAGAGCAACCCAAACTAGTCCTGCACAGGGGGCAATGCAGCCACCTCCAAGGCAGCAGCAAGCAAGCCAGGCAGCATGTTGGCAAGACATTATGGTGTCTCCATTTCATCCTGTGTCTTCTCTTCATAGTTCAGGGGGCCTGTGCACCCTCTTTTAGAGGTCTGAGTCAATTTGAGCCTGAAGAATCACAGAGGGTGATGGGTTCCTGGTGGATGGAGAGGCTGAGCCCATGTGTTGGTCTGGGACAAAACCTGAAAGTGCAAATAGGAGGGCAGTCATCTCAGTGCTTGCTTGGTGGGGCCAAGGGAGCAGGCAAGAAATAGACAACATTTTTTCTTTAATTTGTACCTATGTAGGTAACCCAAAAGTGATCATCAAAGTTTAAATGTATTGTAGTAACAGCTGTGAACAATTTCACTGTTACTCAATGCAGTGTTCAGCCAGTTCAAAAGACTGTCAGTAATCCTAACAAAGCTATTTCTCCTTCTCTCAGACTGTAAGATAAACTCAGGCATAGAATGGTTGCATTATCCTTTTTTTCTAACATATCTAGTTCTGATTGTTGACAGGCTTTATTAGCAAGAAGCAGAAAGGTTGAGAAATGGTTGATTAGAGGTTCAGCTGTAAACTGGAAATATCCTAAGTCAGATGTCTGTTGATGAATCTGTTGTGGTACATTTGTTATTTGTTTGTGGTATATTTGTTAGGATAGATGGGGCAGGTGCTAAAATCCTTATTTGGCAAAATTGAAGCCGATCGATGTTGACGCTGGGTTAGACAGGAGTATTTGTTTCATTTGGCAGCTGCAAAAGGGGTTGGAGTTTGTTAGAGAAAGGGGGCAGTCCACAATGCATCTGTGGGGTTATGAGCCGTGTATCATGAGATGAATGAGCCAGTGTTAGGAGGAAACTGAGTGGGTGCCTGCTTTTGGCTGGGATAGACCTAATTTTCTTCATAGCAGCTTGTATGGTGCTGCGTTTTGAATTCGTGAACAAAACAGTGTTGACAAAACACCAGGGTCTTACCTGTGGCTGGGCAGGACCTACACAGCATCAAGGCTTCTCTGCTTCTTACCAGGGTAAACCCATGACAGTGGCACAGGGTCACAGCTGTGGGAGGTATGTAAAGTCACCATTTATAAATCTACACTGACATGCTGGCTTCCACTGAAGCCAGTGGGAAAACTTTGTTTGGTGCAGATTCCATGTTAGAAAGCCACATTAGGGAATATTTATACAAGAAAATGGTGAGATAGTGCAACCTAAAACCCACACTGATGGCTGTTCTCAGAAAGCTCCCTGGTTTCCGTTCATACCTTGAGGGGCTAATCAATAAAGCATAATTATCTCCTCTGTTTATAGGGTGATGCTTGTTCTCAGTTTGAATCGAAAACTATTGAAAGGGCATATGAGGAAGACCTGAATATATGTGTCAGGATCAATTTAGAGGTTGAATTGCTTATAATGGCTTTTTAATGTCAATGCAGATATCTCTGAGTGGCCTAAAGAAAGGGTGGCAAAAAAAGTAACTGTGTCACCAGCTAGTTTTACTTTTTTTTTAATTTAAAGGGATATTGTCAACAGGAAACCTAGCTTAGTATAGCTCTAAATACAGCACTTTGCATTTTTGTGATGCAGCCTGTGATTGCTTTATTTATTTTAGCTTTCTTTTCTCCATGGTTGCTATTGGAAGATTCAAATTTAAAAAAAAAAAGAAAGAAAGAAAGAAAAAGAAAGGCAATTTGATCACTAAATATGGAATTTGCTGAAAGTATGAAGTTGTTTGTAAAAGGTTTTCATAAATGGGATCACAGAACAGCTGAGGTTGGAAGGAATCTCTGGAGGTCATCTAGTCCAGTCCCTGCTCAAGCAGGACCAGCTGCAGCTGGTTGACCACTTGTGGTTTTGAGTATGACAACAGATGGAGACTCCACAACTTCCCTCTGCAGCCTTCTTGCATTCAGATTGAATTTAAGGTTTTAATTTGTGCCCCTTGCCTCTTGTCCTGTCACTGGGCACCACCAAGAAGAGTCTGGCTCTCTCGTCTTCATTCCCTCCCATCAGGTATTTCTATGCATTAATGACATCCCATGGAGCCTTCTCTTCTCCAGGCTGGACAGTCCATCTCTTGCAGTCTCTCCTACGAGAAATGCTCCAGTCTCTTGATCACAGCCCTTTGTTGGACTCAGTCCAGTATGTCCGTCTCTCTGTCCCACTTTTACTGGGCAGCTGAGCACCGGACCCAGCACTCCCAGTGTGTCTCACCAATGCTGAGCAGTGGGAGAGGATCATCTCCCTCGATCTGCTGGCAGTGCTCTTTCTAATGCGGCTCAGGCAGCTGTTTGCCTTCTTTGTCATGAAGTCACACTGCTGGCTCAGGGTCAGCTTGTTATCCACCAGGATCCCAAGGTCCTTCTCAGCAAATCTGCTTTTTATGTGGTCAGCCCCGAGCCCATCTGCATGCCTGGAACTGTTGTTCCCCAGGTGCAGACTTGACATATCTCCATGTGAAATTCATGAGGTCCTTGTCAGGCCATTTCTCCAGCCTGCTGAGGTCCCTCTGGGTGGCAGCATGACCCTCTGATGTATCAGCCACTCCTCGCCATGTTTCATCACCAGCAAGCTTGCTGAAGGTACACTGTGCCCCACCATCCAGATCATTTATGAAGAGGTTAATAGCATTGGACCTAGTGTTGACCCTGGGGTACACCATTAGTGACATGCCAACAAGAGGACTTCGTGACACTGTTCCTACCCCTCTGCCCCCAGTCTTTCAGCCAGTTTTCAATCCAGTTCACTGCCCACTAACCATCTAACCCATACATTGTCAGCTTGTGCATTATGCTGCTGTGGGAGATGGTGTCAAAGGCTTTAATAAAGCCGGGGCAAGCAACGTCCACTTCTCTCCCCTCATCCACCAAGCCAGTCACTTCATTATAGAAGGCTATCAGGGTTTCTAAAGCACAATTTCCCCTTCATAAATCAATGCATACTGTTCCTCAACCTCCTTCTTGTCCTTTGTGTTTGGAAAAACTTGGAGGAGGATTTTATCCACCACCTTCTTGGGGGTGGAGGTGAGACTGCAAGGCTTGCAGTTCCCAGGTTCTTCCTTCTTGTCCATTTTGAAGACAGAAGTGACATTTGCTCTTCTCTAGTCTTCAGGAAACTCTATCAGTTGCCGTGGGCAGAAGCAGGAGAGAGCAGGGTATTTTCGATTTGGTTTTCCTCTGAGCAGCAAGTTACTGAGCTACTTTCAGGAAAAAACATTACAACACTTCCTTGGTCAGTGCTGTGCTGGAAGCTGAATGATGAGATCAAAACAGCCCTCTCTGACTTTAAAATCTTTGGGTTCAAAATTACTCATAATACTGTCCAGTCAAATACAACTGATAAAAATACAGCACCTTTTCTGTAAGTTGATCATGTCCCTTTAGCACGATTATTCAGTAGTCCTAAACGCTCTTGTTAATAATGTGTGACAGGCAACTGTGATGGGAATGCTTCATGATTGCTCCTTATGTGATATCATGCTGGGATTGCAGACCCATGCTCTGCTGTTTTGTTATCTGTACTTCATTTCAGACATGTTTTATTATAGTACCTTAAAAGGAAGAACGGAACATTTTATATTTTCTTGCCAAACCCCTTCTGTTTTTTTCTTTTTCCTTAAAGAATTTTTATTATCTATCTTTTACTGTGTATCACATCATTATCTTCACCTGTTAGGGGAAAAAATGAATGGACTTACAGTGTACAACAGACTGACAGCAAATCATAGCAGGGATGTTCCCTTCAGAATGACAGTTATACCCTAGATGGCACAGTGACTAAATAACTCATTGTGAGAAACTCCTTCTCACAGACAGTTGTTAAATTGAAGGTATTACCAAAACAGAATGCAAGAATTATTGCTTGTTCTATGGTCATTTTTCTTTAGGTAAGAATATAAGCTTCTTTTTTTTCTTTCTATTAGAAACAAACTGAAAGAACCAATCCAGCCCTCAGCATCGTTACAGCACCATTACAGTTTATGCTGACCTAGTATTTTTACTATAAATCCTGTTTTCCACATGAGTCTTGGGACCAGGGTTCATTTGCAGTCTAGGCTTGTTTGAGGGAAAATATTTTTTAATGCACTTTGATGGCTGAGCCGGGACCTTTTAAAATTTTCAAGAAAGTGACATAAAAATAAAAATTAATTATTTCAGATTATTTCTAATATTACTCTTTCATTTTAATGAACAAAGAATCTAGATTTCAGTTTGGAGCTGAGATTTTGCTAAAACTTAATGGGAAATTCGTATAGGTCTGAATGATCACAATCAACCCATTAAGATGAATATCTTAATTTATTTAGAAAAGGGCCTAATTTTTGCTAAGGCATGACTATTCAGAAACTTTATAAATGCAATCCAAAACTCAGGTAGCCCTGGTACTGCAAAGACTGACTGCAAGGTGTTTGGTTTCATTAGGAGGTTGGCAGCAGACCTGTAATGCAGATGAGCAGATCTACCTACTTCAAACCCAGTACAGACACAATAGATTAACAAAACAGTGTCCACTCAGAATGGGAAAAAAGAAAACACATCTGGTTCCTGCTGAGACACACAGCAGGAGTGCACTAAGTGCCCGCAGTAGAGGTGACTGAAGCCTGTTCTTTGGGACGAGGACCAGTCCTGCTGCCAGCAGAGCTGGCACTGCTGAGGAGCTGCTGGGGATGTTTCCAGCCAGCATGGCTGGCTGTGGTAGAGGAGGCCTGGCCATCACTCCAGCTCATGTTATGGCCCACACTGTGTAGCTGCAGGGAGGAAAGATGTGCTTTTAAGCCTAGTTCCAACAGAGTTCAGCATTTTCCCAGCAGCTCTGTGGCAACTGAGAGGGACTGCAATCCCCTCTGTGTCCCTGTGCCCAGCAGGTCCTGGCCAAGTGTCACCACGGAACTGTGTGTGAGGGCCCTGGCAGCAGACAGGAGCAGGGTCCTATCACAAACACCAGCTAAACCAGGCTCCAGCCCAGCCCACTCCCATCAGGACAGGGATACATGTTGGAGAGGATCTGCCAGGGCCCTGTCTTAGTCTATCCCTCTGTCTTACTGAGCAGAATGCTCTAGCTGAGGCTGTTCTGGATGGTGTAAGCCATCTGGATTTAGTTAGGGCTTGTTCTGATTGCCCATGGTGTGCTGGATCAGCAACATCTCTAGGCAGGGACAGGAAGGGGACAGGAAGCAGTTTTGTGCCGGCAGGGTGCCCAGTCCCTGTGCACGGGGAGAGCTCCCACTGGGCAGTGGGCTCTGCTCCACCCATCACATTAGTGCTCAAACACACAGCAACCTGCCCAGCAGCATAGCTGGAGTCATCCTCTAGGATAACTGAGCCTCGTCAACCCAATTCCTGCTTTCCAGAGCCTGAAGGTGAAATTATGATTGACTCTTGCTTGAAAAATGAGAAAGGGAGGAGAGAAAACAGCTCCCATTCCTGTCTCCCTGCTGGTTTGTAAGTACATGACAATAACACAGCTGCACACGGTCTTACACCGGTTTAGCTTCATACAGAGATTAACAGCTGATTTAAATTCAGCAGGTGGAAGTTTTCTGTGTGGACAAGACTCAAGTTGATAGGAAATCAATGAGTTTAGACATTTCTAAATTCTTCCCTGGTGCCAGGCAGTACAAAATTCTGTAGCCCTGGGGTAAGTGACTATATGAGGTGCAGGTCAACATCGAGTCAGGCCAACTGGATGATTCTGATAAAATCTGTTTTCTGCCACCCATTTCACATCCCATCTCGTTTAATTTTATTTTCAGATACCGGTATTAAAATTACTTCAGGATCCTAGTTTTATGTGGCAAAGATGAGGGACAGAGAGAGAGATTGAGAGGGCTGTTTGCAAAACTGTCAAGAACACGGAACAGTCCAAGTGTGAAACCCATTCACCTTCACTTTATGCTGTTGATGGGTATAATAAAATATTTTTCATTCATCCATCAAAAAAGTTAGAGCTATTTACACATATATATGCAGAATGCCCAATGTGATTTGGCATAAATGCTTTAATCACATGCATTTCAGATGTAACCTACTTGTAGCTGCACAACTGAGAGTGTGAGACATCTGTCTTAAGTGCCTGCTGATAATAAGCATCATGAATCTTCCCTTCAGATCCCGCAGCACTACCCAGACGACAGGTTTGATTTGGCCTGGGCTTTCATGCAAAGCTTTCACTGAAGGCAAAAGCAATTCCACGTGCAGAAGAGCCCACTGCACTACACAAAGGCAGCGACTTCTGGGGGGTGAAGCACTGCGGCTTGAGCCAGAGCTTTGTTGTTGTGAGAATAGTCCTTCTTTTCCCCAAAAATACTTGAGCCAAGAAATGTTAAAGAGTCCTAATAGCATTAATGTCCAAACAAAGATAGAAGACGTGTTCTGTGAGACTCCTCTGTAAAATTTGTATGGCTTTAGCACGCTTTTAAAGGAAAGAAAAAAAGGCTTCTGCTGCTCCAGCACACTGCAAAACAAAACACGTGGAGGATGGTACAAAAACACGGAATAGTCTTTTGTGACGTGTGAAATAGACAAAAAGTCAGTAAAGTAAGAAACAGTGCCCATTTGTAAATGGAGGATCATTTTATTTCCTTGTCTTTATATCTATAAAATACTTTATTTTCTGTTTTGACACTGAAATGGAGAAGTAGCTTAAATCTGATATCATGGTGTTAACCATATGAAAAGCAGCTTTGTTGTAATTAATTTTGCCGAATTTCATATGTACACCCACACCCATACATATGCTTGTAAATGCAGAGGGATACAACAGGCAAATTTGTAAAGTAAACTCAATTTCTAAAATAAATCTTTTAAAACAGTTTTTTAAAATAAAACCTCAAACAGGAAAAATAGATGCTAGAGCTGTCTGGAAATAAAATTTTGAATTTTAAAAACCTCACAGAAATATTTGTAAAATTATCAGAAATGTTCCTTGAATCTTGTCAAAGAGTGATTAGAGGGAATTTTTTCATTTTTAACACTTGAATTTCATCTGGCCATATTTACATGAATCAAATACATTTGAAGAGGGAGACAAATACATTTGATTTTCAAGATTGTCGAGTTTTGATTTTTTTGTCTTAGCTTTACAGATATTTGTGGAGAAAAAAATTTTGCTTGGAAATCATGAATATAAAATTCAGTATATTTACACATTCTGGATGAAGCCCAGTTGAAATAAGTGCTACAAAGTAAAGTTCATATACAGTGAAAATCTCTAGCATTAATTACTCCTGAATGTTTGTGAGTACCCAAAATCCTGACATAAAAGCTGTAATTTCTATGCAAAGTAGATAGGATGATTGAGTTATAATTAAAATGGTAATTATACCCTTAATGCTCTGTATTTGACTTTTCGAAAAAAATGTTATGCTCCAAGAAAAGCTATTTAAAGATCAGAGAAAAATGTTTGAAAAATGAATGTATTCAAGACATTCTAGATCTTTTAAAATCCAGTTACTGATTTTTACATGCTTTCATGTATAGTCTGAAACATTTTCTTCATTTATTTTGGTCGATGGAAATAATAAAAAATCATTGGAACGTGAAAAGCTTAAATGAACGCAATATTCTCAAAGTTGATACTTAACATGATAAATATTTGAAATGTTGGAGGGCAGGCAGCAGAATTCACTTGCTGACTAAAATCCTGGCCTTCGTCCTCTTAACTGGGTGATGCCGAGGAAAGAGCTGGTGGGAATTTGGCAGCCCTGTAGTTCCTCCCTGGCCGGTTCAAGGCCAGGTGTCACACTGCACCTTCACAGGACAAATACATTTCCTTCAATCCCTCATTGACTCTTTAGAATTAAAGCAAGAGCACCTAAAGCTATACATCAAATGTCAGGAGTGGCAGTCTGGTGGAACCGTGTCAATATTTGATGATGTATGGCTTGCTGGGCAGCGTTGGGAACGCTGGCCCTGCCAGAGGTGACACCCGGCTGCTTTGCCGGGAGGATTTAGGACAGAATTTTGCAATTTTTGTAAAGTACAGATTTTCTAGTTTCTAGCCAGCTTTCTCTAGCATGAAAAAAAGAGCCAAGGACTTTCCTGCTGCTGGTCTATTTTTCTGCTCTCTTATTCCATCAATAGGTGGTGGTGAGGAACTGTGAGCAGGCTCTGAAATTGGGGTAAAGCTGAAAAGTCACTGAAGGAAATGGGCTCAATTCCTGTTATGTGCTGTCCCTTCTCATCCAGTACCTGATCCAAAGCCAGGGCTTGCTAACAGGTAGACCTCCTCTGAGGACCAATGATACCCATGATTTTCATCTTTTTGGAAATGTCTCGTGGCTGATAACAGGGATGATCACATTCTTCAGTGTGTGTTCTGAGTATCATCCTTGGCTCCATGTGTGGTGGGTTTATCTCTGTCCAACACCAGGTTGTACCACCCAGATCCAGCACCATCATATTCTCCTCTCATTCCCTTTTGCCATGTGCCTGTAGAGCTCAAGATCCTCCTCTACCGCAAGCAGACTAAAAATGGTAGCAGGAGTAAAAAAGAAATTAAAAACACATCTGAAGGGTAAGAGGGGAAGGAGCTTGTGTATCATAACATGATAAACCTTTGTAAAGAGCATCAATGTTATTCAGAAGAAGCAGTGAAAAGCTGAAGAGGAAAAAAATGGTAAACAAGCAAGTAGTGCATGAGGAAGAAGGAAGAAATCTGTGAGGAAAGGTAGGGGACAAGGACCCCTACCTTTGGCTGTTATCTCCTCTTGCTTTTTTAGAGAGACATTTGTGACGTCTTTTCCTCTTGAGTGAGTCTGTTTCAATACCCCACCCCTTGTTTCATATGGTGGTTTGTAGTATCTCTGCAATCCATAATTGAGAGTTGCTATTTACAATCCCCTGCAGTAAGTTCTGAGTCACTGACTTTTAGTCATTGAGATTTTTAGAAATAGTACGAGTTAGCAAAAGACATGCTACAGGTATTTATCAATGCTAGTTGGCCTGAAAAAAAAATGTATTGATAGGCACCACTGATAGCCACTAGCTATTCCAAATTTCTACAGCTGTAAACTGAAATTAAATGCACAAAAAAAATTTTTAAAGCTTTGTATAAAAAGCTGAACTCGTAAAATAGCAGAAGTGTTCCATTTTTAAAGACACAGGAAGTCTAAACCAAAGCCTGCTTAAGCAAAAGTGTCTATAGATTTCTCCAAAGTTTGGGTCAGATTCTGAATTCTTTCCTTAGTACCATGACTACAGTCCAGCAGAAAGGCTTTGAGAGAGGGGGAAAGAAAAAAAAATTCTGAAATTATCAGTGATGGTGGATTTAAAAGTTGATTTTACAAGTGCTTTAGCACTAAAATTAAAGCATGTTGGATGGCAATCTCAGCCATGTACAGTTGGGCTTGCCAGAAGAAAATGAATGTAACTCACCCTCTTCTTACTAATTGTGTAATTTTCTGTAGTAGGACAATACATTTGCAATTACAGTAATTTCCCTCAAGTCTCCTGGTTGTACCATGAGAGATTTGCCATCATCCTTGCCTTGAAAAACTTCTCTGTACCTCTTCAATGAGGGCGTGTTCTGTGGGGTTTTTTCAGTTCTAGATAGACAAAAAAATATTAAGGACAAAATACAAATAGTAGAGTCTGAGATGTAAAAGTTTGGGTAGAGAAAAAATGTTAACACTGCTATATCTCTGTTAGATGCTGGTGTTAGTCTGCCAACAGTTAAACTGTATAAGTGCTAAAGAAACCATAAAACACATGATACATGGCATAGATTTTAGCAAAACTTTTGCTGAGATGTGATGGAAATGTCATCTATAAAAAGCCTCCTTAACCACCTTAATATATATAAAATGGCAATCTACAGTTTGGCATGACATATGCATATATATATATACACATATACATATAAAGTATGTGACAAAATACAGCTGCACCACATCATTTTAGCCCAAAAGGGTAAGCCTTTCTTATTCTATTTGTTGTTCAGGTCAGAGGGTCTGTGATAATTTCATTAGCTGCTGAAACATACTTTTACTGTGTTCCAAGGACAGTGTTAAGTGCACAGGACTCCTGTTATTGGCAATGAAAATTAATATCTAGGTCATTGCAATAGGAACTGAACATTACACTAGAAAAGCATGGTGATGTGCTGAATGTAGAGTTAAATGCTGTTTAGGTGAGGGGATTTTATTCCATTTCCAGGTGTAAGGAAATCACTTTATTCTGATCTCCTACTACTGGTACCTATTCACTATTACTTCAGCACTCAAACTGAAGGGGCAGACAGCCAATTTAATCTGCTGCTGAGCCAGTAGATCAGGGCTCTCTATACAGTCAGTGGGAGAAATAATCTCTTATGGGAAGAGATGACCAAAATATGGCCATCACTCAGGGGTCTTGCATGACTCTGTGGACTGACCACTGGAAATGAGGGTAGCTCATGAATGTACACCTAGAAATAACAACCCCAAACATCCAAAGGAAGGTGAAGAATGCTCAGTTTCCTAACTCCACCTCTCCTAGCAAGCTCATCCCAGCCAAGCCTTCTCCCTAGGGGTCATTGCACTGCTTTCCATCAGGGCACTCTGTCCCTCTGGACTAAAGCTTGTTATCCTTGAGAGAGATATGTTGCAGTTCACCATGCTGTTTGTATTACTAACCAAGGAGACAAAAATTTGTGACATAAATTGCATCCTTTCACAGCACAATCTGAATTGGCCCATCTCTTGACTGCCCATGGAAACAGAGGGGTGTGGTACCCTAGGATGCAGCTAAACAGATTAATATGCAGGTTAGGTTTGAAGAACAAGCTGGATTGTAAGAACAAGGAAGAAAAAATCTAAAGGAGAAGGAATGTAAGGAAGAAGACAAATAAAGACTGTGCAGGCCGTGGAGGACAGAGAGACTGAGATACAATTGTGTTGCCCAGCCATGCCTTACCCAACCATTTGTCAAGATAGATATCTTGGGGCACAATGTGGAAGTGGTGAGAAACCATGAAACAGAAGTGGCTCTATGAAGCTCAGGGAGGGCTTGAAGGTGTATGGCTTTGGTGAAAGGATATTTTGGTACTGACACTAGACACATAGTCATGTTTCCCAGCTCAGTGACCTTGCAGTGCACTGTCTGTTTTGCAAAAAAGAAGATGTGCTTATATATTATTATTACTACATTACTTCACAACTAACCAAATGTTAAAATGCTCTAGATCAACCACCATTTCCCTGCCAAAAGATACGGCTTTTCTCTCTGTCTCTCATGGTCTCTTTTTCTTACTTTTAATCACTTTCATTTCTAAACAAACACAGAAGTTGTTATGTGAGTCAGACTAGCAGTGCTCAACCTTGCAAAGAAACCCAGGTGTTTTTTGATGTTTTGTCAGTTGTAATCAATGAGCGCAAGTCTGATGCTTTTAAATTCCTGTCTGAGGTTTCCTTCCATTCACCTTGCAGAGCACAGGAGTTAGACCTGCAGCAGGTAACTCTGCAGTGAGAAAGGAGCAAATGACTGGCCAGGTCAGTGTGTTGCGTGCCATATTCATACACACATACCTGCATGCTTTCATACCCTCACTGTTCTGAAATGAGAAAAAAAACCAAACCCACAAACCACTGCTACAGGAGGCTGCGCCAACCTGTGACTCACCTGTGGAAATGAACTACCCAGATTAATTACCTGACAAAGGCTGGACTGCAGCTGTCAGCTCAGAACAAGAATAGTGTGTCAATGAGAAACAAAACTGGAGACATGCTGAAAGGGCTTTTTGTACACCAGGTTTTTTCTTGGTTTTTTCCCTTTTCTTTTTTTTTTTTTCTATTTTCCTCTGAGAATTTCCCCACTATTGCTATCACTTATTATTTGCCTTCTAGTCATAGCAAGGTGCACTGGAACGTACCTGTGTTGGGATAAACTCTGCACAGACATGGACCAAGATTGCTGCCAACCACAAAGCCACACAACCGTAACATAATACCAGTGAAGTGGCTGCATTGTTAATCACGTCACACAGGTAGTGGGTAAAATGACAATAGCTGCATAAGCTAGTGGTTGGAGCTTTTTATTCTTCCTGATTCCCTCGGAGGACTCAGAAGTGGTACCAAGAACGGGCAGTTTTTCTCCTGGTGTAGGCACCTTCCATGCTCGTGTTGCTGAATGCAGGATCCAGCTGCTCTCAGGGCTTGCAAGGCCACACAGCCAGAGTGGCAAGGCCACAGTGCTGGCTGTGGCAAAGCTGCTTTCCTGCTTGTCCTCCTGTATTGCCTACATCTAAAGCTAGGTGCTATGCAGAGTGGAGGGGCGGGCAGGACAGAGCTGGGCCATGAACTGAAGTAAAACAGTACTTTGACCCTCACCTATATCAAAGAAGTCAGATGCATGACTTCTTGAAAGTGTTCCCATTTTACAGACTGGAAATTTTGGCAGGGGCTGGTGGCATGCCTGGCATCATCAGGCTGCAGGTGATCCAGGCACAGGGGCAGAAACTCATCCCACATCCCTGAGCCTTCACCCACGCCCTTCTCTGCCTGCAGTTCAGACTCATAAATGCTTCTTTGCGCTAATTTGACCACAGCAAAAACAGCATTATGAGGTGTTGCAGTTTGAAGCCTCTATACAGACTCAGGAAGGGTCCTAATCCTGTTGATGAAATACTTGCAATGCAGGCAAGGGTGACCAGGCCAGCAGTGAGAGTGTAAATCACTGCTCACCCCAGAGCCGCCTGAACCATGACCCCATCCCTTACACCTCCAGTTGTTTGCAAAGCCTTTCCCTACCCAGAGGGAATTTTCAGTCAGATGTGTGTAGAAATTCTCAGATTAATTTGATTTTTTGGAGGAGGCAGGGGGATTTAAGTGAGAGGGGTTTTGTTTGTGTTTATTTCTCCCCTCAGAGCTGCCTTTCATTGCACATTTACTAGTTCTGGAAGACAACACCCTGCTGACACTTAGAGAAGCATCAGTGAATAAAGTCTGTTGTACAGGCTGCAAAGCCATCTGGACTTTCTGCTGAAAAGGTTGGACATGGTTTTAGGCAAGATTTTATCACATCTGAAAAAAAAACTTCTGTACTCAGTACGTCTTCCAAGGTTGATGTCAGGGTGGGTGGTTTTTTTTTTTCTTTTGTCAGTTGCAAAGCAAAAAAAAATGACAAACAGTTGGAAGGCAGTAAGGATGGAGATATAAATCTCTAGAGGAAGCGTTGTCAAAGGTAGTGGAGTATAAACAAAAAATAAATTTGTTTTGGTGTTATCAGAAACTGGACAGCCTTCGATTTGTATAATAGTTTGTCTGGGTTTCCAGACCACCTATGCAATACTTCTGTGAGGTTTAGTACAGATTCACTCGACAGAAGTGAAGAAAATGGTTAAACAACAATCACAGGAGAAGGGAAGAGGAAAGACAGGAAGACAAAGATGCAATGGCAGACAGTCTTGAAATCCTTCACTTTTTTGCTTTTATCATTTTCAGGCATTCCAAGCAGAACATTTTTCCTTGCTGTCCATATTAATCAGTTCTTTAGTCCAAGAATTTTGTGTATCCCTTGTGTTCTACGCACCCCTTGCCCAGGTTTTGGCAGGACAGTTTCATAGACTGAAAAGGGTAGCACAAGGCTTGTGTGCCAGCTCCTTCTGGCTGAGGATCCCTGTGAGCAGAGCAGGAGAGAGAAACATGCTGAAAGTAATTTATTAGAGTGCCCTTTAGGTTATGTGCAGCTTAACAAGTGAGCTAACAACCAGTGATTACCTTAGAAACACAGATTGGTGAGACAGTTTTATATATTCTGAGAGCTGGGTATGAAGCTGGGTATTCCTCCTTTCTCTCTGGAGTTGCTGTCTGAATTTCAGGAGACTTTTTCTTACCCCACAGCTGTAAAAAGGAGCCCAGATGTGTAATGCCAGACCCCTTAGAGATATTTTGAGGTATCCTTCCTCAAGTACAGTGTGCTGGTAAAAGAAATGTATTCATATTTGTATTAGCTTTTTTCTTTTTTCTGTAAAGGAAGAATGGTACATTTTTATTTCTTGTCTTTGTCACTGACTTACTGAGCAAAATATTGGAGCAGGTTGTCTCTCAATTTAATGATGAATTTATGGGAATAAATATATTTACATATCTTACATAAATTTTATAGGGTTTGGTCAATTTGTAGGTAAATTGCTTTGATATTTTTCTGTAACCATGTAAATAAATAGAAATAATAATTTTCTATTTAATTACTGGGTTTATCCATTTATTCCTTTCCTTCTTCACAAAAAGCTCTTGTTTTATTGCCCACTGAGAATAAATCACTTGAAACAACTTTCCCATGATGAGGAATTTTTCTAAAAGATTTTATTTTCTGTAAGAAATCTGAGCTCTAACTGAAAGTTGCGACATTGCACTTAACTGCAGGCAGATATTTTACACCTCTCTCACAGGAATGATCACAAGGGAAGGTCATCCTGTGGAGGACAGCCCACACAGCCCCTCCACAGTCTCATGGCCTCGTGCTCCTGGCCCTGGGTTCTTGCTTAAGGGCGAGTCTGCTGAGGGAACAGGTTTTGCCCTAGAGTATTGTCACAAGGTTTAAAAATGACATTCTCAGGTTTTAGGTGTGAACACTTGGTTGGGAGTTTCTTGAGTGGAGATGGAGGGGAAGGTGATGGAACAGTGATATTTAGAGTTTAGAACATGGGCTTAAGTCATTATGATTTTTTAGTTTCACGTGCATGTTCTTGGGAGGTATAAAAAAAAAACAAACCCTGTTAATTTCAGCAGTGTTATGTTAATTAGTTATGTTTATCCACTAAGGGGCAGCAAATCAGGGAAGGGCTGTTTTAACTCTGGCACCAGGCACACACCAGTCCCAAATGGCTCTGTGGGTGCCTGAGTGGCAATTGGGATTCAGGTGAAATAAATCATGGTTCTGCCTGTCCTAGCACAAAGCCACCGTGGATGATGAGCACTATTCCTGCTAATCGCACATTTGAGAAGAAGCCCAGAGAAAGGTGAGGTAACAAGAAATGTAGTTTCCCTTGCCACCCCTCTCAGCCAAGGGAAAGGTTATTAGCAAGGCTACAGCCAGATTTTGAGAATCATTACAGCAAATGACAGCAAGATCTTTAACAACAAGAAAGGGAAAAATCCGACGTCTGTGTAGTAATTGCCACGCAAAGTATTATATGCCTTACTCTGCAGCGATTCAGAAAGTTGAGTCGTGCCGTGCCTTGCTGGGATCAGCAGTTCAGAATAGATTAAATTTGTTTTGGACACTGGCTGCTCCCTGCTTTATCTAACAAAGCACATGTGTGACGGGAAAGGCGCTTAATAGTGCAGACCATTAATGAGAACCATAAACACACAGGCACAGATTTTCAAAGTGATGCTCAAGGGATTTGAGCAAGCACTATTCTCTCCCTGCTTTGAGCGTTTACCCAAGAGCTGCTAACTGTTTAGGCTTTGGGAAGAGAGTGGGCCTTGAAAAGGCAAGAGAATTGTATATGACAAGGGCTTTGCTACCATCAGTTTCCAAAGGGTATCCATTTTAATGCACCTAAGCAAGATAAAGCAAGGAAACTGAAAACGGAAAAGACATTTCTCAGATAAAGGATTGATTTTATTAAAGAGAGGCAACTCATATGAATCTAAAACCTAGTTTTTCATAGAGACTATAAAAGCGTTTTTACAGAGCTAGCCATTCCTGGGCACTGGTGGCTTTATAGAGCCTTTATCTAGTTAAAGAAAACCCATTGGTGCTAATTTAATATCTGTAGTGTACAACAGCTTGACACCTGAGGCTTGTCCTAAAGCAGGCACAAGGCTGCAAAGCAAACACTACTTCATTTTTTGAATTATTCAGCACTTGCAGCCAACCTTATGTGGGCCTCTCTAGGAAGAAGGCTTTTGGATTAATGATCAGTAAAAGAAAAGAAAAAAGGCAAACAAACAAACTCTCCTTTCTGGTGTTTGTTAGCAGGTGCAGTATCGACTTCAGGAATGATTCTGCAAAATTGGCGTGGACATTCTTCATTACCAGAGCTGTATACAGAAGGAGCAAAGCTGGCAACCTAGCACGGCCTCCTTTAGGGAACTGTTCATGTCAGTGGAAAAGCTTGTTTCCTCTAAATTCATTGAAATGCTACCTATTGGTAGCATCTCTTTAGAGCAAGATGAATGCAGACAGCAATGAATCAAGCTCAAATAGAGGGGCCCATACGTTAGCATCCTAACATTAGAACACTAATGTGAATTTAAAGATTCTAATTAAACCTATATGCAAAATATTTTCCTGCTAAATAGAAAACCTTACTTTTTGGAGGAGCTGAGGTATTTGGATTTGACAGCATTTCCTTTTCCAATCGTATGCTTATTTTATGTGTTCTATTTTCTTTCAGTCACTCCAGGGGTTTCTGAAACAAATAAAAAGATACATTATATTGTTTGATTGATTCCCTGTAGTCAAGGGATATATTGAGAAAACGGACCAATTTTTTTCACTGAGCTTGTAGAATAAATTTCACTTTGATCTTTATACTTCCTACTGTGGCTACACATTTCTTTTGAGATATTAAACACTGATTAATTCTATTTACAGGATCCCATAGTAGTACTCAGGTACAAATTCAGAAATTTTTTCATTATGGAAGAACTTACGTCATAGGTTTTGGTTTCCCATCCCCCCCAAATGCCCTAATAAAACTTGGGGTGTATTTCCCCCATTTCAAACTGGATATCTGTGTGTAAAAATTCAAAATTTTAAGAAAAACAGATTTTATCAGGATACTTTTGTGGTCCCCAGTAAAAAAGTTTCAGATACAGTGGAGGACTTTTCAGCTGGCATTTAGCCACTCAAGAATCATAATAAGTGTGAAACCTACTGCAGCCTTAAGCATTGCTGGAGCATATGCTGGGTATGTGAACAATTCATCAAAATCTGATTACATGTTTTTTAGTGGACCTTCTGTTCATTAAAATAGGGTCAAATCTAAAACCTAAAGAAGTCATTGGGAAACTTAATGCCAAGATTTACCAAAGATGGACCTTAACCAATCCTCCCATTCCACCTTTCTCTCATTTTCATTTCTCCATGGATTCTGTATCCTCCGAACTCCAACCTAGGCGGTGCTATCACTTTCCTAAAGCCCAAAGTTTACTGTGAGGCACGAAAGAAAATTGAGTGAGAGAAGGAATTCTCTTTTTTAACTCCCATTCTTGGGTCTTTTGTGGCATTTTGTCATTCTGCTGTGTGCCACAGGGACTATGTTCAAAGTCTGCCTCACACAGCAGCCAGCACAGTGCTGATATTTAGTAAATGATCACTAATGATAGAAGCAGCAGCGTGGAGGCAAATATGTTTTGTGGGGTCTGGGAAATTAGCAGAGCAATCAGCCTCCAGCCAGGGTGAGGGAGGAGAGGGAAGTGGACAGCAAATAATCGCTCTGAGCCCTGGAGCCGATTGCACAGCCTGGACAAGCTGGCCAAGTCAGCCGAGGTCAGCTAAGCCACTGAGGAGCCTTCATAAATGCAGAGCAAATTTGAGACATTTGATGATCGCAGAAATAAGCAATTCATTGAGGTAGCTCAGCATCATATGTAGCTAACACATTTGTATTAGGACTATGAACAGATGGGGGAGGGTGGTGAAAATGATTCTTTTGACTGAATCAATAGGGCCCGTTGATCTTCCTCATCAATCTTGATAAGAAAACTGTGAGGATATTCAGTGTCAGAAGTGCATTATTGGAGTTTTCATTAAAAGCTCGGTGTGGAAATGTGTACCCAGCTGCTGCCACATGCAGCCTGTGCAGCACACACCCCATCCCCCTGTGAGAAGCATGACCGAGAAGACCTCTCTGAATCAGGATGTACACAGGATATATCAGCAGGTTCAGCTAAAATGAAACATATGTTTTCAGACAAAATAAAACCACGGCCATCTAAGATAAAACAAAGCCCATATATGCTGACCCTGAGGGGTAAGCCAGAACCAGACATAATGATCAATACTGTAGGAGTTATGATCAGAGAGAAATAATTACTGCACATCTCAAGGAAAGAACCATGATGAATTCCCTGGCAGTGCCTTGTTCTTTGAGTAATACTCTGCAAATGCCTGCACATGCTGAAGGAAGGCTGAGTTATGATGGGCCGTGGACTGCAGCCTCCAGTCTGGCTGCAGAAGTCCTTCCATGACTCTTCTTGGAGTCTCATCACTGACAGTGCCATTTGACTCACAATTTCCCTGAAAGGTGGGTAAAAATTGTCCATTTTTACCTCTGGATAAGGGGGACTCATGGCAAAGCAAGTGGTTTGCACCGAGGCCACCAGGAAGGAGGGCAAGGAATGAGCCCAGTCTGCAGCCCCCTGCCTGTGACATGCTGCCCTCCTTCCTTCCTGCCTTCCACAGGTCATCCTGCCTCTCCATTCCTCTAGGTCCTTGTTCAGCCCTCTCCACTGTGCTGGGGGAGCCCCTGGCACTAAACTGATGCCAGAAGACTGATGGTGGAGGGCAACCCACGACCCTCCGCTATTTCTCTTCTCAAGGCTGCATCTTGAAGATGATGTAGTACCTGGGAAGAGCCTGACTAATTCATCGGCTCGAGGGTACAATCACTTATCAATGAATCTCCAACTAACTACAGCAAACTTATTTACAAGCCTGGGGGAAAGAAGTGTTGTGTAGTGATTTGCTATACAGCCTGACCAGGAGCAGCTCCTCAGGATTGATCTTCACTGTGCTGTGTTTTCCTCCCCTCCCATTTAGACAGCAAGGGTTCTCTGCAGGGAAAACAAACTCTCGCTGTCAATGAGTGTGTGTTTCCCTCAAAGAGTGAAAAGAACTAGGTGTGCATCTCCTTTTATCTGTGAAGCGAGTTGTGAACTTAATTCAACCTGATCCCCATTCATCGTGTTCAACATTTAGCCCCCAAATGTCAGTGAGAGCCTGGAAATAAAGTACTTGGGAGACAGCAAAAACAGAGCCCTTCATGATATCTGTATAGTAGAATATTTCTTCCCATCCATATGCAAATCTAACCTTTTTGATATTTCAACCCTATAAACCCTAAGACAGGATTTCAATAGAAAATGTTTACTAAAGGCTTTCTCCTTTATAATCTATTGATTTTAATATCCTTACTATTCCTGTTGAATGTCAGTTTTACCCTGAAGACTCCCATTGCAAACTTGAACACATTTAATTATTTATACCATTTGAAATATTAGTGCAGAGAAATCCCTAGAAGTTTTTGGTTCTGTAATGGTGTGATCTAAAGTTTGATTTTCCTTTGTGACTAACACAAGTAATTTGATATAGTAATCAAGGACAGATGAATACTTCAGACAACACAGTGCAGTTTTAATAGTAATGACATCTATTTTTCATTTTTCCAGACTCCTTGTATATGTTAAAATACAGCTCATTAAGTACTGCAGGATCTCTTAGTGAACAGTTTAGCATTATGTTTTCTTTCTTCTGCCAGCTGCCTGTGCAAGAAACTTTCTTCCATCAGAGATAGTGGACATTTAGTCAATGTTCAAGGTTTGAGTGCAACCAAGGGCAGATTTGCCCCTGGATGGGGTTCAGTCAGTCTTCTTTGCCTTACTTGTATCACTCACTTTATTCACAAGACTGACATTTGTCTCTGACACACTTATTTTTTATACAGAAGAATATATGCAAGGACCTATGAAAAGATTTTGATAGCAGGCAAGTCAAAGTAGAGGATTTTAAAAAACTCAGCACCTTGAAGGTCAGCTCTCCCCCAGAGTCATGTTTTTTACTCCCAACATCCACCCAAAGCCAGAGTGACTGAGTTCACCCTGCCTGGCTGGGGTATGGGCATGCTTGAGCTCCCATCCCTGCCACTTGAGCCTTGTCTGCAACATGTAAGAGTCAGGAATACTTCTGCTGACTTCAGCGGTGGTTTGTACCAGACTCCAGTGTTCCGAAGGGATTAAATCCCTAAGCATAAGTCCCTCCTGGGTTCAGCACTCAAGCAGCGTTTGAACATTTGTTCTCCCATCTATATTGGAAAAAATTTTCAGAGTTCTGACTGTCCATGTATTTTTTTTTTCACACCTGTCCTCCTTGCCCAAGCTGCAGTTTCTCTGCCATTACATGATCAGAGCAATTGCATGCACCTCTATTAATTGCACTGAATTTCTCTTTCACAAGGTAAGTTTCTACTCTTATTTTTCCCTCATCTTCAAAAATTTTCCCTTTTTCTTCTACCAATCTGATAGCTGTTCAGAAGCTGCCAAGATGTATTTGGCTCTTGTATTTACTCCAGATGGAGACTTTTATTTTCACTCATATCTGGCAGTAGGAGCTGTGGTATCACCAAAACACAACTTTCCTCTGAGATTGTTTTGATAGAAGAAAAGAACCGTTCCTTTTGCGTACGGTTTATAAGTTACTTCTGATGGCAGATAATATGGTCTAGCCTAGATCCTAAAAGTTCAACAAGACTCACAATAGCCATAAATAGTTGGATTTTTCTGGTTTATATCCCCTCAGGAATTACCATCTGGAAATACATCTTTTAGTAGTCTAGGAATATTGTTTAAAAGTAAAGCTAGAAAATACCTGGAATGAAATCAGTGGTTCTAAACTGAGCAGGGGTAAATGTAGCGACTCTTATCTCCTCCATGTCTGTCCTGTGTGCATTAGATATGTTTGTAACCAGTTCCAGTTTCATAGAAGCATTGAGAACCTGTCTAAAGGTTCCAAAGAGGCAGCAATGCTGTCACTGACTTCATTTCACAGAACTACGTCAAGCCAAAGAGCTTCTCCAGTGTGTGCTAGGGGCAAGGCAGGGTGCTGCAAGGATGGGTAGAGGTGAGGAACCCAATGCCAAACCCAGCTCTGCCACTGGGCCAACTTACAGGGCCAGAGTATTCAAGGCTCTGAAGTTAATGCTGCACTACAAAGATCAGTCTTCAGGGTATCAAATCTGTTACAGGGCTGAGCCATGCACCTCTTCATCAATTTTCTCCATCTGAAAAAATAAACTACTCCCTACTCCTTTTCCTCCCTTCCATTTTACTTTGGAATATCCATTTGGAAAATTAGGGTGGTATGATATCCTGGAAATGACCTCTCAGATTAGACACTCTTCCTGGTTGTTTTTGCAGCATACTACATGCATTCATCTGTGTTACTCCTTTGTTTCCATTAGATTCACTTGCTTCCTTTTAGGCATCCATTTTTTAGGCAATGGATTCAAGACAAAAAAATGTTCGCCTGACTTATTCTAGCTAAGAGGCTTCATATTTAATGGATTTTCTGTTCTTTAATGTCCCCGGTCACTCCTTGAGATCAGCAAATGACGAATTTCTTATCGTCCTTAAATGCTATCTGAAGTCATGTCGTTATTTTGCCTTTAGTGAGTCTCTTTGCTCTCTGGCTTTGGAACCTACTGCCAAATGAAGTAAAGAAAGCTCTGACTACAGGGAATTTCTAAATCCAAAGTTAAAAGTTATTTGTTCTGTTTAGCATTTTTTAAATTATTCTTTTAGGAATTGTATGTGCCTCTGAGCTAATTAACTCTTAATGAGCACAAAATGCCCTGGGATGCAGATTTGGAGGGTACACGAGAAATGCAGGCGTGGATTGGACTGCAACACTGCAGCAGATGAAATTTATGATTTGATTCTTTTTTTAAATGACGGTGCAGATATTTATATTGAGATACTCTTTTTTTCCCCCCCTCTGTCTTTCTAGTCTAAATAAAGCTGATCAGATTTTCAGTCCACCATATGGGGCCCAGTTATATCAGTTCTGCAAATACACTTTAGTTTTCCGTTATGGATGAAGTCACTCTTCAGCAGGGAAAACAAGTTGAGAAACAAACTTTCATATTATGAAAGACAGGCAGAGTTCCAGCACTGAGCATTTAACCAGAGCATCAGGAAATCAGAACACCTGGCTGTGCCCGGCTCCGTGCTATTCCCCTGGACCAGTCCCTCACCCTTTTAGTGCCTTCACTCATTCATCTGTAAAGCGACTATAATTGCGTTTATATCGCAAGGGTGCCTTGATGCTTGACAAATGAGAATTGACCTAAAATTCATCCTTCAGAAGCACCGTATGAGCAGTACCTTGCTCACATGGTGATTGTGGACAATTAGATTAGAAGAGGTATAAATGCAGTGAAAGTGAAATTCCATTTAGGAACTGTCAAACTGTTCTTGATAATTTTTCTTAGTTTTCATCTAATTCTAGTGTGGAATTTTGCATGCATCTCCCAGAAAGGCTTTATATGACTCTTTCCTTCTTCTGCAACAAGACAGTATATTTTATTCCATGTTATATTAAACTGTGTTTTGGGCGAATGGTTTGTTCCCAGAACAGTACCTTGGAAAGCTAGGTTTAGTGAAACAAAGAAAAATTATTGTGTCAAAGAAATCCTATCCTCTATATATTTGAGCAAATTGCTCTCACTTACAAGGATTGTACACAGGAAAAAATATTCTGGGTTTTATGAAAACGGGTTTGCCTAGTTGTTGCTGTGTTTTATTTAATTAGATTTTTTATACTTACCATAATAATGTTTTAAAATTAAGTTGAATTTCCACAAAAAACTGTAGAAACATATGGTGTACAGCCTGCAGAAGCACTTAATGGCAGTAGCATTACTGATATTTGTGAGTTAGAACCTGCTTTCCTCTGAAAAATGGCTGTGTGTTCTCCCAATTTAAAATACTGTTTTCCACCAACATGTTTTCACCACCATTAACAGTTTCGGGAGGAAAAGCATGACTATGATCTTCTTAAATACATTTCCGTATTTCCACGTGGCTATAGATTTCAGGATGAGAGAAGTTCTGTGTTTGACTCAGCCTCTCCTCCTTGTGCACCATGAACACACTTGATGAAACCAGGTGAATTAAAGGGGGCCTATTTTACCAGGACCTCCCCCAAGTAGCACAGCCCAACACCAGAAGAAAGAATGGAATTGTTGTTTCATTGAGCCACTTTTCCTAACAAAGGCAGAGTGACTTGGGGCTAACCAGATTTCAGAATGCCAGGAGGTCTCTGTCAGCATCCCAGAGTAAGCTCCAGCTCCCAGGAACTGCTTCCAGAAGGATTTTTAGTTACAGCTTGGTTCCCTACAAGAAATCATATGGCTAAAAAAACCCCCCTTTGAATGTTACTTTTTTATGTTCAGACTTGCACAGCCCTTTAAGAACAAGTCATGCTCACAAAGAGTGTTCCACTGACTTATCTCTAATGTATGCTTGAGAGGCTCAGTGCAAAACAAAGTGCAGAGATTAAGTAAATGAAAAGATACCAAACATTGCAGCAGGGAATCATTCCAAGTCATGGTGTTCTCAGGAGCACCAGAGATGGTTTAGGTTTATGCTCATCCATGCACAGTCTGCAGAATTCACTTTTTAGACCTTTTTAACCTGCTCTGTTTTAGTAACCAGCTTCCCAAGGCTCTCCCTGCTGACTGGACTCACTCATACTGAGGGTTCAGACCACACACTCTCCAGTGCCCAGTCCATGGGAAAATTTGACTTTCCAAAAAAGGTGCCATGCTCAGGAGGAGACGTGGCAGACCAGTCCCTCCCCAGCTACTGCACAGCCCTGAACTGCAAGCAGCATCTTTGGTAGGATATGTAAGCAGAGATTCCCTGTTGTCCCAGTGGCTGTCGAGGCAGACGCAGGACAGATCATGGTGCTCCTTTGACAGATTCCTGAGCTGACCACTTTGCCTTAGTAGCTGTGAGTCATTAAAAGCTCACTTTCAGTGCAGAAATAGGTGGGTTTTACCAATAAACATGGCCTCAACTCAGCTCTCAGTCTTCAGTGGGCTAATGGAAATTTTCAGTGGGCTCAGAGAAATAAGTAGTTTTGTAGGACATATGTGCACCTCTTTAGCTTACTATAATAAAGTGCTTTAAGTTCCTGTGAACTGGTCCTGGACCAATGTCTTAAGAGACAGGAAAAAAAGTTCAGCCTTGAAATCTCCCTTTACCCCTAGTCCTAGTCAATATGGGTCTCTTAGTTTTCATGCAATCCAAGGAGGAATACTCATTTTATCTTTGCTTAGGTAGATGGTGTTTAATTCTAAAGTGGACCTCTCAGCAGCTGACATCAGGTGACTAATCTGCAGAAACACCCGGGTTCCTCAATCAAAGAAGTGAAAAAATTCTTTCTGACTGTCTCTTTCAGGATTTTGCTGACTCCGTATACCAAATGGTTTCACAGAAGTTCCAGGAACTGACAGACAATTGCACTTCCATGCATGCACGCCACAAAACTCTTGCAGGCATTGTGATGACCAAAGGTAAGATATTCTCTCATTTATTTTCCTCTGGCATTTTTCATGACTAAGTAATACATTATTTACCTGGTTCACGATACTGAAGGATGACTTTACTCCCACACAGAAAAATAAATAGTAATGCAGTGAAAAGAAGCATTAAATATTTACACATCAACTAAGTTCACACAAAAAATATTGGCAACAGAGTTGAAGATTTATTCATAAATATGTCACTACGTTTCTTTGTTTAAAGGACAAAATGCAGACCTCTCTGATTTTTCATTTCCTTACAGATGGGAAAGAGAGTTAATTATCAATAAAAGTAGTACAATTTATTAAATACTTTCTTAGATCTGGAAACACCGAGTCCTTGTTGCACAAGGCTACCACAAACTTTGTTTTAGACTGGCAACAGAAGCAAATGTCCTTTCCAGTCAAAAGAAACAAACCCAGAGCATGTATACTTTTAGTTCTGCTCTTCTCCAGCCATGGGAAATACTTATATTTATCAGCAGGGCCAAAATTTGATATTCAGTCCTGTTACGACTTAACTGATTGACACATACTATGTGGAAATCTTTAGTGCTTTGATGAAACTGTTCCATAGATGGTCTTTCTTTCTTTGCAAGCATCTCTCAGTTGGGGCACCTCAGTATTTATGAGGATGTCAGCAGTGGAGATGCTTCCATAAACTTCATTCTCACTCTGACACATGGAGCAGTGGGTCCAGTACAGAAATGAGAGGATAAGCTCAGAGGGGAAAGGCATCTATAATTTATCCAGGCTTGTCTTATTCCTTCCCTTCAACAATTACATTAGCTAGATTCAATAGGGACAGTTGTGAATATTGCGAGACAGCAGGATGGAGACCGGATTTTCTGATGGAACTTTTCCAACCACAGAGCCTAAGTGCAGATAATATTTCTGTGCTGAGTGTCTCCTTTCTGATGTGAAAAGAATAAGTAATAATATTCAGTATGAAGGAAAATACAAAGGAAGTGTGATTGACTTTGGGATGTGAAAGATGCACACTAGACCCAGCATACCAGCTGCCTTGTCATTGTCAGATTTCTTGACTGTGGCTCTCATCAGATTTAAACATAGTGCTGTAGTTTATTTAGAGGAGCTCTTTCCAAGCAGAAGCACGAGGAAGAATGTTTAAATATACTTTTTATAAGAAACTAAGCTGCAGGGGCCAAGAACCATTGTTTTAACCGCATTTAGGGGGAGAGGACAGCAGAGGTTACGCTTAGTGTAAGAATTGTAAGAAATGCCTGTAGGAATTTCATCCCATTCTACTTTGCCAAGGAACTACTCCTGCATTCTTTAGCTCAGGTCTAGAACAGCTTTATAAAGCATGATTGAACCACTGCAGCCTTACTTTTACATTCCAAAGAAGCAGACTGAAGCCCCATGCCATATGAGAACAGCCACTGGAAGGAGTCGTAATTCCCAAAGTCATGGCTGCTGAGTGCATGCAGTGCTGGGGGAAGGAGAGGGCACTTCCAGACTTTCTTAGCCTTTCTGGGCAATTGGGGCTGTCTATGTCTCTTCTTTAGGGAAGAGTTGAAAGTGTCTTTATGCTGTTCACTTCTTTTAATGGGTCCCCTGCCCTTAGTGGGATTTTACAAATTTGTGTCTTGTATTTCATCTTAGTCAGCATTAAGACGAAGCATAATTTTACTTATGTTCACCAACTATTTCCCTCAAGGCTTCTTTTTCAATTCTGAATTCCCTCTCATGAATTTTTTCAATCTGTCAGCCATCCAATTTGTCAATATCTCACCAGTTTTGTGGAACCCAGAAAAGAAACTTGCAGATATAAGGTGATTCACAAAATATGCCAAGCTAGAAACAGCCTTATCTTAGTACATTCTCCAGGAAGGTTTGAGTTCTTTCCAGCACTAGAATCTCAGCCAAACAAGGCAAGATGAATCATCTGCCATTTCTGTCATTATTTTCTCTATTAAAGTTGTAGATTTGTGGTCTCCTCTTCACCATCATTCCCAGAAGTAGCAAGGACCTCAACACATGCTTTTCAAAGATGGCATGGGCAGGTTTTCCACATCAAGCACTCAAATGAGTACAAATTCCCTGTGTTTTTAACAAAAATTTTGGCAGAAGCCATCTTAAATCTCTGCAAACAATTTACTAATGACATCAACAAAAACAAATCTGGAAATGTCTTGTTGCATTCAGTACCATAAGTGGCAAAAACTGATTTGTTTTTACCTTCATTTCAATTTAATGTCATCCTGACTAGAAACAGATTTATCTGTGCTTGTACAGTTTTCAGGCAAAACTGGTAAAAAGCACAATGTGATTCTGTGATAACTGCTGTTAAGATAATGCAAGATCTCTACAGACAAAAAAGAAGTATGCTAGATTGGTTTTCTTTTTGTGAACTCTGACATTTTTTTCTGTCATTTCAATTTCCCAGGGAAACCAAAGAGAGCTACATTTGGGCACTGTAATTGACTTACGCTGGAGCACCCGGGGCAAATTCCAATATATAAGAAGGAAAAAAAATGTGGAAAATTATGTTATTGACAGACTGAGAATGTTCTGCAGTAATAAATTTCTAGTCAGTGAAACAGGCAGTCAAAGCATTTAGAAATGCTTTGCTCTGAATTGTGATGACAATTAAAATCTCCATGCATTTTTGTGAAAGTAAGTTTTCAAAATATTTGATTAGCAGACAGCAAGATAATCTTGAAAATATCAGCCTAGGCAGTAGCAATTTACCATACTAGATATCAGCTGATGTGATCTTATCTGAGATAATAATTGAATATAATAATAACTAAAAAACTCATATAACTGATCTTGAACTAAATGTTTCAAAAGATTGAAGAGTTTAAGTCAATTATTTAATACTTTTAATGTATAATGTTATTATGTATTTGAAATTTGCCAGTCCTCTAACATATTCTAATTTTGTTGAAACACACTCAGAGAAGATTGTTCTATCAAAAATTTATTGATTTACTCTAAGAATTTAACAAGTAAGACAGTGCATTCAAATCTTCCACATACAGCAAGCTATAATCCAGAGACTATCTTCAAGTAGAACAATAACTATAATTGTTATTGTAGCATAATATTTATATGAGGACCTAAGTTTTGCTGCACGTTAACTATCCACAGTAGACCTGCTGATTTCTCTGAAGATGTGATGGATTCACATATGGTAAATTAAGAACATCAGTTCACCTGTGGAAAAGGCATTCTGGATAACACCATGTCAAACACAAACCATCAGCTCACAACAGGCATGTGATGCAAGGAGTTAACTTCTCTCATCATGTTTTGCGTTTGTGGCTAAAACGCTGTTGATAACACCAATATTTTGGCTATTGCTGGACTGTGCTTGCAAAGTGTCAGGACTTTATCTCTCTCCTATCCCCATCCCCAGCAAGTAAGCTGGAGGTGAGCAAGAGGCTGAGAGGGGACATAGCCAGGACAGGTGTCCTCAGCTGATGGAAGGAGTATTTCTTGCCACAGAACACTGTGCTCAGCAGTGAAAATTTGGGGAGAGTGGAAGAGGGAGATAATTGGTTTATGGCATTTGTCTTGACAAGCAACCATGAACTATCATTATATCAATCCATTAGTCTTGCCTTCCTTCTGTTTCTTCCCAGTCCCACGGGAGAGTGGAATGAGCAAGAGGCTGTGTGGGTGTTTGGCTCTTGGCCAGGATCAACCAGTATTTCATTTCAACAGCAGCTGTTTCTTGATGTTTCTTGTTGTCAGGGAAAGATGACCCACCAGCTCCCCATCCTTCTGTCTCTCAGGTGCAGTTTGAACATCTTATTTTGACTCACTGGTCTGCTGTTTCTTTCTATTGAAAAGTTTTCAGGGAGAAGTAGTTTTTAATATTGTTGTTGTTGTTGTTATGTCAGTTCATACACTGGAAAAAATGAAGCAAGCAAGCTATTATTTTCTAACAGAAGGCAACAAATGCAAAACCACAGCACTCTCACGTACCCCCGGGCCCCCTGCCCAGAGTCACAGGTACTGGGGTGACAGGAGGAGCCCCGTGGTCCCACCACGGGTCACCAGGGTGGCCGCCTTTACCAGCACACAGGGCATCGAGGGGAGAGTGTGGCAGTGCTGCCTGTCCCCTGGAGCTGGGAGATGGGAAGTCCCAGAGCAGGGCAGAGAGGGGTGGGAGGTGTGAGCTGCACACTGAGTGCTGTGATGTAGAGGCTGGTGGCATTCACACAGTTTATTTGCACCACCAAGAGAGTTTGGCCTTTGCTCTACCTGAAATCACCAGGCATAAAATTTCTGTCACTCACTCAAGAGATGATCTATTATTGCCGAGGTCCTCTTTGCAAAAAAACTTCCCATAATCATTAGGGACAAAATGAAACTGCTATTTAAACACAATTTTTCCATTTATGTTTGACAAATCTTAGCAGTTTAAATACTGATAGGAACTTTTTGTCATGCCTTCTGTTAAAAATGAAGCATTAAGAAAGTTCACTCCTTTTAATAGCTGTGAAAACATTCAAAGAAAAAGGTTATGAGTTGATTTCTTGCTTCAATTTTCTCTCTTCTATATATATATATATTTTTTTTAAGGCTGACAGTCATTTTGATGTTAAAAGCAAATTAGGAGGTCTTCTCAGTTATCTTGCATGAAATAAAGATGAACTGGACAAAAGAGCCCTAAATAGCAATTTCATGCTGTGATAAAAGATAGGAAATTATCATCTGTATCTCATGGAATGGATCTTAATCATTGCTAAGTGGAACAACAGAAAAAAGTACAGTTGACAATACGTCTCTATGGATCTTTACAGTCACATTAAGATTCACAAAGCCTGACGTTTAAGTACAATCAGAAATACTGATGTCCAATTGATTTCTAATCCTTAGTATAAGTAGGAAAGTTGCAAAGCAGTAGAACATAGCAGAACATTCAGGCCATATGTAGAGTATCAATCTGCTCCATCCCATGCTGCACTCAAATAGCCAAACCAGTTAGAAAAAATGTAAACGATTTACAGATTAATGTCCAGAGTAGATTCCTTCAAGAAGAGAGGCACGGGAGTAATTTAGGCTCTCAGATCCCATTTGCACAGTTAGATGGACGCTAAAAGCCTGGTCCCAGTGAGACTCAGTGTTTCAATGAGAATCAAAATCAGGTGCCCACACTACTGATATCCTTTTGATGTNAGACTCAGTGTTTCAATGAGAACTGAAACTTCTGAAATCCAAATCAGGTGCCCAAACTACTGATATCCTTTTGATGCCATAAGGTTCTTGACCTACTGCTGCCTGATGCTCTTAAGAATGTGGTGCAAAGTCATTTGACATTCTTGTAAACACTATTGACTTCTTAGGTATGCCAAGGTTGGAAAATCACCAGTAGATTACAGTTCTTCTCAAAATATTTTAAAATAGGTAAATAGATATGTAGTTAGGAACCATATATGTCACTCTTTCTCAGAAATCTCTTTTCCTCTGCTTATAAACCCCAAATCAATAATCTTCAGATTCTCTCTAAATAATTTTGAATCCCATAAGTCTGTGCCTTTCCCACAGCTGCAACTTTATTCCTGGATTTTGTAATGTGCACATATAATGGACATAATCTCATATTCCTGTGGCTCAAGAGACTTAGGTTTCCAAATTCCATCTCAAAGGACATTTGAGGTTTTGCAGTTAAAACTCTGGCTTCACCACAGCCATCACTTCTATTAAAACGTGGGTTTAGGCACTGCAAGTACTCCCCCTACAAGAGAAACACTGAGTGTTTCTTCATCATTTCTGCTAAATCAGTGCTAAGGAACAGAAAGTGGTTGAAGATGGATTACTTAGAAAATATGAGATGGGATACAATCCTGAAGCCTTGCACAAAGTAGGAAAAAAACAGGTTCAGGGACAACTCTCCAGGCCAGATTATTTATTTTGTGTAAAAAATCAGGGAGAAATGTATGCACCAGCTGGGAGTAAATACAGGACCAGAGCTTCACTTTTGCAGGTGAGCACCCCAAGCCCCAGGTACACAGCCTCTCATTGCTGTTATTGTCTGACTTAACTCCACCCTCTTACGTGTTTGGATGCTCAGAAAGAAGGGGAGAAAACACTCCTGTCATATCAGCAGTTTTAGACACTTCCACAGGAAAATGACCCAAATGGGAAGGGAATTGAGTCCCTCACTTTTCACCAGCTGAAGAAGCTGTAGGTGAAGCACTGCTGGCTTCTAGGCAGTGTCAGCTCCCCACCATGCCCACTGGTTACTCTGGTTCCCATCTCTTCTCAGACACTGAGCCTTTTTACCTCTCTGAACATTTACTGTCTCTGGATTTAGTTTTCCATTCCTGCTGTTCAAAATATTTTTCTGATTGAAACACCTCTCAAAACCTGGATGCAGACAAGGCCCTGGCTCTGTGTCACATATAATTGCACTGGGCATGAGGATGGGTATAATAATTAGCATAAAACATGGAAATTAAAAATAGGCACTTCTGTTTCCTAAGTGTGTCAAGCAAGGAGTTGGCAAGGTCAGACTTTCATTCTGCTCTGTGATAAGGCAAACTGGAAGTGGTCCAAATGTCAACACCAAGAGTGCATCTCCTCCTAAAAAAGAAATTTCTTTGGTGAATTAAGGCTTGGCAACCATTGCTTTCACTTTACTGACCTAAAAAAACACAAAGGAAGATGTTTTTAGATGCAAGTATACCAAAGATTTAAAAAAAATTAAAATCCCACATAAAATTAAGTTCCTCCTGCATCTATCTGCCAAAATTCATATCCAGGATTTCATTCTTTCTCACTGCAATTAAGAATTTTACTTGCATCTAAGACCATCAATTTACTTAACGTTCAGATATAAGTGGCACAGCATTTATTACAGAAACACAGATATCTGCAGTCAGGACATGGCAGGAAGGTACAGTTCAGTCCTGCTTTAAAGTTAAGAATTATGTGCAAGGTCTCTTCCTGAGGAGAAAAACAGTATTCAAATTCACATGAAAGGAAAGAATCCTCAAATAACTGATTCTGCCACTATCAATTTAGATTTAAAAAAAAATCCTCAAGGATATGGTATGGGGGTGAAGCCTGCAGGGGGCTGGGCTGACTGACCCTCCTCCCTCTCTGGATGTTCAAACTCCACGTTGAGGAAAGGAAGGGAAGGTAAAGGCACTGGTGTGCACAAGCACAGCACTGTCTCCTTCCACACTCCTCAGAAGCAAAGCTGATGAGATTTCATCCTTGTGGTCCACTGAGGGGAAGAAAGAAATGGACCATAGAAATTAGAACTGGGAGAGGCCACTAAGTCATCCAGTCCATTTCCTTGCAAGCACAAGATTGTTCCCAAGTGCTCTTTCCAGTCTAGATTTAAATTAATCAATTAGCAATGGGGCTTTCAACACTACCTTGGGAGACCATTCAAGCCTAATGGATCTCATTGTTAATAATTTTCACCAGTTATTCAACCTGACTTTTATTTTCTTTGATGTCATCTCAAGACCTCAGTTTGCAGCTCTTAATTTAGTTCCCACCTCTCTCCTTGGGGTTTGTACCTTTCAGATACTCAGAAACATAGTCTGCATATTCAATTTTTGTACACTTGCCTGCTGGGCCACTCTTCTCTGCAGCCCCCAGCAGTCTTGCCTCTGTTTTCTGATTCCCATTTCACTTTGGCAGCCTCCTCACCATTCTTTTCCACTCTGGAAATCCAGCTTTTGAATGAGGTTTAATGGAAAGACCTGCACAAGGATATCTTGCAAATGGATTAGCACAAGAATCCTTTCTCAGGCATCCCATGATGTGATCAAACAGCACAAAAGGGGCTTGTGTCAGAAAGGGATTTTTCTTTCAGATGAACTGAATATGGAATTTGTTTACAAGTGCACTCCCCCACCCCTCCCCACCCCCTGTGGGTTTGGGCAAAATTTATTATGCCTCGGCCACTCTCAGACAATACCCTCGGTCTTGCTTCCAGCACAGAGGGGTCAGAGAGCAGGGTAGAGAGGACTGTGACTCCTTCACTGATGAAGATGAAGAGCTCTGCAAATAGCTGTCTGTAGGGAGCGCAGTCAGAGGCAGGATTACTCAACACATTAATAAGGGAAGAAAATATGAGGCTCTCAGAGGGCCCCTCTGCAGTCTCTCTTTCCACAGAAATACAATATATTCAGTTACACGTAACCCACAGTTTGATGTCAGGAAAAGAAATCCCTGTGCAACTGCAGTATTTCAAAGACTGTGTTCCATTTATACCCCTAAATATCTGTAACCTCACTGCTAGCCACTTCTTTATTCTTTATTTCTTAGCTGCATATTTCTCTTTTGTTCAGACTTCTGCTATTCCATTTCCTAAGCCCTTAACATACTTCTTTCTTCACAGATTTTAGTCAGCTACTTCACATCAGCTGATCCCATCCACCTCAGGGCTGTTCTTTGGGACATCCAGTGTGATCTAGGGGTTACAGCCAGGGTGCTCACTGGAGTCCCAGGTTCCTGTTGGTCACTGAAATTACCACAATTGGTACCACGGGTACAACAGAAAATGGAGAGAAAAAATTGAGCTGCAGCAGTCTTTATGGCTGGCAGATAAATGCATACTGTGAATAGATATATGCATCCTGTTAATCATCCCTGCTGTACACAGTTCTTCTCTTATGGATACACATTTTCATTTTATTTTTAGTCATGAGTGTGATTTTGTTCTCCACGCAGAGCTGGGGACAGCAGAGCTCTCTGTGTCAGGAGTACATATCCTACATCAAAACTGAAGAGCAAGGCACACCATGCCACACACCAGCCTCTCAATCCTCAGCTCCCTTCTTGCACATACATCTTGATTTCACTCCTCTTGAAACCCCAGAATAGAGGGGGTTGTAGATGCTTCACCAAGTTGTGGGGAAAATGGACTTATGGACCTGGGTAAACACATCCCTCACTTCTAACCATAGGCCTACCCCCCATGTGAGCACTAACATACAGGGACAATGGTTTCAGTTTCCAGAGAAATGTGTCCTTTTCTTGGTTTTTTTTTGAGGGAGAAGAGCTCTTTGCCTCTTTGGCAGCAGTATTTTCCATGAGCCATTGCCCACTCCCAGGGTGGCAAGCAACAGCCTGGCAGCCCAGTGCCCACAGGGCTCTGCATGGGCTCAAGGATCTGCCTTGGGACAGTGGGGCACAGGACTGTGCCCACAGCACATCCCTGCGGGCAGCTTTTCCAGCATCACTGCCCTTTCATGTCTTGACTATCTCTTATTACAAAATTAAAGCCATTCTAAGAACGTGATAGGCCTGCCAGGGAAGAAGATAAGAGAAAATAATGCAGGACTTGTCAGTGCTATGTAACATCAAGAAATTTTCCTTCCCTAAACAAACCTGAAATGAAAACTTGAACTTATTCAGCTATGAGTAGAGGGTATTAAAGAAAAAAAAAAAAACAACCCTCCTCTCTGATCAGAGCTCAATTAAGCTGCCTTGAAAATTATTCCAAATACACTTTTTTGCAGATAACAATAGACAATCCTTTTGACTGATTTGTTAAAAAAGGTAAAGAAAGAGCATAAAATTATTGCTTATCAGAGAGAGAAGCAGCACCGTTTAAAATAACATGAAATTGTATCCCATGAATTATTCACAAGGGCTGATGTTACACTATAATTATTTCTGGCTTTCCTTTTTACTGCATTGCATTTGTGTAAGTTGTCTCCTACCCAGTAAAAGAGGTATAGGTTTTCTTAATTAATCAAATTTTTCTGAATACTCAGATTTTTCTGATTATTTTTTCTAATTAAAATTAATATATTTCGAGCACTGAGTTGTCTTCATGGTGTCAAGCTGAAAAAGAAGATAGATTTCACTACCGGTAGCAGGGTCTAAAACATGCAGTGCAATAGTCACTTTCATACTGACTGGTGCTGCTCTACGTGTTGTGCCAGCTGCTGAGAAACCAAAGTGTGATCCCAGTTGTATTCTGGCATTAGCAGTTGTAAACTCCATCCTGTTCTATGTGAATTAGGCTCACTGAATTTCACAGTTATCTGAAATACAGCCAGTGTGATTCAGTCTTCTGACTGCAGGTACCAGTCAACACCTCTTGCGATTAACTCATGATTTTGATTTTCCTTTTCCAACATGTGATTATGCAGGGCTACAAAATCATTATTATGGAAAGTCCTAATGATCATAGCCCACTGTAAGAGTAACTCTTTTAAAATCAGTGGAAGCATTGGCTAGATTAGCCAAAACTCACTTGTTGTATTGGTTGAGCTGTGTCTCCAAACAGATGGTTGTAGGCATTTTGTTTTTATGGCCGCAACTGACTTAAAAGCCCAGCTCATGCCCGTAATCCATGTCAGCCGGTTCTCCATATCCAGCTTATCTGCTGAGCAAACCTTCCTGTTTTTTCTTGCTTACTCTCTCTTCTGTCAGGATCTTTCTATTGTGAGTTCTGTGGCTGCAGGCCTGGTGTTTTGGGAGGTCACATAGGGAAGACAGTCCTGTTTGCTTTCTGTGTGTAATAGTTCAGCTCAAGGCAATATGGTCATCCTTGAATACATTAACAGTGATATAATTTTTCTTAATTGTTGTAGGGGAAAAAAGCTGAAAAAAATTACCTCAAAAATTTTAAACATAAGGGGAAAAAAATGTGAAGGCCCTAGATTTGTTCTGCTTGCCCTCTCATGATTTGGGGAGTTTTGATCAGTATTTCTCTATTTGGAAGAGAAATCTTACTAAAAGCATCTCTCTGCAGTGTAGAAAGATGTACTTCTGCGGGCTGTCTATATGTCTTCAGAGTTCATGAAGAGAAGCTGGCAATACTGAGGTGTAATGCAGACTATCAAAAAGCAAATATCTAAACTAGGCCAGATGAATCACCTCCTAGGAAAATTCCTCTCCTTTGACTATAAAGAGAGTCTACAGCAATTAGCTCAGCTACGGACATCTAAACTCTAGTTATCCAGAACAGCTGAAATGAATCTCCCTGCTGATGTCAGCAAACTGGAAATGGTCTTTTCAACAGCTCAGCTATGACGTGAAAGTCTACACTATCACTGACAGACAAAAAATGAACATCACGGGGCTCAAGGTTCTTCCTGCCTGGCTGTGAGAGGAGTCCCTGCCTCTAGACCCAGGATGGGCTCAGGCTTACAGCAGAGCACCAGAAAGGCATGTTACCTCGCTGGACCATTAGACTGAATCTATGATCAGAGGCAATATGCCATTTATCTGTAATTTTTTGTTTTATAATGCAACTAATTGACAGAATTTGTCAAGATAAAATGTAGTTAATTCCCTCCCTGCTCTTTCAGCTGTTCTCAACAACAGGGTGTTAGCCAGGACCCAGCCACTATGCTGACACAGCTTCCCAATTTCCTTTCCCCTGCTCCATTTCCTTTTCAAATTGAAAACTATTAGAAGTCTTTAGGCAAATAATAGAAACGTAATGCAGGTGCCTGTTGTAAATCGTTCACTAGTTACTTTTAACCTAATGTCTCCTCAAACATTACTTTGCAGAAGGCAACGAGGGCAGGAAATGCCTCATGAACTCTGACAATCAGTGGGTCAGGAGTTAAGGTCATAATAATGTAGCCCATTTCTCCTTGTTTGTCAAATAACCTGAATGCAGTTCTATCCCTGGATCTTTCACCCAAGACTGACTCCTCTCAGCAAGAACATGAGTCTTGTGGAGAGCAATCTTGGTGCAGGGTAATACCCTGCTGTACAACCCTAAGAAGGGTAGGTGCCATAAGGCTGGTGGTGCCAGCTACTGTTAATGTAGGATTCTGCCACTCACAAAGCCATAGCTTTCCTAGGCATTGCTTGAGGACGTGCACAGTCTGGATCTGCTACGTCTGAGGTTAAATTAATCAGTGTTTATGAGGGAGCTCGACTTTCGTAAATAGAAATGACTTGAGAAATTTTAAGTATTCTGCAAGAAAAATAAAATAGGAAGTAAACATTAATAACAAGAGTTGGTAATTACTGCTTTTAATGCAAAATAGACAAATGTACAGAAGTGCCTATTAATTCTGAATCACTGAAGCAAATATCTAGGCTCCAGAGTTGGAAATGCTGCCTAAAATGCCACTGTGATTAGTCAATGCTAAAATTTGCCTTCATCAGCTAGGCATCACATGTCTTGTTCTCAGAGAAAAATTCCTCCCATGTTCACTCGAAATAATATCAAACATTACACAGGGGATAAAACTCCAACTCTGTGTATGTACCAAACAAGGCATGCAAGAGGACAATCTGTTAGCATGTATGCTCCTGAACACAGCAGGCAACTGTCAGGTTGTTGGAAGTATTTCTCATCATGCTGGGTGCCCTCACAGGCAGCATTGAACAGTGCTATGTTGGTCACAGATCACTTTCTCCATTTGGCTCCCCAGTGAGGTGTAAATATTTCAGAGCTAATGCATAAGTCATGTACACCTGGGTTTCCAAGTGCCACAGCAGTGAGACATAACTCTTGGGTATTTCTGAGCATAGAGGAGCATGGATTATTTTCTGACACTGCAAATGGAAAACACATGGAGATCTTTAATGTTTAACACTCAGACTGGTTCTGCAAATTCTTGGAAGCCATTGCCTCCCAGCCCCAGGCAACATCTAAGTGATGTTCTGCAAACACGTGCACCTTGCCAGGACTGGCAAACACCCCAGGCTGTGTCCTCACATGACTACCTACTGGGGCCCCACACCACTGAAAGCCAACATATGGAGTTAATTCATCCAAACACGAACACCCCAAGCACACTGGCTGTTGCTGTACATGTGGACATTGTGATAGCAAACAGCATCAGAGAGATTCATATTATTGCTGCATCTAATAGGTGTTGGGTGCCTTTCTGTTTCATTTGTGAATAAATCCAGACCTTACAGAAAATCCTGAATGCATTCATCAGTTTGCCGTTGTATGAGAGGAGAAAAAGAGTTAAGTTTATTTACGGACAAAATGTTTGAAAAAATAGAAGACATCACACAGTGTACTGGGCTGATTGGGGGTGAGGAAGGTGCAGCTCCCAGAGAGCAGGAGGGCTTCCCAGATGGTTTGCTCTGTATTTGCAGAGCCTGGTGCTTTGACTGCGAGGTGAAGGGGGAGAGGAGGAGGCACACCAGGGGCATGCTAATGTTAGGAGAAGGAAGCAGTTGGTCTTACTGCCCTGAGAAGGAGTACTGAAGGAGGTCCTCAGGGGCAGACAGAGAGGCTCACAGGTTTCTGTAGGAGGGAATTGCCTCTTGGTGTGCTCCTGCAGTGCTGAGGTAAATAAGACTCTATCCACAGTGGTAAGTAAATAAAGTAGAACAAAAAAAAAATAGCTGATGCTTTTCATGGACTTTCCAACCAAGGAAAATATTACATACTATTGAGGAAAATATACACACTACTTTTTGAGATGCTGAGTGGGGCTCAAACAGCTCGGTGGCAGGCAGTGGCCCATGAAATGTTTGATGTTAGTCCATGTGAAAGATACAGTTAACTAGATGGACATGTCACCATCTAAGATACCTATTATTTTTCTCATGAAAGCAGTGACCCTAAAGGAAAGCAATTTTAATGTACAGACTATAAACACTTTTCTTTGTAGGGAAGGAGTAATTTTTCCACCTCAACTTTTTACCTAGTAATGAAACGGGAATAAACACAATGGCTTTTTCTTCTCTCCATTTCTCCCATGTGTTCCCATCTTCATTCCTTGGGTTTTCAAGATTTCCAGCTCTTTTTTTTTTCCCCCAATAAATATTCCAAAATACTTTTTTAGGGCCACATCTATAGTAACAAATAGAGATTAAACTCTCAGCACAGGCATACAGTGATGTGTACTTTGTCACTAATACCTGTAACAACTTCTGTATGAGACTCTCACAACCAGGGGCTTGGATGTGATTAACTGAATTTTTCACAATACTCACACCTCTCCCACAAATGTCACAATGCTGCAATGCCACATTAGTACTAAACCTTTTGGATTACTGATGCAGCTTTTGTATTGGTGTAGGCATGAAATAATTTTAATATCATTTGCAATTGTATACCTTAAGCATGGCAACAGTGCTATAGCATGTCATCCACTACTGGTCCCAGTGCTGTGTGGAGATTGTGAAGTGCTGTTGGTGGTATTTACTAACTGGGAAATCATTGGCAGCACCAATCCTTTATGTTTAAAATATTATTTCCTTCTTCATTCAGCTGTTTTGTCATTTAATACCAATAGATTTTATAAGGGAACATGGCCCCAAACATGCCAAGCCAAAAAATCTCTGCAATTTTTTGGGTTTTTTGCTATTCAGTAGACCTCGTAAGAGGAAAAAAGTATTTTTGCTGACTCTATAAAATTATTTCTAAAGCTTTTCTAAAGCTAAAGTAATACCATAGAAACAGCATCACCACAGCCCACAGGAAGATTGTTTCCATTCCTCCTATGGGCATTTGCAGTCTCAGGCCTGTCTTCATCACTGATTTGCCACGCTTTGAGGTCTTGATTCAGTTGCCCAAACATGGGCATGTGTTTTCACTGAGCCCCTCTGTGGGTTTCCATGTGAGATGCATGTGGAGTGTGAAGAACCCCCTGAACTTCCCAGACAGCAGGCAGAGTTTAGGCAGAACATCAGGGGTATCTCAGGTAACACCAATTGGCATGGTCACACCAACACCAACAGTGCCAAACACAGCCTGGCACTCAGAGGCTGCTTTGTCACTTCTAAAGGAAGCACCTATCAGGTGTAGTGGGTTGGTTCGCATTTGTCCCTCCTGTGAGATAAGAATTAGGGAGGAATACAAAGCAGGCACTACACTTTAGTGAATGCAATGAAGTTTATTACTAAAACTAAAAGTAAAAAGAAATAAGAAGGAATTAAGAGAAAAACAACCAAAAACACTCCCTTTCTCTTTTCAGCACCTCCCCCTATTTATCCAACATAAAGGCACAAACTGAGACTCATTTTAGTTAGTTGACCACTTTAAAACAACTTTTCATCAGTCCATGTAAAGAGAGAAGTTTCTTTTGTTGCTGTGGTATTTTACTATGAGGACAATTTGTTATGGCACCAACAGCCACCCGGGTATCTGTTGGCAGGTGTGAGTCCCTTTCCCTCGGTGACAGCTTTCCCACGGCTGGTTTCGAGGGTTCACGTTCAGCCACTGGGGTACAAGTTTAAGGATGAGCAATTCCAGGAAACAAAAAA
>VYXC01006692.1:1127687-1206827 GCA_013397175.1 Platysteira castanea | reverse complement strand
AGTTGCACGGAGCCGTGGCCGGGGCCCAGCCCTGCTGGCCGAGCGGCCCGGGCCCCGGGTTGGGCCTGGCCCTGGCCTGCAGGGCCCAGTGGCCAGGCCCCAGGTAACCTGTGTCCAGGCCGGAAGAGCAAGAGAGTTATTCCCGCCTTTTTTATCTTTTAAAGTGCATTCACAGGGTGTTAACCATTTTTGAGTGGTTCCATAAAGCTGTCAGTATTTAAATTAATCAATTGATTGGCTCTAATAAGTTTCGGAGGAAGTGACCGCAGCATTTTAGCAGCAGCATCACTTCCTTAGCTCCATTTCTCTCTGAAGAAACCTGACAAACAGGAGGAGGAGGGGTGGCCCCCCCCTGCTTAGCAGCAGCAGTAACCTTGGGATAGACTGCTGGAATTTTCAAACTAAAACTTCAAGCTGGGGTTAACCCATAACATCAGGCAAAAAAGTTCTTTTTTCCAAGAACTGCTCCCTTGTTCTTTGGCGTTCAGAGAGATGAATCCTGATATGCATTTTTCAAAAGATAATTTCATTTTGTGCTCAGTGCATTCTAAATTCTACTTTGAAATTGTCCACAGGGCTGAATGACCTATATTTTAGAGTGACACCCAGGTCCTGTTGAAGTCTGTAAGCATTTTGTAACTGTAATCCAAATAAATTGGGATTTATTCCTAGAACCTGTCTATCTGGACCTACTAAGGGACACTTTTCAATTGCCATCATGGTTATGTGGAGAGGCAACAGATAAGCTAAGGTGGCCCCAGTGATAAATGCTCCATCCCTGGGACCACACTGAAAAGAGCACTGATGTAGCTGCTCTCGGAGAAACTAAAAGGAAACTGGTCTGAAAGTCGAATCTGTTGGGTTTTTTCTTCATGATTTTTAAAGAGCAGACCCAGAAGCATTACTTGCATTTTATTTAGTACTTAGAGTGCAACAGCAATGAAAACTAACATTACAGGGAGTATGTGTTCCCACCAGAAAATGTCTTCAACAGCTCATAAAAACCTGGCCATTTATCAGCACTGCAGGAGATCTTTATTACCTCCCTACAGCATATGCTCTCCTATGATGTAGTTATTGATTTAACAAGTAAACTTAGTGGTGAGCTTTTATCTTGGAATTAGCAGCAGGACTGAAATAGAGCCCTTATTATTCTAATAACACAGAGATGTGAGATTCCTGCATATTCCAAAGGCCATATCATCACCTTAACAAGCATCCCATTAGGGCTGTCTGGCTGCCACATCAAAGCGTGTGCTGTGAGGACTTTAACAATCATGATATCATACTCACCCCCAGCAATTTCACAACCCTCTTGTTTTTCTTCCTACAGGTTTGGACATCAGGCAAGCTCAGGTTATTGTGCTGTCATCGGGTACCAAATGTATAAATGGGGAATACATAAATGACCAAGGGCTTGCAGTCAACGACTGCCATGCAGAAATTGTGGCAAGAAGGGCATTTGTTCACTTCCTCTACTCACAGCTGGAGCTACACTTAAGGTAATTGAATTCTGTTGATTTTGGGGAGCTGCTATATGGCCTTCAGTGGAAGATATCCATCCTCCAGACAGCTGAACTATTTGTTTCTTTATGTCATTTTTTCTGAGTCTTTAGGTGATGAAGGAACAATACACTGCACCAAAAAAAATTGAGAGTTAGGTAGTCTAAAGTGTTGGGTCATGAGCTCCTTTAGTTCAGCTGATTCTCTTTCGGTAGCGATTAGATATGACTCATAAAGCTGGGCTTTATGAAGCCTGATGATTTTGTACAAATCTTTACGTGCAGGCTTATTAGCATCATTCACTGACCAGAGACTTGAGGGGAGTCATTTTGCTTAATGCAGCCATTTTCCTGTCTTCCTTGCTGCTGTTGAAAGATCTCAAAGAAGTGATTTATTGATCATTAATGTCTTCATTGACTCACTGGAGAACCAATGAGTGTTAACAACACAGTAAACTTTGTGCCAAAGTATAAGATGCTATCACTCACTCCTTCTTTATGATGTTTTAAAACGTTATAGCATGTAGAATCATTACAGTGGAATTATTGTTCCTGTCTTCATCCAAATCCACCTTGTTACCATTTAAATGGTTAATGAGTCATACGCAGCCTGGAAGATGGTAATAAATGGGGTACCTCAGAATGCTGTCTTGTCACTGATCATGTGTATCAACAACCTGGAAGAGGTTATGTAGTGCTTGGTTATAACCTTTGCAGAGGACATGAAAATGGGAGGACCAGTCACTGTGCTTGAGGGCTGGTCTGTCATCCCAGCAGGCTGGAGGGCTGGACCAGCAGGAACTTTGACAGAAAACTTAACAAGGACAAACGTAAAGTCCCACATCAAGGATGAAAGAATGACTTTCCTCCTGTCCACCAAGAAGGAAAGAAACACATACTGGGGAGCAGCTCTGCTGAGAAGGGACAGGGTTTTTAGGCAGACAAGGAGGACGTTAGCTAGTGGTGTGCCGGACAGCAGAGAGGGTCAGCAGGATCCCAGGAAGAATGGAGAGTCTGTCAAGGGACGTGAGCATCTACCATTAATCAGCACTCATTAAACCACATCTACAATATTATGTGCAGTTTTGGGTGCCCCAAAGGAAAGACATCAGCTCTCTGACACAGGCTCAGCAGAGGCCGCCCAGGTACTCGGGCCAGCGCACTTGGGCCGTGTGGAAAGGTTGGTGGATCTGGACCTAGTCAGCCTGGAGGTGAGATGGCAGAGCCAGCAAAACATGTCAGCAACACAATAGAGCTGACATCTTCACCAAGGTGTGCCAAGGGAAGGTGGCAGACAAGTGGCACGCACTGAAAAAAGAGAAGCTCAGTCTGAGTAGGAGGACTAATATTCCCCATGGGAATAGGCTGGCTGTGGGACAGGTCACCCAGCAGGGTTAGGTAGTCTCCCTCCTGTCTTGGACCTTTTCAAAATCTGAGTACATAGAGCCTCGAGCAATCTGTCAAACTACTTTGAGAAGGAGGTAGGGATAGAGATTTAAGGTCCTTACCAGCCGAAATTATTCTACGATGTGAAAACTGAGCAGAAGTGAAGCTGAGGTGGCATTTCTTATATGGAAGGAACCAAGGAGTGAAGAAAGAAAGGAGAGAAAATAAACAAAAGACCTTTCTCTGTATATCATTCTTCTGCCCTCCATTCTTGTATACATATTTGTGTCACTTTTCCCGAAGGCAATTAACCTCAGTGCAAAAACTTCCTTTGACTTCAGAAGGTTTTGCATGAGGTCACAGACGCAAGGGTTAATCTAAGCCGGATTGTGTGTTCTTGTAAGCACCTGTGATACTGTTGCACCCAAGCAACAATAACAGGAATAATGGCTGTTTTCACTTCAGGCTGGAGTCGAAGACAAGGGAGTATATTGAGTACATGGGTTTGGCTAACAAAGGGGGACAAGAGCATTGAAGGGTTTAATCAAAAGCAATATTCTCTCTATTTCATTCTGAATTGCTTTCAAGTTTACATTAAATTATTATGTTTTCAGCAGTGTAGCAGCCCTAGTACTTGCTTCGTGCTATGGTCTCTTGGGAAACAAGTGCTAACACTGAATCTTAAACTACTGTATTGATCCACCTCCCTAACATGTTCAGTCATATTATTATTTTATTTGGATCAATGTTAACAGCCTTTTGTTAAGAGAATCCTCAGTGCAGCACGAGCTCTGTTCACAATAACTTCAAATCACTCTCTGTTCAGCCAAGACCAGGCACCGCCGCTTGTCTGACCAGCACACACCATAAAAATCTCAACCGAAATTGTCAAGGCTAAGCACCTTTGAAAGATAGAGCTGGAGATATTGTCAAATCAGCTGTTGCTTCCTTGAAGTCCACGGGGAAGCAAAACTGTGTTATGACATATTCTTCAATTCCAATATTTATTGCTACACGCATAGTTTTCTGCCATCATCGGGAGCTTTGTCATATGGTGACAAAAGGGGAGGGGGGATTCTAAATGAAATAAAAAATTAATTTTCTGCACATTGAAATCACATTTACTTCTTTTTCACTGTAAAGAGAGAGACATCTATTCAGAGGGAAAACACAGGATGCTGCCACATAGCTAGAAGAATGGAGGTTTTAGGATAGATGTTAACTCAGCTCCACTGGGACTACTTACACACTATCTCCTCAGGCTTGGGGGAAATACAAAGATATTGTAATGCATTTGCATTAACCTAACCCAAATTAAAGTCCTCTCCCAGGCCAAGAAACTGTTGTACAAGGTCATAAATGAACTGAAAGCAAAAAGATGGTTTTTTAATTCGAAAACAGAATGAAAGCATTGTTCTTGACTCAAAGAGCTTAAACTTTCCATCATTCACAATGGAACAGGCAAGTGTGTTCTGTGGAGAGTATGTCCTATTCTCCACATACCTTCCTCCCACCAAGCCTACCTGCTGAAAGTGATCTCTGCAGCTGGATTTCAAATTTCAGGAACTTCCAGTGAAAGAAATATTCTTTTGTAGTATGCTGTCTTTGAAAAGGAACCTCTTTTCCAGAATTTACAAATACTACCATTGATCTCAGTAAAAGCAAAACACATACTTGGCTGGGTGTAGCATGAAGGCTTCTTAGAGCGAGGGCAAGCAGGTTGGAGAAAGCAAGGGCCAGGATATAAAATGAATGGCCAGGAGACAGAGATTCCCTGAACTGAGTTTACTTCTTGGCAGTCAAGTGTTACCCAGATCCCCAAGGCTGCTTCGATCACCGGTGGAGAGAGATGGGCATCTCCGAGGTGGCACTCAGCAGACCTGTTCAGGTATCCACTGGGGATGAGATGAATTGCCGTGTACTTGGGGAAATTTTTTCCATTTCTCTAAAGAGAGAATACAGCAACTTCCTCACATATTTGAGCTGCAGAACAATTCCATCCACAGGCCAGTGTTGCAGTAGTATGTTAATTACTTTTTTCCCTCTTCTCATTGCTAAATGTTAGAGGTGTGGCTTCCCTGACTTTTCTTGGGGAAGAGCTCCAGAATGGGAACTTTATCCTCTCTAAGAAGCAAGAGTGACAAATACTTCAAAAGGAAACTTTCTTTCAACAATTCATTGTCTAGAGCTTGAGTTAAATAAAAAGCTAAAAGCACAACTAAAACCTGTCAGTTTCTAACCAGTCTGATTAAAACCCTTAGCCCTCCCAGATTTCATTTTTATGACAACCATAATCCCCCAGTTCTCAAAATTTTCACGAAAGAGATGAGAAGTAAGACGTAAATTTTCTGATGTACAAAAAAAGGACAAGAAAGACCTTTTGAGAAGCTTTTTCTAAGAATCACCATTAAAAAGCACACAAATACCATAGTCTGATTCTCCTGCAAGGGTGGTAGGAAAATTGACATCATTTTCAGTGGTATTATTTATACCAACTGGCCAATAGGGAAGAAAATACAACTCTTTTTTTTAAAGAAAAATAAAATTAATAGACTATCTTAAAAATAAAACAGCACCACGGTAGGCTTGCTGCTGTAGTGGTCCTGCAGGTGCCAGGGAAATGATTTTACAAGAAATTAAGCTTTTTCAGCAAGTCAGATGCAAACCACTGTTTATTTTTTACATAAAAAGTAAGGAATAGTCTTGATCCAGCCCAGTTAAGTTATTTTTTCCAGGAAAACCAGCTGCTTGTTACACATCTACTAAGCCTGCTGTTAGTTTCTCTAGTATGCTCTCTTGTAGTATGTAGTACTAGAAACTTCCTATACATAAATTTACGTGCTAAAAACAGCTCCTTTCCCTGTCAGACGTCATTTCACCAAAATGCTTCATATATATTAAACCACAAGTATATGCTTAAGTATCTTCTTGAAGTCAGCTCAAAACATAGGCATGTGTTATGCTGAATAATGAACTTAAGCACGAGATTAAAATTGAGCACATTCTTAAATGTTCCTCTTGAATCAGCCTCAAATCCTACTCCCACAGAAATTCATAACAGGCAAAGGTTTAGGGATGAATTCTGCTCTTTTAGCCACTGCCAGCATGCAGAAATGACATTTTAATGCCACCCCTGAATGAATGGGATCTGTAGGCTCACTGTGGGCTCCTGTCTCTATTGCTCTGTGCAGGTTATGTGTGGCTGTGCAAGGGACATTGGAAAGGACTGCTACTGCAAAGTCATCTTCCCCCTCACAGTTCCAAACGCCTGTCCCAGAAGCAAGGCACAAGGGTGATGGTGTTGGCAGAAGTGCATCTCATGCTTCACCTGGACCATTTTTACAAGATCCCTGGGTCCCCCTGGGCTTTGAAATACCCCAAACATCCCATGCACAAGAATCTTTATTAAGCCAGGGCAGAGGGTGTTGCAACCCAAACTCTTTTCCAGCAACTCTTTTCCAGTTTCATTATTAAGCCTATTCAGCCACAGTGCAGAAATGAACCTCATGTTTGAGTTCAGCTCCTAAAAAACCATCCCAAAGGCGGGTCAAGACCCTATGTGATATGAAGAACTTCAGCCTCCTGGAGGAAAGAGTCAAAGTTGCCTTGCCCTCCAGCCCTGCCAACTATTTTTAGAGCCGCTGTCTATCACCCAGCCTGGCAGCCACGCTGGCCATAGACCCTTGTTGGTGCTCAGGAAGAGGTAAGAGAGCAAGGTTAATCAGTGAAAAACAACAGCCACTGAAAACAGGATGGAAGCTGAACTCCTGAAATCCAGCCCAAAGCATGACTGCTCCAACCCTACATAGCAACTGTCTCCAAGTATTGTAAGCTGCCCCCCCACACTCTGATGAGATTTAATGTAATGATAGTAGGCATTTGGACTCCACAGCTCTGTATTCTCCCAGCTGATTTTGCAGTGAATTATTTAAAACTACCTGCAATTGCTCTAAAGTCCAAGCAGCAGGACTTACAGAGATTTTATTATTTCAGAGGCTTGTATCAGGGCGATAATATAATTAGTGCAGTTGGGAAATTCCACCACAGCCAGCAGAAAATGAAGGAGCTGCATGTGGCAGCCCCAGCTCGGCAGCTGATGTGACTCCCTGCCTCTGACAGGTGAGCTAATGTGCCTGTAAATTCCTCCTGACAGCAAACGCATCCTGGCATCAAAAAATGACAAAACACCCAAACCATGGAAGAGTGACAGCCAAACAGCTTCAATAGCACAGAGGCTGCACTGGGAGAAAACAGGCAGAGGCAGCTTGGATGAAAGCCAAGGACTCGCTCAAAGGCTGAGTAAAAAGCACCCCTGTTTGTACTATCAGGAGGTAGAGAGACAGGCAGAAATCGCCTTGCTTAATGGCCTGTCCTGTAGTGAATTAAACGGGTGGAATTCTGGCTTATTAACAGCATCCTAGGAAAATCATTACCTGCAGGTGCCGTTCTGTTCAGAGATACTCCTACAAAAAGACCCTTGAGTTTTGAAGAGAAGGACCAGGCCATCAGAGGGAAAGGAGTCTCATCATAATTTCACCAATCACATTTTCACCTTCAAAATTATAATCATAACCATCACCCAAATACACATATTAGAGGCAGCTGTCTGTCAGAGAAATCACCCATATCTTCCCAAATGTAACTCATTGGAGGAACTGCACAGCAGCAGAGCCTTAATGCTGTGCTGTTGCTGCAAACAGCAGCACTGGGAGGGTTTGGCCTCCCGGGCAGCTGTTGCTAATGGAATATGTGCACTGCATCCCCATCTAGCTGCTGAACCACTGCAAAGATAAAAGCTTCATCTTGATAAGTATCTTTTTCAATTCAGCTGAGAAAAGCCCACACAAGTTTTGTCCACACTTCTTAAGATGGCTTCTGATTTCCAAAAATGCCAAGTGACCAAGAGGACCCTGCTAGCCTAGGTGGAGCACTTGTAGGTGGCTCTGGTTGCACGGGGGAAAAGAGCAACACCTAGGGAGCAGGGAGGGCTGGAAGGAGTCATAAAATTTGGTTGCCTCATTAAAGGCCCTTTTCAGTGAAGCATATGAACACACATCTCAGCTGTGGTGATTGATGTTAATGGGATTCAAACACGTGCCTAGGCATTGTGATCAGCAGAGCTGATGTGTTCACATGAGAGCCCAAGAGAACTTTTCCTTTTTTCATGCACCAGAACCACTTTAAAATCAGTGTGTTTATACACCTGTGCAAGTGAGGAAGGAGGGTTTCCTTCAAAAATCCATATTTTATCATTAGAATATATCTTCAATAAGCAAGCCAAAAGCCCTTTGGCAGTTTTGACCTCCTTCACACATTTCTTCACTTGGAGAAGCTTATTGTTTTTCTCTTGTTGTCACTAGGCAAAATATATGATGCCAGGTGCTAATAAAAACAAACAAACAAGCAGAGGGAAAAAAGGAGAGAGAGAGAGCACAGAAATGTTTCTGATTTGGCGTGTAACAAATGACCTGGATCCTCTTTTGTGATCATAGCAAACGGCGAGAAGACTGGGAGCGATCAATCTTCGTGCGATTAAAAGAAGGAGGCTACAGGCTGCGGGAGAACATCCTGTTCCATCTGTACGTGAGCACTTCACCCTGCGGAGACGCGCGCCTCAACTCCCCCTACGAAATCACAACCGACTGTAAGAAAAAAATCTTCCCTCTCCTTTTTCTCCTTTGTGTGTCTTTTGTCTTTNGTCTTTTTTTTTTTTTTTTTTAAGATCATTCTTGCTCTCTTTCTTTGCTGGCAGAAAGTGTTTCACTTGAGAGCAAAAACACTACAGGCTTTAGAGAGAGAATGTGTGTGTGTGTCTGTGCAACTGGTGCTTGGTCCCGTGTGCTCAGGGAAGGTGTGCAGGGAAAATCAGAGCTTGGCAAGGCAGCTCCGCACTCCTGGGGCTCCGTGGCTCTGCTAGGGAATACATCCCTAAAAGCCTGCATTTCCTGCTTGATACATACAACCCTAAAAGTAAATAAGCATTTTGGAAAGCATCCCCATGATCAAAGAGACCCTGGAAGCCATGGCCAGAGGCTGGATCGGAGGATCTGGGCTCTAACTGGAGATGCATAGACTCTTCCCAGGGTTCACACAGTGCATATGGGTTGAAGGGTTGCATTTACACTAAACCAGGCTGCAACAGCTGGAATCTGAAGAAGAGCACTGATATGATATGATATGATATGATATGATATGATATGACATGATACGATACAGCACATCTGTCGTGTTGATTGTTCATCAGACTCTCCAAATATCACCTGCAAATAATGGCAAGACCCCTATGGAAAAGATCCTTCCCAAGCCATCCTGCCTATGTCAAATACACTGTGTGGTCACTGCATGGCAGATGGATTAGTTGGAGTCCACCAGGTCAACCCTAAAGTCCCTGGAACCATACCTATGGCATTCAAGCAAACACATGGTTTTCCAGGGATTTCTTCTCTAAAAGTGATCCTGCAAATGAGAAACAAATCGGGTCTTGAGCCAGTGTGTGCCAGCCACAGACCTGGAGAGCTTGCTGTCCATGACGACCAATCCCATCTCCCCCACACGACCCAGCACTCTCACCTCGTCACTCCCCAAACACGCGTGTCCCTGTCCTTGCCCCGCCATGGCAGAGGCACGTCCCTGTTACTCCCACTGCAGCAGCTTTGTCCCTGCCTAGCCACATGGAATGCCCCCAGCAAGGGACAGGGGACTCCAGAGATCTGTGGCTCGTTATCACATGCCTGTCACCCCATGATCCAATACACAAGGCACAAGGTACTCTCTTACCTCTGCCCCGGGTACTGCTCCTCGTACATGCATTTTACAGTGCTGCAAAGCCCATAGTGCTGGCTGCCAAATGTACACAAAATGAGAAACAGCCTTTGCCCTGACTACCTTGAATGTGAAGCAGACAAGACAAAAGAATGGATGGAGGAGGAAGCCTAGACACGGGAATGTAAAATTAATCACACAAGGTCACACAATGACCTCACTTCCTCACAGGCAAATCCATCAGATGGTAGTTACACTCCTTTGTGATTTCTTATTTGTATAAGTTATTTGTTAACGATTAGGTATTATTCTGCCCAGAACAGAATTTTTTTTCATGTGTGAAAGAGCAGCTTGCTGGGGCGAGAAAGCAAAATGCACCTATTCAGGAAGGAAATGCAGTCCTTGCCTGACATGATTTCTACATTCTGTCAGCAGGGTTTATAAAATGAAGAAATGTAAGTAAATGCTTAAAATGCAAAATCAAATGGACAAATTCCTGATGAGTTAACAAAATGAAAAGATATAGCATCATCCTAAATAAAAATTAAAAATAAAAAAGGCACTGCTTACGAATATCAAAAAACAAGAGTGATCTTTGGCCTTCCACTTTATAGGTGTGTCAAGAGGTATCTAAAAAGGCTTTATGTTTGCTTAAAGGCACTCATGTTTTCCAGAAGACAAGCTTCCTGGGGCACCCTGTAGCTGACATCACAATTGGAAGCACCAAAATCTGTAATTATTTTTAAAATGTGATCCTTTCTCAAAAGCAACTGGAAGCTGTCCAGGCTGGATTCTGCTCTTCTTTGCATGAGGAAGTGGGTGCTTTGGGCAGCTGACAGCCAGTGCTGCCTGTTTATATACAGCTGAACCCAGCCCTGGAGGTGAACCCTGCTTGGCTCGTGGATTTCTTCAAAGACCAGATAAATCTCCCAGCTAATGAGCTAATTCTTCTTTAGCTAACAAGATACACAAGCAGCTCTGTTTAAAAATATATAATCACGCAGTAACTGACAAAGGGAGTAAACAGTAAAGTTGTAGATAATCATGAAAATAATTTTCCCATTGGCTATTACAGCAATTATTATCCCAAGCAGAAGCTGAGGCAGAAAGGTTTGTGTGGTTTAGCCAAGGTTGCACAGTGATTCAGTAGCAGGACCTAAAGAGATGCTATACCTGGCTCATAATTCACTCTTTTAAACAGATCCCTCAACCTTTGTCCTGTGCTCTTAAAATAATTTAGCACTGTGTAGAAAGCTGTGTTGCCAAAAGCTGTCCTTCAGTGAGATAAGCATTTCCTTTTAGCTCACATTAACTCAGAGACATCTGGGAAGATAAGTATTTTATAATGTTTATCAGTCAGATCTTCTCTTTCCTCTTTTTTTTCCCTAAAGAAATAACCTTTCTTTTATCCAGTAATGACAAGAAACTCCAGATGAATGCTGTTTCATTTCTTAAACAACAAAGAAACCTCTCCTAGAGCTAGCACAAGCCATCAAACATTACTGATTATTCTCTAAAGATGCATTAACATTTACAAACGGTGTCTCACCATGTGGTTACTGGTTTTGAGAAGGAATATGATAAGCCTTTATCAATATAGAGAGTGAGTAAAATCCACTTCTCAAATCTCCTTCCAAAAATTTCCTATTATCCACCGTGTCTTTCCAGCACCCTCAGGGAGGCCTCACATTTCCTTCTTATGAGCTTTGTTCTGGTAAGGAAGGAGGTAAGCTAGCATGCTTTTGAAACCCAGTTTACTTCTTACTGGATAGAGCAGAGTACCGAGTTTGTGGCATTTGTAAAAGTCTGACAGCTGCAATGCAGAGGACAGGTCCAGGGAGCCCACATCCACACCAGCTTCTTGCAGGAAAGTAAGAGATTAGGGACAAAGAGATAAAATCTCACTTTAATTTGCAGAGATGCCCTTCTTGAATCAGCGGTAAGCTGACTTGTTTGTTAATACATCCTTAGACAGCTCTAAAAGAGAGAAAAAACCCAACTGGCCTGGGATGCTTTGAGCATGGGGGGGTTTTCTAACTCTTTTTTGGTAGGTCAGGAGGTTGGAAGAGCTTGCAGGAAGTGGTCAGTTTGGAAGAAAGTACAATCTGCAAGAGCAGGGGAAGAGGCTGAGGGGAGAGGGGCAATAGCAGCTGAAAGCAGAAGGGGAGACCAGCCAGGGTCAGTGGTGTTGCAGGAATATGGGACTGGGAAATGCCAGAGGGGTTTCAGATGCTTTTTATGAGTTTGTCCTGGCTCATTCTCTCCTGTCAGTCTCCTTCCCAAGACCCTTTTCATCATTTCCCAAGGTCAGCCACAAGTTTGTAGCACAGCTATATGGTGAAAAGGCAACATGTTCCCAGTGTCCTCACAACCCTAATTGCTCCTTCACAGACTCAGCCGCTTCCCCTGCTTCAGTTCACTGCTGCAGGTCAGGGAGCCTGGGACATCTCCCTTTATGGTGTCTTCTCCCTTTGTGTACATCTGAGCAAGGTGTGCCTGGATTTCTGAGCTCCTGAGGGCACTATCACAGCATCGATTATCGTGGGCTTCCTGAAGGGCCTAAGGGGGCTGCTGGTTCCCATTGTGGCACACATACTCCAGCTCATAAGGTGAAGCCCTGGGGGCAGCTCACCCTGTAGTATTTGTTGCATATTTTGCACTTTCTCCTAAATCTAGGGCAAACCACAGAATAATCAAGCCCTTGATTTGCTAGAGCACCATCCTAGCTAATTTAGTGCTTCTTGACTCATTGGCTTTTTTTTTTTTTAAGTCTCTTGAAAAGCAAAATGAATTGCTTGAAAATTTGAGCTAAAAAAATCCTCTACCTCCCCGTTCCTCCTTCCCTGGCAGTATTTTACCTCATTGTCCATCTTTTTTTAGAGATGTGCTCTCTCTTTTCTACTACATGGATTGCCAAAGAGACAAACAGAATCTGCCCCAGGGCTTGCCTCAGTTCTTCTCCCCTGGGCTGCTTTTTTATCTCTTGCTAACATGCTGCATTGCCTTGTGCCATTGACTCCTTGATAGCCCAGCTCCTGTTTTATCCCACACTTCCTTTAGGTCTGAAACACACCATTGCATCTGCTCCGCATGGGGTTTTTCTCCTGCTTGTCTATTAACCTACAGCTGTGCTGAAGCTCTCATGCACACACGTTTGACAGAGCTCTCATCTAAGCAGGACCCGCTTGCAACCACGTGAGCCAGATCATTGCCTTGGTAGGTGATGTGATCAGGAGACGTGCACTGCAGTTTCCAGAGAGCTGGGGAACTGAAGAGTACCCGGAGAGACACATTTGTGCTCTCTACTTCAAGTGTGCTTTCACTGTGCAGACCTGTGCTTTCCCTGCTTGTGATTCTGGCTGCTGGATTTTACATTCCATTCTCAGAAAAAAAATGCTCTGTTAACCCCCAAATCCAGGGCTGCTGTGAAGGGGTGCCCTGCTCACACCAGTAACTCAGCACTCCGTGTTCAGATGGGGCTGACCCAGGTTGCATCATCCCCAAACCAGATCCCTGAAAGTCATATCCTGAGCAGACTGGCTGGAGAAGGCCAGATTCACACAGAGACCCTCTAAGGACTCTGTCCATCTCCAAGTCATCAACCCAAAGGATCCCCTAAAATTGTCATGAGATCCTCAGCCCCAGAGCTCAGCATTCTGTGTCCGGCAGGGAGCTATCAGGATGGAAACACAATGAGGATGCTTATGGCAGCAACTCAGCTAGAATCAATCCCCAAACCACTGAGTTTGGTGAACGTTTCTGGATGTGCAAGACGAAGAAATCTCTACCTTCCTTTTGCCAAGCCCATGTTTTGTTTAAATGGATAAGTTCTGTTCTTGTGAGTAAGGGGAAAATACTTCAAATGGATAAGTTCTGTTCTTGTGAGTAGGGGGAAAACACTTCAAGAAGAACCATCTAAGTAACTCAGTGATCTTAAAAGAAATTAGATATCTGGAGCTACAAGAAAATTCAGGTTCTAACAAAGTGATATACTTTCCCATTTAAAAAATTGAGGATAACCACAGGTCATCCCTTGGACTTGGACACTATTTTTTGTTCCCATTGCACAAGTCCTCCCAGGTATCTCATCTCTCCGTCACAGCTGCTGGCCTGATGCAGCTTGGAAAACCATCTTGGAAATACGTAGCTATTTGGTGCATGGAGCAGCTTCCTCCTAGGCTGTAAAGTTGACTTTATGCTGATGAATGGCCCATCTGTGGAACTGGGCTGAAGGTGCATTGTTTTCCTATTTTTCATATGACCAAGCAGAACAATACCTTGAGGGATCTCAGAGCAAAATTATCATAGAGAACCATGCCCAGAAGTAACACAAAACTAAAAAATGCATACACCACTGTAGGCTGTAATGCTGAATACTGCCTCAGGAGAAATAATCCTAGCTCTGGATGAATTATTGTGGTCAGCACAGATTGCTTTGTCATATAAAGGATGCTGCAGAAATTGCAGATACAGCAAGAGGTTCTTGCATTACTTCACGGGCAAGGGAATTAGTATTAAAGAAGGTGGAAGGAAATTGTCCTTTCACTTCATTAAGAGTGGATGGGGTCTTATCCAAAAGGTTTGGGTTCAGATATGAGCACAGCACCCTTTGTCATCCTCCTTTGAGGTCAAGTTCTGTGGAAGCAGTGGCCCCTTCTGCTTGTGCCACTGATCCAGCCTCAATTTACCAAAGTAAACGCAGAGGAAATGCAGCAACTTTCTACATCTAACCAGAGGCTGGTCTGTCAAGGAGCTTGTGTCCCTGCTCAGGACTCTTAGCAGGCATTAGGTTTATATATAATTGCCCTGTTTTCCCACTCAGTCTTCCCAGGCTGCTGAAATGTTGTTTCAGTGTGACTGCTTTCGCTCAAGTTGGAAAGTATGGTCACAGGACAATTCACTCTGGTTAATTCTCTCCACGGCTGGAGCAGAGGTGAAGTGTGCTCCTGGCCGGGATGGGCAAAGATAGCAGCAGAGCCCAGCCCAGGTGTGGTGGTCCTGTGTCCCCACAAGCACTGCAGGGCTGAGCAGTGGTCTGATTTAGCTCAGGGCTTTCCAGGTGTGGAGGTGGTGCTCCGTGTAGACAGTTCAAATTTCTTCCTAGCATCTAAAATAAATCCATGCTGGCACTGTGGGGGATCTTTCTTCTTCTGGGGAAGGTGAGCAAAGGTATTTAAGGAGAAGAAAGTGTGGATGAGAGGAATCAGTGGGACCCTGGGACAGGAGGGCCACAGTGAGTATGGGAAAGTTGGAGGGAGAGTGGGTTTCAGCTATGATGGGGAGTGGGCGAGAGAGAGTGACATAAAGCCTGTGAGGGGTGGGGGGGCTCTTCAAAATGAGTGAAGCCCCTCTGCTTCTTCTGATGCACAACACCTACACAGGACCTGCAGGCACTGGTTGGAGCCATCTCCAGTGCTGCAACAAGCTTTTCCTCCCCCAGCCTCACCTACTCACTCTCTGCTCATCCAAGGCTGCAGGGAAGGGAGAGAATGGAAAAGAGGAGAAAAACTCCTGTCAGGGGTACCAGAATGGGGATGGTGACTGGCCCAAGCCCTTTGCTGTGAATCCTAAGCCCTTCTGATGCCACCTGAGGGAAAAGCTGCAGAAGCAACAGCATCTCGATGCTCAGATGAACCCATTGCCCAGACAGAGCAGCAGTGCCAGGGGGTCTGCAAATACGTGGTCCCCATGTTCTGGAAATCCCATCACTTTTGGTAACCCAAAGGAGAGGTCTGATGCCCTACATGGCCTGTCATACTAAACCTTTTGCCAATCCCAAAGGTCAATTCTAGCCCCTAAAACTGCCAGAGAAACCAGAGGTGTCCAGGCTTAGGAGAGCTGTGAAAGCACTCACAGTTTTATAGTTGGCATTATCATGCTAGAGCCCAGAATGCACCTTGGAAGGAGGCTCTCATTTCACTCCAGTGGGGTCCTGAAGCTTTCAGTGCAATTAATCAACCTGTAAAAGTTTGCTGTTGCTTTATATTCCATTATTAATCTCCACCAGGCTGGGTAGTTAGGCTATTAGTAGAATTTTGCTAAAGCTGACTGGTGAATAACAACTTCATGGATAGTTTTAGGTCTCAAAGTAGTGACTGGCTGGAAAGAAATCAAAACCTGTCAGGCAAAATTTAAAAGAAAATAATTCTGTGAAAGTGGGATTGCATCTTTTATTTCTCATATCTCCTGGTCATCAGTAACAAGGGGTAGAAAAACCCTATTTCATTTCCTCCCATGCCTAGTTCAGGGTTAGCTTTTTCATTCAAGGCCACTTAGAATCAAATAAAAACTTGAATCTGTGTCTCCCAGATCGTGGATCAGTGAATTCCCTATCAGCTGAGCTAGACAGCTCCCTTTCTTAACTCTCTGTTTTAAAACTTTGTCACAACTGACACATCATGAGAAAACTCTTTGCCTTTGACAATGCACTGAAAATGTCCCAATTCCTTCTCCTTGTGATATTCTTGGCTGCTTTTGCTTATTTGAGTTTTGTTGTTTCAGGGGGAGTTTAAAGTAGAAAATAAGATTTTTAGAAGTATATGTCAGTGCAGTGTGTGTCTATCCCGGAGAAGAGAAAGAATATGCTGAAAACTATGAATTGCTCAGAGCCAGCATTGGCCACAGCTTTGAAAAGCTTTCTTGTAAAGCAAAATGTGTTTGCTAGGATTCAGGAAAACAAGTTTCCACAGCTATAATCAGATTCTAATTTTAACAGAATGCTTGAATTGCCGAAGGGCATTGCACTGTATTTATCGATTCTGCTTTGTTATGGGTTTTGCTGCTTTGTAAAACACTGCATTTGGATGAAATGTTCAGATGTGATAAAAAGGCTACATTAATCAGCAAAAGACCATGCCTGAGGAGTTTTCAGAACAGCAGTAGAAAATTTCACCAAGAAAAGCTCCCAAGATTTGTCCAGCCCAAGGAATAGGGGTGTCTCCAAAGCCTTCTGCAGCAGGGACAAAGAGACCACATTCTCCTGGACATCCCCATTCCACCCCGACATCCCACAGCCTACTAGAAATATGCACCTAAATAAGGCACAGGGGGTTTTTTTGGTGGAAAATATCAAACCATAGTTGGGAAAAATCTCTGTGGGTGAAAACTACACCCACTCATAACTTAGTCTAATTTACCCTTTCACTGAGTGGGAATCACAGGTAAAACTCATAAGATGAGTTTTAGAAAGCTTATTAGGCAGCTCCAGGTCCAGTTAGGATCTCTGTAGGAGTTCTGGAAGTCCCTAGACTTCTGGGGAGTTTCTTAGAGTCTTAGGAGAGAAGTCTGAAAACATCTATATGAATAACAAACAATTTAATTCTAACCATGGTCCTGCAAACTGCCTTCTCTAGCCAGACTTGGGCAATTCACCTCACTTTGGTAATTTCTATTTCTATACCTGTAAAATGGGAATAAAAGGTATCCAGCAATCACAGCTCTGAGAAAGGGTACTTAATGCTGGGAGTAGAATATTAAAATGGAAAACATTGTAGGTTCTATGCACTTTTATAAAATTAGTCAGAATAATTTAGCAGCTAAAATCCATAGATTTTTAAGGCCAACAGGAACCATTTCCTGGTGATCAAGATTTAATTTCTTCAGCCAGAGACCATAGGACTCCAGAGCTCCAGAAGCTGAATTAGAATATATCTGGTGATGCATCAAGAACCACAGCGTCTCTAGACTCATACCAACCACAGTGTGGCTGAAAATCTGTCAATATTATTGACAGATTGCTGGTTTCCATCTCATGAGGTTCATTTTCTGTTTTCATATTTTGCTGACTTCTTTCTCAACATTTTCCTTAAATCATCCTTGAAGATTTCAATTTCCCAACAGCAACCAAATCCCAAACCCATGTGAATAACAGCTTGTTTTGTTGATAAAAGAAAGAGGGTTATGATGAATAACACATTCTCTTTATGTTTGTGTAAACTTTTTGATTAAAACATGGCAGGGGAGAGAATTTCACCAAATAGGTGATTCAAGTGATGTTGATGTATTTTTCACACAAAGTATATTTAAAAGATAAAGCCTAGCTCTAAGAGAAAACATTTTTCTTTAACAAAAAACATTAAAGATACAGTGATGCATGGCTTAGGACATGGGTGAATAGCTGGTCCCCCCTGGTCTCTGATGGATGGAGTATCTCACTGTCGCTATAGGACACAAGAAAAGACACGGACTCTTGCTAGGTTGAGCAGAAAGAGAAAAAGAAGAAGGTTTATTTTTATTTCTTGTAGTTATGGGTTTTTCAATTCCACAAGGGATTGGAGGACATGTCACTTTCTCTTCAATCCCACTGGAGAAAAAGGATGCTCATCAAAAGTTCTCTTATAGTACAGGAATGTAAACAAAAAGGACAGTTAAGTAAACATTGTCTATTATTTACATGAACTCCGTGAGAATATCTGACTCCAAGAATGTAAATTATCAGACGGTTAGCAAAAAACAGGACAACATCTCACTCTCCACATGCAGCCTCCAGCCACTGGCTTTGATCAGCTGCTGACCGGGGAACCAGCAGCATCTCTCCGCACTGTCAAAGATGAGCTGTGCATTGCTGGAGACCAGCTAGTGGCCTCTCTGCCCGGTGACAAGCCTGATGGAGGCTTCAGAGGCAGAAGTCTTCTCCTCACAGAGTTCACAGCACCAGCGCTACCCTTTGCCAGATCTCTAGACATCACTCTGTGGGAGCAGCTGCACTTTGAAAGCCACGGCGGGGCATGTCTGATTTTAGACGAGAGGAGCAATTAGTAATTAAAAATAATAATGTTGAAGTGTTTGAGTTGTACTTTCCTTGATTGCCACATGCACAGAATCTTAATCCCGCAGATAAATCTTGTACTTTTGGCTTCAACGTATTAATGCTGTTCTACTGCAGAACAGGCTGGAGTCCACAGCCTGGGTTTGTAGGTGGCACAAAGGATCTCCCTGACACCTGACCCAGTACTGCTCATTCCTCCTTGCCTGGAACAGTCATTTATAACTCTCAGAGGAAGCTGTGCATGACTTTGCTGCCAACAAATTGTTTTAGAGTGAATTTAAACTAGTTGCTCACAGTTCGATCCCAGGCATTCCTCGAAGACAGACATTAGAGAAAACCTGTTTGTAGGCTTTGAGCTGTTTCTCTCAGATTTTTTTTTTTTTTCTCCTCTCAGGGTATTAAAGCTTGCTGAGAGTCCAGGCTTACTTAGAAGTTAGTCTGATGGTAAAATGGGTTTCATGTGTTAGAGTGCCATTCTCTGCTCTAGTATAGGTTCAATAAAGCTATTTTGGCACCTCTCCCTAGTATGAGCTTTTAATACATTTCATATTAACCTACAAAAATAATAAAAACTCATTGTAAAAGTGCTATGTTATCTGAACAGATGAAATTTTCCCCCTCAGTAATCATATATAGAGGCATTTTGATGTACCAAAATGAAAAGTTTTTATTAGAACACTCACAGATAAACTTTAGTATGCTGGAATACCATTCTTACACCCTTCCTACAGTTACTGTCTCTAACACCCTAATTCAATCCAAAAATAATAATTTAATTAATAGGTACTTAAAGCAGATAAGGAAAATAATACAGTCACTTCCTTTCTGTTCTTGTGGATTCAAACTTCAAGTTTTTCTCTTCACTGCTTCTTCTGGCTTAAATGCCACATATTGATAACCTATGGATGGGCAAATTGGCTTTGCTTTCACACCTTGTCAGTACATCACTAGAAACTATTGGCAGATGAAAAATTATGGAATAAGTAAAAAAGAGTGAAAATTGCTATTCAAAGATTAATGAAAAGAAGAAAGAATAATATGCCAAAGGCAACATCATTTATCAGACCATGGATTTTGTCAGGTTAGGGACTACTGTCCAAAGACAGTATTTCAGCCAAGAAAGGTGCAGGGAGGAGGGAAAAGGTAAAGTAGTTCAATCTCCAATGTTAAATTCAGTTCCAAAAATTACAGGTGTCCCAGGTTTTGTAACATTGTCAGATAAGGTACATATTCAGCATATATATTTATATATATGTATTTGTATTTGTATATAGGGCTTAATGATACTGTCCAAACAATAGATCTGAACTGAACTCTGCTTCAACATGGTAGGTGCCACATGGCTCTGAGAGCAAGAAAATCTCTCTTAGGACTGCCTCCAGATGCAATAGCCCTCATGGCCTACATTTAAAAGTCAAATCTTGACTTTTGGGGATTCACCTCAACATGGTTTTATCCTGTTTAACCTGTACGAGACAGCGGCTTGTGCTCCCGCCTGGGAGGGACAGACCCCTAAAGTCACTGCAGGGGCAGCTCTGTAAACTTTCCTTTTCATAAATCCAGACTTCTTTCAGAATACTCCTAAGGTTTCTTGCTTTCCAAAGCTGGCCCATGGCATTTCAGCCTGGCTCTGTGCTGGTCACCAAAGCACAGTGCAGCAGGGATGTATCTGAGCAGCCACCCTGCCCAGCAGAGACACATCCAAAGCATTCACTGTGCTGTGACTCTCACTTCAACGCTTCCTGAAATAGTAATATTGTACATTTATTCAGTATCTGGTTGATGAAAGTGCATCTCTAATAACCATCAAAATACAAAGGCAGTCAGATGTTAACCCTGCTCTTTCCACCCCTTTGTCTCACACTGCTCTAAGGAAGCTTTATAAACCATGCTGAGGAGGGGAGGGTCCAGCGTTGAAAAAAAACGCAAGACAGGCTATTTTATTTCTTCTTTCCTGAAGAAAGAACAGCCTCCACTGAAGCAGGGAAACAGAAAATGAACCTCCAAGGCAGTCATGCAAAATTTCAGACAGAGCCTTACTCGTGTGATTTTGTTTAATCATCGTCCATTTCCTCTTCACTCTTTAACTAAATAATAAATATGGAGTGGCTTTTTTCATTACCATGTGAGCTAGAACTGGTCCTGGAGAAAATATGAAAATAAGGGATGAGGCTTGAAATAAGCAGGTTTCACTGATTTTAAATACGAGGCACCTGTCTGTGTACATTTCTAATCCAGTAATTAATCCAGCACCTTTTTATCTGAGGAACTCTCAGGAGTAATTTCCACATCTGAGTGTAGCACACATCGTAAATCCACTCCAAATGATTTTTAAATTTGTCCTTTCCAATTCCGGTTTGAATTGACATTTTGTTCTGGTTGAAGTGGCATCCACAGAAGCCTTCTCCCCTGCAATTAGTTGAGATTAAGCAGTTGGAGAACTAGCACAGCAAAGATCAGAAATGCTTATAGTCACTGATGTTTTGATCATACTGAAGAGCAGAACAGCAGTAGGCTGTAGTTTGTGACTTTAAAATGCATAAATAAGTATATTTCTGAGACTGCATTAAAATGATCCGTAGCAGGCTATGCCAGCAAGTGGACCACGTTTTTTACTGCTGACAAGCAGCTTATGTGCTGGAGTCTGTCTGCAGCTTCAGTGCAAAACTCACAGAGCCTCATCTTCCCCTTTTTTATATATCTTCCTGTGCTACTTAATGAAATGCTAAAAAAGAACTCAGTGTGTTCCAATTGCAGATTTGGATTTATTTAATCATTGGCAATCTGAAAGCATTCAGAGCTTTGGGTTATTAGTATTTTATATAAATGCCACAGATGATCTTTTGGAGCATGTGTCCCAACTACCCCTGCAATGTGAGCAGCCTGAGACAGGCAGCACGGCACGAGATTTGAGTCACACCCTATTCATTGAATTTAATAGCAGTTGAGCAGTAAAACCCCTTATCAGAGCTGTAGGAGTGTGTCCTGGGGTGAGTGTACACTGGCCACAGATGCCTGAATCCTATCAGCCAATGCCAGCTTCTCAGCTGCACCATGGCCAGGGCGCAGGGACAGGGAGCAGAGCTGGACACATGGCTGAGTCAATATGAGCATTCGGAGACTGAAACTATCAGAGCACTTGCACACACTTCCTAAGTGCTTTTAGAAACTTTATTGTTCAGTTTCTGGTACTTGCAGTCCAGGGTTGAGATGCTGTGAGAACAACCAGATGTGGATTACCTTGGCCTTTGTGCTTCCTTCGGTCCTGAGAAGATCAGATAGACAAATGACAAATTAAATAAACAGACTCCTCCAAACTCACAGAAGTCATTCGGATCCCTCTCCCCCAAAATTGTTGGCCTATGCCTTAAATTCTCCAGCTGCTCAACAGCTGTTTGCAGTCCTGCTGCTGTTTTTTCCCCTGAATTCCCTCCTTATCTCTGTCAGCATATTGTGGGATGCTTTGCCCCTCACTGAGGTAACATTTATACAGTGAAATCAAAGCCACGTAAATGATGGGCTGCTCATCTTACACTGCAGTCACTAAAATGCGCTAGCAGTTACATGTCTCTTTGCATGTATGGGAAATGTGGGTGTATCAGCACACTGAATTGCCTGAAAAAGATAGTAATCTGGCAGATCAAGGCACTTAGAGGGGAGGCTCAGAGCAGGAGCTGAGAAAGAGAGGAGAATCTAGAGAGATGGGAAATGGGAAGAGTGTAACAAGAGAAAATATTTTTCTTAAAAGTTGAAGAAGGCAACAGTAAAAAATCATTTTATCCTGAGGGATTTCCAGCAGGTGGACTCCTGGGGTAGATCTTTCCGGGAAGAATAGCATCTGTTTTTCATAAATAGTTGTTGAGCAGTACCTTTAAATTGATTTGCATGAGAAGGAAGCATCATTATCTTCATTATACCTGTGGGAAAGCTTAGGAAAAGAGAACTGATTTGCTTAAAGTCAAACTTTCTGCCAGCTGAAACAGCAATAGCCTCTTGAGTCACCCTTCACTGCTTCCCTGGCAGAGATCTCGCTCTGCCATGCCATCACTTCTCAGTATGTGCAGACAAAGGCAAAGTGGTTTTGGTAGACATTTCTCACTGTTGTTCAGCTAGATGTGTTTGCTAAGCAGAAGTGATCACTTTCTACTTTTGTTGTTGAAATTTCATGGTACCTTTCCTATGACTCTGTGGTTTGATAATAAAAGATGCTGCTCACTGTTTCATGGTTTCATGGTTTTAAAAAATGTTTCCTCATAGAGTCCCAAGAAAAATATGGACCAGTTCCCAGATAGCTGATACAGTCCAAAGAGCATCCTCTGAATGATATTGCACTTAGCATCCAAACAAGAGGGATGTACAAGGGATCAGCACACACGGTCATGGACATGGTTTCCTGACAGTGTTGGTACAATCAGTAAATTTGAGAGCAGAGGGATCTGAGACATTTCTGAGACTCTGGCATTTTTGCTTATTGAATTTTTTTATTTCTCCATTTGCTGTTCCCAGTTTGTCCCACAGCTCAAGTTTGAAAAGCCACAATAGTCCAAGTCTGGTGGTTACTGCAGTGTCTCAATTTGGGAGGTGCTGACAACTTGGGCACGAGGTCCCCCCACACCCCCTGGGACATGGCTGCTGGAGGGGATGGCAGTGCAACAACCACTCCTCGCCAAACTCAGATCCTGTAGCAGCAATACTGTAACAGTATTTGCAAACAGTATTTTGGATACGATGGAGACTGAGTTTGGGTGGGAACCGGTTCTGGTCATGGCCAAGTAATTCATTTGATATCTGGTCCAGCTCGCTGCTGGCACACATGCACCCATCTTAAATTCTAAAAAAGCAGGAATGGAGAGAAGAGGCAGTGATTGCTGGGGGCCCAGCCGCCCATGTGCTGGCAGGCTGCAGCTGACTTTGCTGTTCTACGTGTGTTTGCTGCCTCTGCTGATCCCAACCGGCTGAAGCCATTTATTATTCCACTCCCTTTTTGCAAACCACCCACTGGCAGCAGCCAGTCAATCCATTGCTTCCACCAGCACTGGGGATCATGCACAGAGCCAGCTGCTCGCAGCCAGAGGTGCCATCAGCCCCACAATCTCTGGCACACTCACGTTACTCAGTGGCAGAAGCACAGGCAGCCCCGTAGCCCCCTGAGGACTGCGGAGCATCACCTTCACAAGTAGAAGCCTTCTGGTCCAGATGAGGAGCTGGCATGGAAAAACACACAGGAAAGCTGGAAATATGGGCAAAAGCCTCATGTCTGTAGATGCAGCTCTCCTTTTCCTTGAATGCAGAGGCCATCGTGTACTGTCTTTCATAATTTCCCTTTGGGCTAGAGGGAAAATGTGGAAGGTCTGTTTCAAGAAGAAGGTGACCTCCAGTGAAACCCTCTGAGGGTGAGGCAGTGAGCAGACTCAGATGATTCCCTTGCTGCTCCTTCCTGTTCTTTTACAACCAAAATACCCCAGGATAAAGTAACAGTGTAAAGAGCGTAAGAGTGATTTTGATAATGAACTGCAGTTTTTTCTCTTTTCATAAAAATGAAGGTGAATTGCTTTTGAAATGTCATTATCTTCTGTATTTACTGTGGATCTGCAGGACTCGGTTCATCATGGCACAGGACAAGTGATTTAGCTGCTTGCCCTGTGCCACCCCAGCAGCAGCTGCCTTGCATTCAAATATATAATATCACAGGAGTGATAAAAGATCCTGGTGTGGCACAAGGCAGGACAGTAGTAGTTCACTTCCGGGAGACTGTAGAAGGAATTTCAGCCAGCAATGAACAACTAGCAAGTTTTGATTTGCTTTTGATCTGGAGTATAAACCTTTAGCTTTTCAGAATTTTCAGTGATATTTTGTGATGAAAAATTAAAACCTCAATTCTGAAATTATTTAGGAAGTGTCACTGAATATTGCAGTAGAGTATTGGATTGGTTTCTATGATGCAGCTGAGTCTTTGATGACACTCACTGAACCAAGCTTTTTCAAATATTCATCCATTACAATTCAATCCTAAAAGGAGAAATTGTACTGGTTCTTAAAAAAACAGAGCAGCTCTCTTCTTTTTAAACATATAAGGGAAATAGAAGAGGAACATGAGCTCAGTGTGTGCTTTGTGTAAGCTTTGATGGATGTGAAAAGACAACCATCCTAGGTGCACCTTCTTTTCTGCACTGCACTGCTTTCTTGGGCTGTTACCGCATCTAATTTTGCATCCAATTTAAATGACCTCCACAGCTGGTTCTGCAAATGCAAGCTATGGCATCAACACAGCCTCTCAGAAAATATTCAATTACTGTCATTCTTGTGTTTATTTTGCCCAGTGAACAGCAGCAAGCACATAGTGAGGAAATACCGTGGGCATCTCCGGACAAAGATTGAGTCTGGAGAAGGGACCATTCCTGTCCGGTGTCACAACGCAGCGCAGACGTGGGACGGCGTCTTGCTGGGTGAGCAGCTCATCACCATGTCCTGCACAGACAAAATCGCCAGGTATGTGATGGATATACATGGCAAAAGTCTTTGCATGTGGAAGTTCAGTGCCACAGAGGATTGTAGTGACTGGAGGGAAGCAGCCAGCAGGTGCTGACAAGCCCTGCGGAAACAAAGACCTCCTTTGTATGCAAAAGCAGACCATATAAATAGGAGGGAATGTAAATAGGACATTTTCCCAAATTCTCTGTGGGTCGTTAGTTGCTTATTACGGTGTGACAAAAATATAAACTGTCTTTGCAGCTTTTTTTGCCAGTAGAATTTCACTGTGCAAATAAAATACATCCACTCGGCTGTTCTTGGATCATTTACCCCAAAACTTGCAAACCAACTATCATACAGATAAACTTAGCTTGTCTGCACCCAATTGAATAAAGTTCTCTAAAAGCCACCAGGAATATTTCTACTCTTTTGAGTGTCATTGAAGAACTCTCATGTTACAACCCCCCTCCGTGGGTTTCTGCTCTGTCCTGTAAATACAACATATATTTATGTAGAATAATTTCCATGTAATAAATATTTCATAATTATTCCCCGGTGACAAAATGTAAACACATTCACCATTCTCAGTTTAGGGTGTTAACTAATAGCAAGTGATGGCTAACACAAGTGTATGTGCTTGGTTGCACATGTATTGCACTATTAGTATGCATCTATACATGTGTGTATATTTATCTTCATAATTACTTATATATATGTAATGTATGTTATCTGTAGATGCAGCTCTGCATAAAAAATGCATCACGTTATAGCTATAAAAACATAAATATTATGATCAAATTCTCTGCTGGAACATCATGCATAAGAACTCAGTTTAATTACATCAGTCGAAAATTTGGCCCAATTATTAAAGGCCAACATAGACAGAATCTTTCCAAAAAAATCATAAAAATTTTGTTTAATCCAAATGCATAAATTCTGTTCTTAGCTTTAACTGGATGACCTCCCAAAGCTAAATTAGTCTGTCAGCTTAGCAAAGCCTGCCATTTTGTCACAAAAATGTAGAAGTGAACCAGCAAATGGAAATACTACCAGACTCACAAAATCCACCCTCTGCTAAGTGTAATCATCACAAGTGTTGTGCTTGCATGAAGGATAAAGAGCAACTTCTGCTGTAATGTTTTCATTTATTCATAAGGAGATAACAGAAAACCCAAACTGTATTCGGTGGATCTCCTGCACTGTGTGTAGTTGCAGTTGGGTTTTCAAAATTCAGGCTCATATGGACTCAAAAAACTAAACAAATTTAATTTCAAGAATAGAAATATTGCACTCTCTGTGGTTTTGAATGTCATTAGCTAGTGAATTAAATATCAGCTTTGCAAACACTATTACATTTCCTACTGATGGGGATGTTGACAGTAATGCACAGTCTCAGGAGTTGGATTTTCTCCAAGCACATCTGCCAAGCACTTTCAGTGAATCCTTTCATTGTTGACACACATCTAAACAGCATTGAAGTCTGTGAAGAAAAAAAGAATCTACCACAAAGTTTTTCCAAGATAAAAACAAATCTTGCAGCTCTCATTATTGACAGTATTATTTCAATATTGTATGAAAAACTGCAATTTTTATTATTTATTTGAAATGTAATTCAAATGAGCTTGGGATTTTCATAGATTAAAAAAAAATCAGCAATCATTATTCCCTGCTTTCAGCAGCAAATGTTTACTCTCACCAGTAGGGTGCAGTTTAAAAAGAGGCAGAGAAAAGGGGATAGGACATCTGCATTATACTTTATCCCAAATTTCAGTTTACCCCATTAAATACCATCTATGATTTTTTTTATCATTATTATCCTCACATGTAAGGGGAAGAAATCAAAAGTTTCTTCACCTATCCTTTGTTTTCAGCATATATAGGACTGCTTTCTGCCTTCTTCCCCTCTGATCATAGAAAGCAGAGGCAGGAAAGGAGTTCAGTGGAAAAGGAGATTGCTGTGTGGGGGCCCTGTCCCAATCCTGCCCCACTGAAGAGATCAGTGGGTGGTGTTGGTGCTTCATTTCAGACTCCAAATATTTCCCTTCCACATTGGTAGCTGACTCTTTAAATGTTTTCAGGACACAGGAATCTGCTCGCTCATTATCTGGGCTTGTCTTGCAGTGAGAAGAAAAGAGATCTCTGAAGCTGAAATTCATGTTTGTATAAGCAAGAATTGACAAAAAAATCTGGCTTGTATGCTTTGGGTTTTATTGCTTGTAAAAGTCCCTCAGGAGCACTGTGCTATTAGAGAATGTTTCCTCTTGAGAATCTAGTCAGTAGCTGCTAAAATATACATCATTTTGCATTATTTGCAAAGGACATTGCTATCAGAATATCAAAGACCCAAGAACGCACAGAGTTACTGAGAAAAGGAAATCATATTCTATAAATCATGTATCTAACGATTTATGTTCTTTCTTGCTCACAGGAAAGCTATAAGCAGAGAGTGGTTTAATCAGATTTATTTGTTATTCAAAGACATTTAGCCATTTTTATTACTATCACCACAAGTTTGAGAGAATTTGATGCTTGGTATGCATTATTTGGGCTCTGTGGCTTTGTTGAGATCTCAGGATAAACACCCTGGTATCACACCTGTTCCCTCACTGCATTAAAGCACAAGGTTTTCTGGTATGAATAGTCATTTTATATGGCTCAGGCAGGGAATTACGAGGTGAAATTCAGCAGCTTCATTATAAAGGAGGTCACACTAGATCTTGGTGGTTCCTTCTGGCTTTAAAACCTATGCATTTATATGTGTAAATTTCAAGTTCGGGGTCTATGAATCCCCAAATAACCCACCCTAAGAGAGTGTCAGCTTTTACACTCACAGCTCCTGTGGGCCTCACAGTGCAGCTGGAGTGACTTCAGGCTCTCAGTGCCATAGGATTTAGGATTAAACCACATTTTTTAGCCCACAGTTCATTAATTACGCTAACACCTTTTGACCTTCATTCTCCTCTGTAATGTACATCATATACATTTGCAAAAAAACCAGCAATAACACAGGAAAACTAATTTCAAAAATAATCATCTGTTTGGGGAAAAATTTATGTCATTTAACGTTTTCTTGATGCTAATCATAGCCTATATTAAAACCTTTATGTCGACAGAGACATTACAGCCCTAAGAGAATTTCGGCTTTTTGTGACAGCAAATTCATACAATGGGCCAAATTAAACCTCTTTTCATCTCCCTGTCTCACACTAAAGCTGGACGCAGGACTAGCTCATACCTTGCTTATTACAAGGTCAGTGCAAGGTTAATGCTGCTGCTAATGGAAGTCTCTGCAATTGCTGTTTGGGAGCAGACAAATGTTTGAAGGAAAATTGTCATATGCACACACATACATGCATGGGCTTGCACACACACTCACAAACACACACATTTAGGGGAAAAAGAAACAAGGATCTCTCTAGAGTTAAACTCTTCTTTGAGGATCTAAACACAGCACACAAACGTTAGGGAGGCTCAGCACTACACTGTCTCTGACCCTCCAAAATGTTCAGGACTGATAAGTGCTCAGCTGATACGTGCCAGGGGTGGGATTTGCAGCACCCCCTTGGTGCCCCAGGGCCTCACTGGCTCTCTGTGTCCCCTTTGGTGATGTGGTCTCCAGGTGCACAAAGCCAGCCCAGCACTGGGCCTCTCCTCCCTGCTGTCTTCCCACAGCACACAGAGTGTATGTGTGCCAGATTTGCAGGTAACAGTTCACACAATCATATGATTGCATATATAAAATCAGAATTGCCAAATGTCTCTACTTCTTATTCCTACAGCAGAAGAAACATGAAAGTCTGGACAAAATATCAAAGATCTATGCACTTCTCTTTAAGTCCATCACCCCTCTGGACAGACTTATAAGGGAAATTCAGTCTGTCACAGAGTAGATGAACCACTTTTCCTTTGATACAGTTTGTCCTCTGACTCATAGAAACACTGTCTGAGCTTCAGGCCAGTCTCCTTCCACCATGGCTCATCCTCTAGGCCCACCATAACTCAGATTTAGCAGTACACACACCTCCCTTCTGTATAAAGTTATTGTTCTGTGCTCTGAGCACATCAAGTTTACCTGTCTCATCACCAGCACCTGGGTTCCTTCTTCTTCCATGCAGAAAACTAGAGAAATTATTTCTCCCAGTGTCAATCATTCTGAAAGAGCAGGGTGTGTAGATGCTCAGAAAGGTTTGGTGCTTGCCATTGCTGGTGGTTAGGCAGGGACTGGCAGTGGTGCTGGGAGCACAGGGAGGAGGCCACCACAGGACCCCACAGCACAGCAGACCCGTGGCGTGAACATGCATTTCCAGGTCCCGTGTCACCTCCCCACCTCTGATACCACGTGTGTGAATTATTTTGAGGATCTTGGTGCAAGCATTCAACACTAAGGTTTATTCCAAAATTTAGCTCTTATCTGGGCGTCCCAGGAGAGAGTTTTGCATTGCACTACTCTTCCCCAAACCCTCTTCCTTGACAGACCTCAGCCAGGGGACTGGACACCTCACACTTTGGCCAGGGTAGAGGATGTTGTTGCTCACTAGATGTCGAGCTGATGTAGTTACTTTGGAGAGTTGCCAGCCTTCTGTGCATAAAATTTGCATCTACACACATAAAGATTGGATAAACATATTTGTAAATGTACGAGCAGTGTCGCTTGTCCTCTTTCAGAAGTCCCCTTGCAGGATGCAGGCTGAGGAATGTACTTTGCATTGTGCAGGATTTGCAGGGAACAATCCTCACAAACACTGTCTTTAAACAGCACATAAAAGTCAGAATTCAGTGTTTGTTTTATAAGCTCTGGCCTTAATATTGTTTTCTTACTACCACTTCTCAAAAGGTCACCTTTAAAAGACTGTGTATTTCCTTGCCACCAGGTTAATGGTCATCCACTTCCTCAAACTTCACCAAAAAAGTGACATTAAGCCCAGAAATAAAATAAGACCTTGAATATCTAAATTATACCTCACCTGCAAAACAACACACATGATAACAGACCTCCAAACTTTGAATTAGCGTGAGCAGTTTACCCATGTCCTGTGGCTAAGGTTTGTGGATTATTTGGGCCCACGAACTAGAGAATAGGTAGGAATCTTTATTAAAAAAAGGTTCAGAGTATTGCAAGGTAATGTAGCCTTAAGGCACTCTTTCAGGATTTAGCAGTGGGAGTCTGAAGTAGCATTTTATAAGATGAGTTGAGCACATTAAGCTGTATTTAAATGTAGCATATAAAAATGCAAGACTAAAAGTCAGTGTTAGAAATTGGCATTCTTAGATCTATTTTAGTGTTAGCCTGTCGACCAGAGCCATTGTTAACAGAAGGCTGAGCTTGACAAGGTAACTCTTAAGAAAAGCTACTTCAAAGGCTACATATTAATGCAAATGAAAATCAATTAACACAGCTAGATCTTCAATTAGAGATGATTTGTGCACACGGTTTGTAATTCTCTCTCTTAACCCCTTTCTGTGTGACTGAGAGTTCAATTTCAGTCTTTCACCACAAGGTATGTTCCAGAAAACATATATAAACCACCCACTGTTAAAATACAGATCAAAAACTAATGCACTAGTTCCAGTTTCCAAACCAATAATAGCTAAATGGTCGTATAAATAGGAACACCACAGGTGTCCTGCTGAGCCCATGCCACCCTGAATAACAATTTATGTTGTGTGAAGCATAGCTGGAAATATTGGTAATAGAAACTGTGGTACAGGAGGTTAACAACACACCGAGTGGGTAAGACTTAAAGTTCTTAATAAAAAAAAAAAAGGTCTTTTACAAAAAACCTTATCAAAATAAGATTTGAAATTCATCAGCAGTGCTTTTTAATGGGCAAGATTTCCAAAGGTCCCAAGGAGACACTTCAGTCCCTGAGTATTCGTGGCAGATGGACACAGTTCCCTGAGGTGTTTTGAAGCATCGGGCAAATTTCTCCACATCTCAGTTACAGAGGGGTTCAAGTGTCAGCCTCCAGGTCTAACCACGTCCAAATCAATGCTAGAAACACCAGCAAAGGGGCTGCAGCCCTCTGCACACCCGTGGGTTTGCCCCCAAACCCTTTCCTCAGTATTTTCATCCTCCCTGTCTCTGTTGGTCCCAGGGAGGGGCTATAGACAACTCGTGTGGTGAGGTGATGCTCCAGCACGTGGAGGCTGTGATGTGGGTGTGACGTGGGGACACTTTTCCCTGCACACCTCGCTGGTGGTCCTGAGCTGGCAGGAGCAAGGGAACTGGGGGGGCTCTGAAGGGGGGTCATGCCCTGCCCTCTGCTTGTCCAGGACCAGGGGAGCACGGCAGTTAATTAAAGGCTGCCTGCTCTGGGATGCCTCCCAGCTTGTCACTGGCATTTCTGTGATTGACAAACAGGCAAAAATATATTTGTTCAAGGATTATCTATATTGAAAACTGGACGCAGGATTTTGTCTTTGTAAACAGTGCAGTAATATCTGCTGTTTGAACAAAAGGAAGGGTATACTTTCCTTCCATTTAAAGCTCCAAAAGCTCCCATATTTGAGTGAAAAGGGGAGACATTCTGTTTTATTGATCCTGCCTGCTGGAGATTTGGGGATTTTTAAATAAGATCTGTGACTAAGGGAGCAGTGGGTTGATTTTCACTTTACTGGAAGGATTATTACAGAACGCATAGCATATGAGTTATTAGAGAGATGCGTGTCCTTGATAACAGCCCTTAAAATCTTGCACAATTAGGAAAATTCAGAATGATCCAGCATATTTTCTCATAGCGAGAAAAGTCACTTTGATATATTGATAAGCCAAAATGTAACACTGCATTGCTTTGAATAATAATTTTATTTTGAAAAGCCACATTTGAAGACAGCACTTTGTTACAGATGGGAACACAGCTACTTTCATGGACCTAAATTAGACTACAGAGAAATAGCTCCTTCAAAATTAACACCCTTATTGATAGCTTCACTGTTGCTCAGATGGATCTTTCCCTACCATCCACCTACAAATAATTCCATAGATGTTCATATATCAAAGGACCAAGTCAGTACATTAGCCATGCGTGTTGGTCAAGGGATGAAAAATACGTGGGATAAAAGACCTTCCCCCAAATATTTGTCAGTAAAATCTATTGTTTCTGCACAATACTGAACTGGCTGCCCTCCAAGGCAGGCTTGTTCATCCACAGAGCAGCAGCAGAATGAGAAACTGAAACTTTCCCCCACCATGAATGTGGTTTTCCCGTGCTCTGAAGGACAGCAGCAGTCCAAGGGTCTGGTTTTGGCCAGCTCAGTACAGGACCCCTCCTTTCCTAGGACTTGTGCTGAGCTAGGGGGACTCATACACGAGGCTGCTTTCCAGAGAGAAACAACTGTCTAAACCATCTGGGCTAGATTTGAAAAGCAAAGCTCCTCCTTTGCTTCTTCATCCCATTTCTCTGACTGGATGCTGCTAAACCAGTGCTAACCAGGAAGTAGCCCCTGTACAGGTGGCAGTGCCATCACCCTCATCCCTTTTCACACCACATGGGGGACACCAGCTCAAAAAGACTCAGCAGATGGTCCCCACCAAATATTGCCTTCTTGCTGTCAGCACCTTTCCTAATTCCACAGTCCTTGCTACCTTAGCATGCTGTCTGGTTCTGGGACAGTCTCTTTTTACACCACATTCTACACATTTGGCAGGCCTTGCTCTTGTGCCCGTAGTCCTTGATAGGTTTCTTCTCCCATGTTTTTTAGTCTGGTTGCTTTGTTCAATTTGTCTTGGAGTCAAATTTATACCCTGAAGTCAAAACCCACCATGGCTGATACAGAAGCTTCATCACCCCCTACACCTGCCTGTGCCTTCTTTTGGAATGGGAAAACAGGGTTCTCTCAAGGGACAACTATTGGATCCAGAAGCCAGAAACTTTCACAGATTTCAGCACATCTTACTGCCTTTCTACCCTGATTCCCCAGGGTACTTTGCCTTACAGCAGCACTGCAAGGATTAATTCAAGTTTATGGAATGCTTTCAATGCCTAGGAAGTGACCTGATCATACTTATATGATCGTGCTTATATTGTGATTTCCAGTAATTATTTCCACCGACAGTTGAATCCTTTCTTACACTAGGATGAATATGTCCAGAATTAGGCAGAGAAATATCTCTAAAGAAAAGACAGATCCCTTGTGATGAATTTAAATTATACAATCATTATTACCTTGTAATGTATGACCTGAACACAATCTCTTTTTTTGGTAAATAAAACTCAGATGATTTCTTGTGATGTGCATATTGCTGAAATCCCAATATTGTTGAACATATGTTGTTTTTCTGTTTAGCTGCTTTTTTTCTCTCCTTCAATCAAATATGTAAGTCTTTTTAAAGGAAATTTTAAATGCTGAAAATAGCAATGATACCTTACAAGTTTCCATCTCGACAAAGATATCTGTTTAATTCTTTTGCTTACCTTAGAAGCTGGTTGGAGGCATATACTGTTATCTGAATTCAGCTCTGTTTCTTAAGCTTGCATTATTAATTTTGCATCATGATAAGTTATTTACTCAAAGAGGCAGCTATTCTTTCCTTTAAAAGTGATGTTATTTGCAGAAATGACCACACTTTTTTTTCCCCAAATGAAGTTATGCAAATCTGATCTACTAAAGTAAATGTTTCATAAAACCAATGACTGTTTAAATTGTGGGACTAAATTGTTTGTATATAAATATTACCTTTTATATTTCATTTGAGTTTTATGTAGATGAACACATTACTTTAATGGCCTGCATTTACAGAGGGAGACAGGGAGAGTCTGACTCTGAAATCCTCAGCAGCCAGATGGCTGCCTTTTCTTGCATGAGATTAAAAGATGTTTCTCATTCACAGCCCTGCTTCGGAGGCAAATTAATACAGCCAGCTAAATTGCTTGTGGTTTTGGAATAAAATTTAAAGAGAACTTTTAAAAGCAATTGGTGTCACAGGTTCCTAGAGCAGATTGCTCTCCAGGTACAGCATGCTGGTTTTAAACATTCAGTAATTAATGGAAAGTATTCCGTGTTAATTGACTGCTTCAGGAAAGGGAAATATAATGACTCCTTATTAATCATGAAAAGAGACATACAGTACGGAGGCACTGCAATAATTGCACTAACGGTTGAGAAATGTTAATTAATGAAAAGAACAATGATGTAAGAAATTAGCACCATAATGCTTGCTGCTGATGGAAATTCTGCTTTAAACACATTATTTAGCATGGCAGCCACTCGATGATGCCTTAAATAGCAGGCACCTCATACCCTTTCCTTCAGTCAGCTACCAAGTTCCAAATGTTGCCGGTGTTTTGGGTTTTAATGAGCCAAAATACGCTCTCCAAACTACATTTTCTGAAGCATTTTCAGTTTGAACTCCTGAACTCAAAACTATTCAGACAGATTGACAGTGTTCAACTTAACGTAAAAATATTATCCAAGTGTAAGAGAGCCTGTTAGCGTTTGCGTGGTGGGAAACAACTGCTTAGATGAGCTCAGCTAAATAGGTTTGCCGAGAAGATAACTGCATCATGACTTCTTTCCTCTTTTTAATTTTTCCACTTATTAACCAATTAGCTGTCCCCTGAAGAATTTAGAGGCAATCATGCTGTCATATTTGTGCCTAGCTTGATGTAAAAATTCATAGGTTATTAAAATGCAGAACTGTTCTGGCAGCTACTCCAACACCAGTAGTATGGAGGTCTTAGTCATCAGCAGGTGGAAGGTCTGAAGGTTTCCACCATTGCTCTGTTGCACCTTTAAGACAGCAACAGGGTGAGATGTATCCATCACTCTGAGCACTTCAGAGCAGGTCAAGCTATAGATTACAAATAAATTTCCTAAAATCTAAGTCCTCTCTTTTTTTCCTATTCAGGATCAGGATTTAATTCTCATGGATGTCTTCATATCTTCATGGTCATTTGTGCAAAGAAATGTCAGCCTGTGAGACATTCAAAGATTTTGTGGGGATTTTGGCCACTTAAGTCACGTGTTAGCTTGGCTGTGTGACATGGGGATGATACCTATGTATGACAAGCAGCAAATAAAGGTAGATTAACAAAAGCTCTCATTCTAGCTCTACCATTACAAGGGGAAAACTATAGATGAAGGGAAAAATAAAATTCTACTAGAGACACGCTAAATGAACATCTATCAAACACAAAATGCTTTTAGAAAGACCAGCTTTTGATAAGAAGCCTCTGTTTGCAGCAAAACAAGACAGAAACACATCCCTTAAGTGGATGGCACCACAGTAATCTAAAGTCCTCCTAGAGGGAATCAGCCCATGGGTGTATAATAACCCAACTGTGCTGCCTGCATCATAGGACAGGGAAAGGAATAGTTTCATCCCTCATCCCTCTAACCCCTGTGCTGGCATTTGCTGATTTTCCCAGGGTAGTTCTATTGTGGCCATTCCTCCATGCATGTGTCTTACTGCCCCTGAAATTTTTTTTCAGGTGGAACATCCTTGGGCTCCAAGGTGCTCTCCTCAGCTCCTTCATTGAACCCATGTACTTGCACAGCATCACTGTGGGAAGCCTCTACCACACTGGTCACCTTTCCCGGGTAATGAGCCATAGGATAGAGGACATTGGTCAGCTGCCAGCTTCGTACCGGCGCAATCAGCTGCTTCTCAGTGGTAAGCAAACACCTGCCTGCAAGACAAAAAATCCCCCCCCGCCCCCCGCATTGCTAATCATGCTGCTCACCAACAGGAATGCTTTTTGTTTTAACTCGTGTTCTTTTTTTTTTTCCTGAAGAATATGAATTTGGAGAATGAAATTTGATTTTGCTTAAATCCAGTCCTTTTTCATATATAGCGGCCATAAAAAAGGATTATTAGTGGATACAAGCTGACTAGGAAAGCAACCACTGTACATTGAACACACAGAGTGGGGAAAAAAAAAGTAAGACTAAGTAAAACATTTCTAAAAAATAGAAGGAAGTTTTCAGGAAATTTTAGGTTTAACTGTCTTCAGGTCCTCATGAGGCATGTGAATGCTAAGGGACACCAGTTCTGCACCGGATTAGATTCTTATTTTAATCTTTGGTAATTGTTCTTTGGGAGGTTTCCCTGAGACATCAATATGATGTCAGTGTCACAGAGCTTGAGGTCTGGATGCTTTAGTGGAGTATCCCATTGCCTTTCAGAGTCCTCTAGGTTCCTCAGTCAGGAGAGTGCTGCTTTATCCCTTATCTATTTCATGGACTTTTTTTTTTTTTAATATGTCCTTGTGACAAAATTTGTTTAGCTAAGACAGAAGTGATACTTTAGCCACTGGGGAAATTCTCAGGTTCTGTGTGGTTTAGTACATCTGGCAAGTGTAATGTGCGTGTATGTGTTATGAGGTGAATGGGTCAAAAGTCTTATCCTTTTCTGAACAGCTTATCTCCATTTTTTAACTCTTCAGTGCAGCTGGCCAAAGACTGCAATGCAAGTGCACAGGAAGCTGTGATCCACACTCTCCTTCCAGTTTATGTCCCCACCTGTCCCTCCTGCCCTGGTCCAGAATGGGCATGGCTCAGCCCCCTCTTCCTTCCCACATGACATTGTGGTAGGGAGGAAAGAACTCACAGCTGGCCAGGAAATAGATCCCCATTTCCCAAATCTGACTGTTATTTTGACAACACAGCCCTGGCTGCCAGAAGCCTCCTCATCTCCCACTGGGAAAGCAGATCTCATCCTGTGCCAGCCCTAACACACTGTAAGTGCTCCCACACATTAAGATCAAAGGCACACACAATTTCACTGTGTCTGCAGGATGTGCAGGGAAACCCACTTCAACTGCAGAAGGACTGAAAACACAAAAAAGGATTTTATAAGAGTTTTCACCACAGAGTGGCTATTGCTTTGCTGGGTTGGCCGTGCAAAGTAAAAGCAATGGGTCATACTTGGCCAGAGTGTGTATGTATGTCCAAGAGTCATTGTCAGAGATTTCAAGGGAATAAGAAATGCATCAGAGGGGGCCTTGTGTCACTTTACAGATCTGCATGTTTCAGGACTGTCCTCCTCCTTCCCAGAAGCTTCTGTTTTTAAAAACATTTGCTTCACTTTTTGGTTGTGTTTGTGGGTTTTCCTCCACCCAGGAGAAGCAGTGGGAGGAATCTGCCTCTCTTTGTCTGCATTGTTTTTGTCTCTAACACCATTATTTGTAATCTTTCTTCCCCCCACAAATCCCAGGGAGCCAGTTCTGATATAAAACTTATATTGTTGAGGCTTATGCTGCAATTCTTTTTCCTGAGAAACTGTGCCAGCAGCATATCCAGTGACTAAGGACATGGGCACCTAGAAAAACCTTCTCCAAATGCATTAGAGACCAGACCTACACAGTCTCAGCCAGGTAACTCCACCTCCCACACTTGTCTTGGACATCAGACCAGCCAAGGACTGCAGGAGTCCTTAAATTACAAGGGTGTCAATTATTTTGTCGCTTGATCATAGCAGTATCACAGAATCACAGAACCACAGAATCACAGAATCACAGAATGTCTAGGTTGGGAGAGACTTTTAAGATCATCAAGTCCAACCCGTGCCCTAACACCTCAACTAGATCCAGTCTTTTTTTAAACACATCCAGGGACAGTGATTCCACCACCTCCCAGGGCAGACCATTCCAGTACTTTATCACTCTTTCCATGAAAAACTTTTTCCTAATATCCAACCTATATTTCCCCTTACGCAGCTTGATACTGTGTCCTCTCNGAGGGACACCACTGGTGACTTGCTGCCAGCTGGATGCAGCTCCGTTCACCACCACTCTCTGGGCCCGGCCATGCAGCCAGTTCCTGATCCAGCACAGAGTGCTCCTGTCCAAGCCACATGCTGCCAGCTTTTCCAGGAGTATGCTGTGGGAGACAGTATCAAAGGCCTTGCTGAAATGCAAATAGACAACATCCACAGCCCTTTCTGCATCTACCAGGCGGGTCACTTGGTCATAAAAGGAGATCAGGTTGGTCAAACACAACCTACCCCTCCTAAACCCATGCTGGCTGGGCCTGCCCCCGGCCATCCTGTAGGTGCTGCGTGATGGCACTCAATATAAACTGCTCCATTATCTTGCCAGTTACTGAGGTCAGGCTGACTGGTCTGTAATTACTAGCATCCTCCTTCCCACCCTTTTTGTGAATGGGTGTCACACTGGCCAGCTTCCCGTCATCTGGAGCCTCACCACTGAGCCAAGACTCTTGGTAAATGATGGAGAGTGGCTTCACAAGCTCATCTGCCAGCTCCCTCATCATCCTGGGATGGATCCCATCTGATCCCATAGATTTATGAATATCCAAGCATCTCAGCAGTTCTCTGATTGCCTCCTCTTGGATAATGGGGGGACCATTCTGTTCCCTGGCACCATCTACCAACCCAAGAGGACAGTTGTCCTGAAAGCAAGTCATCTTCCCACTAAAAACTGAGGGTAAGAAGGCATTAAGCACTTCTGCATTCTCCTCAGTACAAACATTCCAATGGAGAGGAGAGTCATGGTGTGTGATGAGGTATCCTGAGATTAACTCCTTGGCTCCACTGAAAAATAATCAGTGAGGTTTTGTACTCAGTTTTCTACCAGTCCCAGCCAGATAAACTCCACTCTTTCACTGAGACTACTCTTGGGTGTAATTTTTAGAAGAAAGAAAAGTCTTTTTTATATCCTGTTGTCTTAAGACTGAGGCTGTTCCAAAGGGTATCCTGAAGGGGTATGAGGTTTTGCTGGGGGAGAGAGGAGAGGGAGGACAGGTTTCAGTTCACATCCCACGATACTGAAATTCATATTATTTGTGCAAAAATTTTTCTTTTTCTTTCAAATTCTACTGTCTTCTGTTGTACTTTTTGTTGTGTGGGTTTCAAGAAGGATGTTTTACATAGAGGAAAGAAGGTAACAGAATATTTGAGTGTTACTTTCTAAATAAATCAAAACAAATCTTTGTGAAAAGAAAAATGTGGAAGAATTTTTTTTTAAATTGTAAAAAAATAAACAGAGAATATATCCATGCTCTGTATTTGTCTGTTATGACTCTCATGTTTTTTTTTTCTTTAAAACCTCTTCTTTTGCATTCAGAAAATGATGTGACAATATCTTTTATTTACCTAAATACTTGTACTTATATATGATAACTGGGAAGAGAAAGAATGAAAACTAAAGGAGCCCAGAGGGGTTTCCAGGCTCTGGGACAAGCCTGGGCTACTCTCAGAGCCCCCATCTGATGGGCACCCACAACCAGCTCTCCCCTCTATACAGCCTTTCCTTCTCTTCCTCTAGTCAGGGATTTCACAACATTTTCATTTATTTAGTGTCCTGTGGCAACTTTGCATGGCAGGGTGTTTGCTATCATGATTTTTGGCACTCAAATCCTCTAAGCTTTTGGGTGCTATCTTGACAGAGAGTGGTGCATGGTGTCAAACAGCTGATTTTGATCTGTTTGCATCTTGTTCTGTGTAGAGACACTTGAGCAGTGCTGCAGAGCTATCTGATTTTCAAGCTCTCAGTTTAAATCCTGTTGCCTAGGTGAACTGGAGTTTTAGATGCAGACTGATCTGTTATCTCTGGGGGGAAAAAAATTGAAAGAGGTATTAATACGACATGAATGTGTTTACAAATCCTGGGTGAGGTTATGACTTAGCTGTTATTCTCTTCTACACACGGTAGCGAGTTCAGTCCCAGTGACTGAGATGATTTCTGCAGTTGCAGCTTTGTCACCAATACAAAGTGAGTTTGCCATATAATTTTTTCCCTTCAATGGCCATCTTTCTCTGTGCCTGTGTGCTGAGTTCCATTTGGTTCTAGCAGCTCCCTCCCAGGGCAGAGGGGACAGGGGAGAGAGGGGGCATGTCCCTCAGTGGCATTGCTCCCCATGATGCTGAGAGGCTCCAGGCAAGGTGCAGCAGCTGCCCACAGAAGCAGCATCCTGGCCAGACAGGCCCTGCACAACCCTCCACTTCTCCTGTGGTGTCTCTCAGGAGCTTTCCAAGCTCAATACATTCAGTGATGGATGCTGCATTCCCATCAGCTCCCATCTCCTCCCATTCTGCCTCAGACCAGCAGATGCTCATGGCATGCATCTGTTTCGAAAATGAGATCTTGGGCACGAAGGAGCACTTTGGAAAGGAGGGGCTTTGATCTCTTCTCTTTAATCTCCTTCTCTCTGAACAGCCCATATCAGTACTTCTCACTCTCTGCAAAAGGTCTTTGAAACCCTCTCAGCAGAAAATGCAAAGGACCTCTCTCTGCTGCCCTCCACCCAGCAGCAATGAAAGACGTGCAAACCATGAGCTGTCGCTGGAGCTGCTGCAGGCAGGAGCTGCCATTTGGAAACAGAGACCCAGTCCTGGCACTGGCCTGTGCTGGGAAGGTTGTGCCAGGCAGCTCCTGCCTACCAGCACAGTCCCCACCTGCTGCTTGCCACAGTGGTTTTTGTTGTCCAGGTTTGCAGGCTAGTGGCCCACACAGCAAATTAGCTGAGAGGGACACAACAACTGCATCCAGACACATTATCCAAGGTCCATGTTTTCAAAAATATTCACACTGCTTCAGGTCACTCTGTCTTTTCCAGGCCTGGAAGCTTCTAGTGTTGATTCTTTGCTGCAAAGCACTAATGAGCAGGGCAAGGCAGAGCTCACTTGTTTGCATTTGTACTATGCTGGAAAATAAGCCAACCACCTTCTTCATTCCTCCAATTTTCTTGCAAAGACTAATCCTTCCTCTGTTTCAGGTACAAGAAATTAAAAAGTGACAGGAGTCATGGAAAGGTTGAGCTACACTAAATGGTTAAAAAGAGACAGGAATTTACCTGATTAAAAATAACTCATGTACACACCCACACCTGGCCTTATAGCCCTGATCTGCATCTAGAGCCAAGGGAGATCTCACCCATGAAGGCAGTGGCTCAGTATGTGGCTCAGATGTCCAAAACTGGCCATGTGAATGACACTAAGGTGATGCAGTCATCCCAGGTGACTGTAAACATCATTATTGCAGCTGTGTAAATTTACATATGATGCATTCCACTTAAAGATGTCCAAAATATCACCATTAGGACACTAACTAGCTGTTGAATAAATTGGTGTTCCAGTACAGGGTTGGAATCTCGCAGGCAGATGCAGGGTGGGGACCAAGACTGTTCTGTGTAGGACTGTGATGTCTACAAGATCATTATTAGCTTGGGTCTAATAATCTCTCTGTGATGATGAAGTGTATTGTTTTGTATTTTCTTATCCCCTGGGATCTAGACATCCCCTCACGGCAAAGGCCCCAGGAGTTAATAGCAGATAAATATGTTGGGCTGTGGGAAGCTCACCAGAAGGAACTCATGGCGAAAGCACTCTACTGCTTAGCTCCTTTTAAAAACCTGTTATCCCATTAAAGCCTTTCTGAAAGATTTCGCTCAGCAACCATCACACTGCTGTCAACATCTCACAATCCAAAGGCTTTCCTTAGGCTATGGAAGGTTTGCCTGCAAGGTGGAAAAAATCTGTAGGAATTGCTAAGTTACGTCTCTCTGAGGAGCTTGGTCTGGTATGGTTTAACCAGTGGTGACAAGAGCACGTGCAGTGAACAGTGCCAGAGGGTTCTCCGAGGGTGTCTCCTGTGCCACAGCACCCCACCACATGTGAGCAGCCTCTGAATGAGCACTGGAGCTTACTGGTGTCCCTCTGTCCTCAGGGGTGAGCCAAGCTGACGCTCGGCAGCCCGGGAAATCTCCCAGCTTCAGCGTGAACTGGATTGTGGGGAGCACTGACCTGGAGGTTATCAATGCCACCACAGGGAAGAGGACCTGCGGCAGTCCCTCGCGGCTCTGCAAGCACATGTTCTTCACTCGCTGGGCAAAGCTGCATGGCAAGGTAGGTCTGGTGCACTAAGAGGCTTGGCAATAGTTGTCCTGCAGTCCATGGAGAGCGAGAGAAGATAAAGACAAGAAAAATATTATTTTAAAATCCTCTTTCCTATTGGGAAGTGAGTGGAAATAAACAAGACAGAGTGATGGTGAGGAAGGCTGGAGACAATTCCACCAACAAAGTCATTAGGGAAGGCAAAGGAGCTTGCGGGGTGGGCAGGTTTGAAGACAAGCCCAAAGGGATTGTTCTGCTCCACAGGACACCACAAGGGAAGGAGGCTGGTTGGACTCAATCCATCCCAGGCAGTGGCATGGTCTGTTCTAGCAAGGACCCTAAGCCTTGTGGGGAGCAGAGGAGACCAGCCTGGGCCTTGTGCCCAGGGCTTGGTCACAGTGTGGTGACAGAGGTCCCAGCCTATTTCCAGCACAGCAGGTAGGAAGTGAGGCAAGAAGCACTCCTGCTACCTCCAGAATGGAGGGGTCCTCACAGGAACAAAACTGGGGCAAACTATGGCTGGGATAGCTGAAATTCATCTGGCTCACATCAGGGATGAGGTTGCAGTTAGCAGGAGAGAGTAACTTGTGGCTGAGCAGGGCACTTTGCCCTTGACAAAACGAGCGATTTGATAATGTCATCACTCTCCACCTCTGGGGAACAAAGGGAACAAAGAGGCAGCCAGAGAGAAGCCACTGCTGCCAGGCCAGCTTGTGGCCCACTGACACCCCGGCTGGCAATGTCACCCTCCCTTGCTGACTGGGCCAGCACAGCTCCAGCCAGTACAGCCCCACAGAGTGCTGGCACACACAGAGGGGAGCAGCTCGCTGCAGGCTGCATATTCACCTTCTCTTTTAGTCTGCCTCTCAGCATCTCTCCTGTTTAGAGACAAGGAAAAGAGAGCTGTTTGCTTACCAGGCTGTGCCTTGAGGATGCCTTTCCCTACATGGTGCTATTCCCCGCTGGACATTTACCCAACTGCTTGTTCTAAGGCATTTTTCAGATTTTGATTTCTTTTGTATAACATCAAATCCTCACTGCTGATTTGGTACCGTAGAGACTTGGGCAGGTCAGAGGAGTTTGTTTAGTCCATCTGCAGAGCAAAGGGTGCTCCCTCCTGCGTGTCCTTCCAGGGGCACTGGACACGGGACATTGCTTGAGGTAGCTCCTGGTGGGTGGCTCCAGTGTTCCAACAGAGCACTCAGATTTCCCACACCAGCACAAACCCTGATGCCTGATTCCTGCCCTGTCCTGGATATGTTTCACAACATTCCCAACAATAAACGACTGCAGAGGGGAAATGGGAGAGTGTGAAAGACAACCCTCCTTCTTCTGTCTCTGGGTATTACTTGGAAGCACTGAGCTGCTCCACTTCACAGGGTAAACGTTCTTTAAAGGAGCACATTCTTTAAAGATCTCCAGAAAGGATTTTTTTCAGTTTTGTCCATAAAAATCATCTTAACTGAGAAGTAGCATTCTGCCTTTGTAGAACACACCAAGACTTGCTACTGCCTATGCCCATTCCAAAGCAGAGCTGTTCACCCCTTTCCTCCTCACAATGGCTCAAAACCATGTCACCAGCACTTATTGCTGCCCTGGTTTTTTGGTTGTTAAACCAAAAGCAAATACACAAAGCACAGTGATTGTTTGCTGCTTATGAAATGTAGACAGGAAGATTATACAGCTACTGAAGCCTCCTGTTTCTTTTGGCTCATGGGTTGGGTTTTTTATTATTTTTTTTTTCCTCTTCCCTGATTTTTGTTCTGCAGCTGAGCACACGAGTACCAAGCCATGGAGAGATGCCATCAGTGTACAGCGAGGCAAAGCTGGTGGCTCAGACATACCAGTCTGTTAAGCAGCAGCTGTTTAAAGCATTTCAGAAAGCTGGCCTGGGCACCTGGGTGAAGAAACCCCCAGAGCAAGATCAGTTCCTACTAACTGTGTAAATCACTCCACACATTTTCTACACGACTGGATCAAACCAACAGGAGAGAAGACGAGGCAGGACGTATGAGCAGAGAGAATTGAAGCAGTTTGAGATTTAGTAGCAACCTCCACGGGAATATTTGCTTTTAATTCTGTATTGGAAATACATAAGTAGAAATGTGTCTGATGCACTGAACTCAACTTTAGAAAACTGCTTTCTCATGATCCCTTCCCAAGAATGTACCTGCCCGAATTATAAAACTCCACCCACCAAGATTCTGCTTTTTATTGTTTATTGCTGTTGGTTATTACTGATTTGAGGTGTTAGTGGGCCACCTGTTTGACCCAAAATAGAGCTTTGTTTTCCCTCACACAATCAGTGCAAAAGTCATCACTGAATAATGGAAAATAGTGAGCAGAGATGGAAGTCCCCCAGGCACGCAGCATGACAGCAGGTCTCAGAGCATCCATAATCATCCCCAAAAAAAGTTTCCTAACCTCTATGCAAAAATCATCCTATAAGCTGCCTAAATCTGTGACAAAAAATTTGGACCTCAAAGAAATGCAGCATTTTTTAACTGATTTTTCCACTGCTGGCTCTGAGCACAAAGTCAGGCATCAGGATGCCCTTGGTTTTTACACTTGTTCCCTCCGACACCTTGGACAAACCACTTCACAACAAATCTTCAACTCTAGTCACAGTTTGCATGCTGCAAATTTTACTTGTCTGGGCCCAGTTCATCTCACATGCCTTTTAGACACCAGCCAGGATGCAGATCCTTGTCAGGGGGGAATTCACCCTTGTGCTGCCTGCGGAGGTACACAGCTCTGCGGGGGCTGCCAGGGAGGCCCAGTGTGACCATGCTCCTGGCTCTGGATCTTCAGGAAGCTACCAGAAATCAGGCAGGCTGCAGCCAGGACCCAGAGCTTCAGATCTCCAATCTTCTGATGACCCACAACTCTGAATCAAGTGGGTATGAGCTCAGGATGAGCTCTGAACCATCACTGGGTTGGGTACCCACAAGTAAGACCTCCCCAAACAAGAGAGCACATTTGATACTTGGCTCTTCCCTGCCTCAGTTTCTCCGCCTGTCAAATGGGGATAACAATAATAAATGCTTCACAGCTAAGGAACCTGGCAGGATCAAAATGCTCTGGTCATATGCAACCGTGTAAGCCAGGTTTTGTCATTCTTGCAGTGAGTTTTACCTCTCCACACATTCCAACTGACATAAGCACAGCAGATGCAACCACAGGTTTGGGTAAGGTCTTACTCAATGCATGAGCTTTCAGATTCTAGCTCTGTGTAAATGCCAAGTGTTATTATTGTTATTCATGCTCATCTGCAGCCTGAAAAGCAGATGGGGTTTTTCACTTAGGATACAAGTATCACCCAACATTTAAATATTTTCTTCATAACTGGGCTGGGTCTGATACAATCTCATCTTTGAACCATCCCAAATTTCATCAGAATGCAGAAGATACAGTCACAGGAGAACTGAGCTTTGATAGTCCCACTGCAAAACCAACCTTCAAACGTCCTGTACATTTCTCTAAGTTTCTGGGTTTTTAGATGACAGGATTTGCGGGTATATAACTACTGTTTTCTTTTTATTCCTGTGATTCTCTTTAAATCTGTATATAACATGCTGCTACTGATTTGTGATAATTGTCTTGGTATTTTCTCAGAACTGTCAAGCTGGGTTACTTTTCAAACAACACAAGGCTCATATTTTTCCATGTAATTTCCTTTACACGGGAAACTGTTCCTATCAATAAAGATAGATGCTCTTTGTATAGGGTTTATCATGTTTGGAGAGCCATATACAGTAAATACATTGTTTATTGATGCCCACAATAGAATAGCTACAGTATTTTGATGAGATTTTATTTTTAGATTATGAACTACAAGATGTATCTATAGTGTCTTGTATAAAAACAATTGTGATAAACTAGAATTTTTAAATTAGATAAAACAAAGCTCTCCCCTTCCAGAAACCTTTTCAACAAAATAATACATTCCATATTAACTACCAAAAATATTTAAAAAAATATCCTTAGAGTAGAAATAGCTTAAAAAAAAAAAAAAAAAAGAAAAAGAAAAAAAACCTGAGACTTTTCAATAATGGAAACACTTTGTGGTAACCACTTTGTCAATACTTTGACCACTTCGACAGCTCTTCTGTCAAATTAACATTGGAATACTTTTGGCACCTTCTGGAGCTTCCAGGTACCTGCACATGGTCCTGTCCTCTAACACAGCTGTCGCTGCAGGCCTCCAGTGTGATCTTGGGCAGCAGATGTGCCCCAGGGGCAGCAGGCAGGGGCCAGCCCATGGCTGGAGGTGTGGGAGAGGCTGCAGAGGACATTGGCAGTGGTGGCCCCAGGGGCTCTGGCTGCTCCCACCAAGGGAGAGAAACCACAGGGCAGCCAGAGAGGAGGACAAGGTTTCTCATGCAGAGATCCACAGGGCAGGGGGGAGCATGTCTTCTGCTTTTCCTCTCCAAGTTAGTCCTTATCTAGCACACACGAGACCTCAATGGCTTTTCCTTACATCTCCCTGCCCTCCTCCATCCTCCTCCAGCCATGGCATGACGTCAACCCAACTAATGCATAACAGTTCCACCAGGCTGGTGTTGCAGCTACTGTGACAACAAAGCACCATGCCTGGTTATATTTAAGGACATAGAAAAAAGTGTGGCAGGATTGAATGATCCTTTGTTGCAAGAAATACATACATACAACCCTGGATTCAGCTGCCAGAATGAGTTTAGTCCTGGGGACCAAACGGAGTCCCCACTGCAAGTGGGCGTCAGCTGATCTCAGTGGAGTTGCAGCTGCTGGCACTAGGGTTGAATATGACCTTAAATATCTACTTCTTCTCATTATGTGCAACAACAGTGTGATGGGACCCCATCCCAGAAGCACACATGACCTACATACAGCATTTCCTGAAGCAAAGGCAAAATTGCTCAGTAGTAATTCTTTAGTGAAGATTCTGTACATAACACGCATGAGTGAATGGCAATACTGTACTAATGGATGTACATTTGTAATATTTGTAAAAAAAAAAAGAAACAAAAAAGACGACAAAGAAAATAAATCTGAATTTACATATGTGAATTTGCTGCTAAGTTCTGTAAATTGCACTTCAGTGATACCTGATAAGTGAATGTTTCTGTTAAGTGAATAAAATGCCAACTAAAATTGTTCTTTCACTGTTTATTGACCATTTTTCAGTATGACTTTGCAATCAGTTGGAATGTGCTCCAGAATGCTAGTATGTATTTTTACACACACCTTCTCTAGATCTACAGATACCTTCTTATTCAGTTTGGATGTGATGCACTGTGGGAATCACACATTCATATTGAGAGAGGGATATGCCTGCTCATGTAGATGAAGCCATAAAGGGACACAGTGTTTTCCTGGAAGATGAGTGAACCGGATGCATCTCTAATTTGATCCTTCCAGGTTACTCTCAAAGATCTTTCTTAATAAAAATTAATACATTTTTTCAAACCCACACTGCATGGGACTTGCTGAACAAAGCTGTCTAAGAAAACTGAAGTGATGAACAAAATGTCAGAATATCTCTGCAGATTTCTGCTTCATTGATGGAGTGGCTTTGGATTGTTTTTGCTTTGAACAATCAGTATTCAGCCACAGCAGACTAAACTCACACTGAGCCCAAACAACACCATCCCCACAAATGTTTAACATGCATTGTTGTGTGAGCATCCTGTGGTGCCTTGAGATGATTTCCCTTGGCCAGTCCTCATAGAGATCACTGGTGTTACCAAAACATCCAAAGCTTTTCAGCAGCCACTGTGGAAATATGAATACACTAACAGCAAAAATTGTCAAGAAAGAGATTTCCCTGTCAGTCTTCTTGTGAAGATTTGGTTCCAGATGAAATTGAGCCTGACAGCTCACAGGAAACCCCATCAGCTCACTAGCCCCACAGCTCTTTCCTTGCTCATGTTAAAGTCAATGCCAGACCCTCGCAGACCATCCCATGGGTTTCCTTCCCCAGCAGGAGCTGTGCATTGCTCTATTTTCAAGCTAAGACTTTGTTGCAGTTGTGTTTCCTCAGCTTGGATCTATGTTATTAGATACTGGGGCAGGATAAAGAGAAGCAGGGAGAAGAAGGCACTGGCAGGGTGAAGTTGCTTGTGTGGAAAAAATGTCACTGTGAGCTGACCCAATTCCATCACAGCCATGGTGGACTTTTGCCTTGAGCAAAAAAAGCCACAGATTCTGGGTATTTGTCAATCAAATGTATTTGTCAATCAAACATATTTGTCAAAGTGTATTTGCACTCACCAGTTTTACTGCTTTAACTGGATACAGGTAAAGCAAACCCTGCAATCTCTTCCTCACCACAGCCCCAGACACAGTGGTTACTTCCCTACCAGTAGCAATGGTCACAGCAGTCTAACGCTGCCCTAAACAGACAGGAATGCCAGTGGAAAGGCACTTTGTGCCCTTATCCACCCCTCAAGATGATGACCTTATTATTTTTGTGTTAAAAAATGTGAACACCCAAATCCTTCACTTGGCAAAAGTTGTGCACAGCATCAGTGTTCTTCACAGGGGGACCTTGGAGGGGACGTGCTGAGACCAGCCCCAGTGCAAACACAGGGAATGTGGAGGGGAAGAGGCTCCTGCAGGGACTTCCCACAGCCTGGCAGTCCCTCAGCCCACTCCTGGGCAGCTTGGCCGTGGCTGAGAGCACATCGGGAGGCTCCCAGCCTGTTTTCTCCTCCAAAAGTAGCTGCTAGTGCCTGACCATGGCACACACCGTGACACAAACTACAAAGCAGTCATTAGGGTAAACCGGATGGATGGATTCCATGTTTAATCTCATTAAGTTTAAAGGGTAAATACCTGAACTGCATTTAAAACTCTACAGTGTACAGCCCAGCATCACCAGGCACAGTTATTTCTTTTTCAACTGTATATTGGAAAAACAGCAGAATAAAACATGAACAAGGTGATTTATTGGCTAATAGAGGGCTTCGTAGAAGTGCCTGTTCCTCAAATAAAATAAATAAGTCCTTCTGCTGCAGTTAAACCTTGATAGCCACACTCGTGTGTTGAAGAATGAAACAGCAATCTAAGAGCTTTTTAAGCTTTTTGATTCATTACCATGGTGCCTATTGTCCAGCCCTGAGACCTGATTAGTTTGGCTGGTTTCAGCTTTATCATGTGGATAGACCAGTTTAGCTGGAAATCTGAGTAAAGTCAGAGAAAACCTGAGCTTTTTTAAAGGGTAGTGACAGTCTTCTTGGATGCAAACAAAAAAAAATATAAAAATCAAAAAACTCAAAGACATACAAGCAAATGCACACACAGAGACACACGGTTTCTTACTACTCCAAGGCCTCCTGAATAAATGACAAGGCCTTGGAAAAGGGGGATTAATAATTACTGCCTTTTCAGCAATGAAATAGTTCTGCTCAAATGCTTTATTCAGCCTGGCTTTCCTGGTAATTAAATCCTCTATTAGAGAAGTTTATGTTCTATTTTATCAACTTCCTTTGCAATACAGAATTACTTCCACCAGACCATTAAAGTCTTGTTCTGCCACAGAAAGGAAAAGGTCCTGTTCATTCTCCTCCGGCCCTGAACAGATGCCTTTACAGCCTATAATGCCACGAAATGATCCAAGCCGAGAGAAGACAGCTCCTTCCTTTACACACAATGTTACCAAAAATTACCTCCTGCAAAGAAAAATAAAGATGTGAAGAATGGTACACATTGTCAGGTTTGACCTGTTCTTCTGACAGACTAACTGCTGCCCTCCATCTCTTGCAACCTCGAAGTCATGCTTAGGTGTTAGCACAGGCTGTGTTTGACATACCCTGAAGGAAGTGGTTTAGGTGCAGTTCCCTTCCTTCCCAGCAGCACCAGCCCAGCTACACCCAGCCCTACCTTCCATGGCACACTGTTCGCTATTAATTCATTTTATTTCATTTTATCTTAACAAGTAAATTCTGCTTTTTACTCACTTAAGAGTGCTAATTCTTAAATCTGAGACAACACATTTCTACTGTGGGTTCTAAAGTGAACTGTTTTTTCTAAAGCAAATGGTTTGTTCGTGTCCTGGTCTCAGTGGTAAAGTATTTTCAGGAATAACAACAGCATCCCCTTGACACCACAGGCTCCTAAAATCCTGACCGTCACATAGAACAGTGGGACTTCGATTCCTAAACCTCAGGTTTTCAGTGGCAGATTATCAGCTAATAAACCCTCAGGTTGCTGGCAAAAGGGACAGGCAAGAATTGTAATCCCCAGAAAATTAGGCACTTGTGTGCAGAGGATGTGTCTCATGTTTATATCATTTCACAATATACAGAAAAAGCTAAAATATTTGTCATTATAATTTAGTAACCTTTTGGCATGAGAGAGAACAAAAAAGACTTGATAACATAGCTGGTTTGGGGATGCTCACCTGGGAACAGAGCAGACCTAAAATCTTGTCTGGATTTTACCCTCAGAAGTGAGGATAAGATGAACGAGTGAAGACCCCCAGAGGAGGGAGCACTTTCCTTCCAGGCAGCAAGTTCACAGCACAGGAAGCACCACCTTTGCTCCAGGACCATTTTCACCTTAACCACTTCATCCACCCAGAGGACAGATGTTTAGCTTGAGTCCATTTCCTAAATTCCCTGCACAGAGAAAAGTGAGTCCACAAGATGATTTGTGCCACTTAAAACAGTGTCAAAGAGATGTGGAGAGCTCACCTTCTCAAGGGTCTGGCCTCTCTCCACTGATGGGAGGGAATCCAGGCTCCTGCATTCAGAGGGCTGTGCATAGGGAGGTGACTCCAGTCACAGCATCTGCAAGCCACAGGACCTTCTGTTTCTCCATTTTAAAAACCAGACTATTCCTTGTCACAGAAAGATGTCTTTTGAGTATTAATATTATCAGGCTTTAGGAAAAGGATACAGTGCATATATATATGCAACAGACTGACCTGTTTTTAGCAGTAAGTGTGAACATTTTCAAATTCTGGAAAAAAAGCTGTTCCAGCCATAAGTTTTAGTGGCTGACTAAATTAACATATACTGCACCTATTTAGATGTTTGGTGAAGGAGTTTATTCTTGAAATAACTTTGCTGCCATTGAAAACATTGAAAGGGTCCTTACTGGCAACAAGAGTTAGGTAAATACCAAATTCCTGTTTCAGCTTGAGAGGTAAGAGTATTAAGTCCATGTGAATCTCTTTTTTGTGCCAAATCTTCATTCCTAGCCCTGACACTTCAGTGCACACTGGAAAACCAAAATCATGCATCATTGCCGTCTGAGCCTTTGCATTAGAGTTCCCTTGCGGTGGCTCAGCATTTCCCAGATCTCCTTTTTTCATCTGACCCAGTACCTCTTTGACCCTCTAACGAGTGAAGAACCTTTCTCATTATTTAGAACATTTGCTGTACAAGTTCAGCTCTGTTTTCTGTGTGCAGCTTTCCTAAAATATTTTTTTATCTTCTTTTGCAGTCACTTAAGGGGTGAGGCAGAGATCAGAAGTAGCTAAATTGTACATCTATTTGTCTCATCACCTACTGGTCTTTCTTGAAGAACTGTGGCAAAAGTGAAGACTGAATCATTCTGAAAATAACCCTTTTTTCACTCAAGGAATTCAATGCCGAGATAACTCTATCCCAAAAATGCCAGTGAAATGCAAAAAAAAAATATTTTGGCTCACTACACTATGGGATTGTTCATCTGCCATCTAAATGCAAAGGACTTCAAAGGACTTAGAGCAGTGCAACAGAGCAGAATTCGGTTTATGAAGGGAATTGGGGGGTAAGGTCACAGGAAAAAGGTACATGAAAAGATTTCATCACTCCCTCTCCTCGTGCTTTCACAGAGCAACTCAGTGATTTGCACCACTGGGCACTGAATCAGCCTGCAAGTGTCTCCAGACAAGGCTGCCTGAAGATTACCCTTTGAAATGACATTAAACTGGTGAAGCATTTTAGTGCTTATGGGATTGGCCAGGGAGTGCCATACTTTAGTCCTGCTGCTAATTTCTCCCCTTCTTTGTCATTCTTCCCACAGTTTTCATGGGAAAAAAGCTCTATTCAGCCACTGCAGGTAAGATTAGACAAACCTTCCTGGGAAGACAGAAAGGACAATTTAGTGTGGTTCCCCCGCTCCATCACAGCAGTGCAGCACCTCTGTCCCAGGACCAGGTCCATAAGATCAGCTTAATTTTCCATAAACACGCTCAGTTTTTGCTGCTGAGTCTTTCTCCTTGCCAACTCTCATTACAAATTTACCTGGCAGAAAGATGCACAATGATGTCCCAAATCAACTGTTTTCAGAGCCATGGTGCCACTGAGGTCAGGCGCTTCTGTGTTCCCCCGCTAGCACTGCCAAGTGCCTGCTGCTAATATAGATAAATGTAGAACAACACATGGAGAAACTGTAAACCAAACTAAAAATACAGCTTGAACAGAGCAGTTCTCTGCATCTTTTACAGGGAGGTTTGCAATAGTTCAACTGTTTCTCTTATTACTGATTTCATAGTTTGACACTCTTTCTACCCTCTAACCTGACTTTTTTACTTCTAGAGGGGCCCTAAGCCACACAGGGACAGATTGCCGCAGAGATGCTGGGTGTGGAAATTACTTGGGTTGCCACATGCTGCTTGTCCTGTGCCTGCAGGACCTGCAGAACTGCGCAGGGTCCTTTGCCTTCACCCAGCCCTGCGTGCCCACTCCTCACCCTGCAACAGGAGCTCCCACCAGAGGTGATTAATGTGTTATTGCCACCAGTGAAAAGATGGATCATGCTTATGCGTCATAGTGGCCTTTAATATCTGCAAGCCAGAGAAAAGAAAACTGCATTAATTTATATTCATTAATATAAATTAACAGACTAGAACCCTTCAGTCATCGCACCCTCTTTCCCAAGCACTGGCAGCAGCCTGTGTCGGGGAAATGGTGCCCAGGAAAAGCAAGCAAACAAACCAGCTGCCTCCAGCTTGGCAGGGCTGGCCTTTGGTTTGCTTTCCAAAGGGAAAAACCCTCATTGTATCCAAGGGGCTTCTGCTGCCCATGGGCCGGTAGCTCTGGCATATACGTGTGTTTACATGTGCATATATAGCTGCCTATATTTATAAAACTTGCTTAAGGACTCCATTCTATGTGCTGAACCAGAACCTTGATGCTCAGTGGCCCATCAGCTGGCCAATGACTCCTCTCCCAGAAGAGGGGATACAATACCGTATGTTCTGCTATTTCAACAGTAGCTTTACTTCCATTTAAGCCAGGACTGCCTCTGAAAAAAGTATTTCTCCCCCAGATCCCTGAACTGGAGTCCAAGCAGGTGCCCAGTAATGCGGAGCAGGAGAGCTGACACTGCTGAACACCCTTTTGTTTCTGTTTTTTATCCTGGGATATACTTTCAGAGCAGACAGCATGGTGGAGGGGGCTAAAAGGGAGGCAGACAAAGGGACCACTTTGTGCATGATGGTGACAGTGCAGACACAGGTCCCCTTGTCCCCTTCTATCTACACTCATCTAGACCATCCACCCTGACCTCCCTATGAGCACAAATAACTGAAAAGCACTTACAAATAATGCTGGAATAGCACACATTTATGTTCCAAATAGACCCAATTTAGCTGTAGTACATCTAATGCATCCCCTGCCCTTACCAGAGTAGTGAACAGTACAGGTGCTGATCCCTTCCTGATGGGAAACTGAGGCACAGAGGGCCAAGGTGGCCACAGCAAAGTCCTGCAGGTGAGAATAGCCTCTGACAGCCCTTGCGCCCTTTGGGCAAACATCTTCCTCCTCCATAAGCCTTCCTGAACAGCCAGTGAGGAGCCTGGTGAGGAGAAAGCCTCTGCCCTGGTGAGCTACAGATGGTGTGCAATGCTCCCGATCAGCTCAAGTAGCATAATTTCTTTAATTGCCCTGAGGAATCAATTGCCTGGGAAGGCTGGGGAATCCTGGTTTTGCAGCACTTTCAGACAAAAACCTATGAGGAGCACAATGTCTGACTCAGCCTGGTGGCAAGAACACATTGGATTGTTTGAACTGTTGGCCTCAGTTTCCTGAGCTAAAGCACTAAAGTACTTCCTTTCAATACAAATCGACCTGGAAAAGAAAAAAAAGGATGGTGGCAAGCCAGAAAGGGTTTAAGAGAAAACACATTAAAATACATTATGGAATATTTAAATGAAAAAGCTATTAATTTGTCATATTGTGTTATGTTATGTGATAGCTATAGCACATTAGTAACAAATATATTGTCAACATGTACATACATACACGTAACTTACGATAGGCACAAATACTAATATATCATTGTATAACCCATATTTTTTGGCATATCAGAAAAAAAAAAAAAGACTAAAACTTCACAAAGATAAAATTCCACGGAGTTTCTTGGCACTATATAGCTGTATTTAGAGAAACATAAGAACAAAATCTAAGACAGACACGTTCCAGTTTCTCCCCAGTGGCAGTTCAGCACTTCAGTCCCCATCACACAGGCAAGCCATGGGGAAGTATCCATGGTGGTGGGAGCTGGACTTGACTCTCAATGGTTCCTCAACTTTTCTAGCTCAGGACTGATCTAAAATAAAGCTTCTGGGTGTACTTTGTTCCTACATCTGCTAACAGCACTACTGTGGGCCTGAGGGGCTGAGACAGCTTTTTCTGATCTCACTGAGAGATCAACAGCCCTACAGAGCAAGGATTTAGTCATGAGAAGAGATAAGTTACAAAGAGGCATCTGTGCAGCTTTTCATAAATATTCTGGATGATGCTCTTAGTCATATGGTTTAGTTTTAGGTAGCCCTGCAAGTAGCAGGGAGCTGGACTTCATGATCCTTATGGGACCATTCCAACTTGAGATCTTCTATGCTTCTACAATTCTCTGTCTCTCCCTGCCTGCCAGTAGCTGTCTGACATCCTCTGGGTTTCAGGTGTATTTAGTACAACATGTATTTTCTCAAAACTTTCTATCCATCATCCATAATGTATAGCTGAAGTGTTTGGCTTCAGTACATTTACATGGTAATCAAATAATTAGCCTGGGGGAGGCATAACACATTAATGACTTTCGAAATGTTGGTTAAACTCCAGTCCTGATCAAAGAGACCAGAATTTATTGTCATTCCTCTAATAGCCATGTGGTAACCAAAATGAAATCAATTTGATGAAGATAATTAGGTTCCCATCTCCATCGCCACACGCTTAGTACAATTAGGTGGAATGAGCTTCCCCTCCCAGCAATATGATACTGTTAGCACAGACAAAAGTACTCCAGCAGCACCAGCCAGGAAACACTTACTGAAACAAATATTTTTCAAATTAGAAACTGCTGGTTCATCACAATCTGAATACTCCCAGGTGTCTCCTTGCCACACACACAGGTCCAGGGCAGAGCTCAGAGGCAGACACAAGCAGAGGTCTGCCCTAGAGCAGAGGGCATCACATTAGGACCTTGCCTGGGCTGTTAAATATGCATGGTTGGGTCCTGGCTCTCCCTCGGGAGCCTACTCTTGTTCCTGTGGGGCTAAGGAGAGGCTGCCCACCCCGAGGGCAGGGCTGGTCCCTCCCTGCTGAGCCAAGACCAGCCATCCCACTGAGTGGGGTTGGTGGCTTTTTTGTGCTTCTGCTCACAAGTCCAAGCCAGGTGCGGGAGAATGCTGAAGCAAAGCTCTGTGGGCAGGGAGGTGGCTGCTGTCAGCAGGGATAAGGCCGGAAATCTGGATCCTCTCCAGGCATTAACATCTCCCACCAGCTGGGATGTTTGCACACTCTGCACCCTGTGTCTCCGTATGCTAAGCCCTGAGCACAATTATTTTTCTCACTGAGAGGCCTTTGTATCAGCTTGGTGCTGAGCAGGAAAAAGGAAATTAAATCTTTGCTTCTTCCAGTGCTGAACTGACTGGGCTCAGCATTCCTCTTTGCATCAGCTTCATAGGCAAAATATATTAGTGCCCATGTTAATCAAATAATGGGAAACATGATTTGTTAACATACTCACTAAAAAGTGGACAAAATGAATTTCCAGTTCCCTAAAAAATAAAAGTTTCTCTGTGCGAATATTCAGCAGCTACTCATTTAATTTATTCTGAATGTTTGAAAACTTCAATAATTGCATGGCTTTCAGCAGGAATGACCCATATCTCTTCAGTGCAGACCTTCAGCTACACAATAACTGCTGTCAATACTTTGAAATAGAGGTAAAGATTAAGTGACTTAGGAACCCAAGACTGATTTTTGGTCAAAGCTGTTGAAAACTCCTCTCAAATTTTCATTCCCCATATTTTAATGAACAAAATATTTTGTCTCTGACATTTTTCTGCCACTTGGAAATAACAGTCTTTGCATTTCCTCAGATTTTAAAATCCTACAGAGTAACCATATCTTAAAAGCCAACTTTCCAACAGAAAAGTGTTTATTACAACTTTCCTATGCAATTTCTCTCTCCAGATTTTCAAAACCCCCCTTTACAGAGTCATAGTCCTGTGTGGTGTATGACAATTGGCAGAGGTTTTGCAACAGCATCCACTGACATCATAGTGAGAGGATTTCATACGTGCAGGTAAGAGAGGCCCAGAGGACCTAGTTGCCCAAAAATTAAAGCCATCTAATGTCCTTTTCTCTTCTGGGTGTGTCCCTCTTTGTTGCATTTAGAGTATTCCTTAGGCACGTTTTGGACAAAGGCAACCTATGCCTTCATGTCTGAAATTTCCAGCAGAGCAGGTCTAGCTTCTGCAGAGAGAGGTTTTGCAGTCAAGATGATGGAAACTGATGGGAGAGGAAGATGGGGAGAAAGGCAAACAGCGGCCCCAGGACAGACAGGGCAGTGATCCATAGCAATCCCACCCAGTGACAGTGATGGAAATGGGCCCCACATCTCCCAGCCTGCGAGCTGGAACTGTGGGTAGAACATCATATTGTTCTTTGTAGAAGTGAATATTCTAGATCCCTCCCCTGGCCCCTCACAAAGGACTGTGGATTACTCCTCTCATGATGCATATATTGAACAAATTAATACAGGAAAATTCCATCTAAGCTATGGAATATAAAGAATCATAAACATCTAAGGAAGGTCCTGCTGCTGGAGGCTGGGACAGTACTGTTCAGAGACATTACTGTCTGCTTGTCCTGTTCCTACACTCTTCTCTAAGGGCATCAATTTTCTGTTGTCAATAACAAACAGTGGGGTAATTGGAGGGGTCTTGGCCTAATAAAGATGTTCTATAATGTTTTTATATTAATCCTAAGGATCAGGACCAAAGCAGGTATCCCCTTGGGCTTACTCTGATTTGTTTTGTGGTTCTCATAGTATTTTTTTAGACCTAGCTGAACCTTGAGGCTGTAGCTTCAAGGTTTTTCCAAGTGGAGCTACTGGTCTGTGTTGGAAGCAGAAAATAACCTCGACCAGAAGCTGAAGAGCACAGTTTATGTGCAGGGCTCTGTGCAGATCCGCCATAAGTACCTCAGGAATGAAGGTTATAAAACAATTAGACCCCAAAAAGGTGATAGAAATCTCAAAGAAGAAACTACACAAATTATTCCTGTACTTAATCACAGTCTCTGCTATTCTCAGAGGAGATACTATGATGAATAAGCAGAGAAAATGATCAAAATCCTTGTGTAATGAGCCCTGTGTTAATCGCCCCACTGTCCAATGAAACACAAAAGGTATTAATGAAGCACACAGTCTCATCATCCCTGACTGACTTTTGTTAAGCCTCTGCCTAAAGTTACGTGCCCAGGAGAAACTGTAGGATACATGGAAGTCCAGCAAAGGGACTTGTGGCAGCCCAGAGTATCCCTCTGACCGTCCAGGGGGTTTGGAACCTCGCCAGGCAGATTCAGAACTCGGGCCGAAAGCCCAGAACTCTATGTTCGAGCCGTGTCCTTGGAGGAAGCTGCCCACATTACGAGAAGAGATGCAAAACGGAAAGAAAATGTGTAATTAGCTTATCTTATCACAGGGTGAATATAGATTTTAGATTTATGGAGGTATGAGAGAGAAAAGCAAACATGGAGGGTAAAGGGCGTAGCCTCCTCTCCTTCTTCTTTCTTCTCTCTCCTCCATCTTCTGCTGTGACGATGGTGATGGGTATTGGTGGAGGTAGCACTGTCATGTTAGGGAAAGGTAGAAATTGATTGGTAAAAATTGATAAATAATAATACGTTGTAGAATTTGGTTGGTTTTCTTAAAAGAGATAAATAGGAGAAGACGTCCCTCCTGGGCGTCACTCCTGCGGTGAATCTCAGTGCAGCTGGTCGCTGCGTCGCTGGCTCCAGACACTATGAGATAAGAGAAAATAAACAACCTGAACACAAACCCACAGGAGTCTCCCGTCTTTGTTGGCTCTGGCATGGGACTTTCTAAGATCAAGAAACAGCCGTGAATAACTTTACGAACTCTGTGAGGGTGAAAACCCCTCACAGGGACTCATCTCTCACCTGGGAGTGCAGTGTCCTTCACTGGGGCCTGAGTCAAAACTGGCCATCTCAGCCAAGCAGAACTGTTGGCACCCTGTGGGCCACTGGCCAGAAGGAAGTATGGAATATTCTCAATTCTTTCCCACATTAAAAGGTGGTGCATAACGCCCCAGTCCTTCCCCAGCCATCACTCCCTTGTATGCCACTGATGTTCAAGATTTCCCAGCAGCAGGAGAAAGGTGGATTTTTTTTTCTCTGCCCTTGTTCTCTATGGGACAAGTCATTACCACTGGAATTTTGGGGGGGCGGTTTGCTGGTGTCACACCACATACCCTTCCCACTGAATAAATGAGCTGTGACACAGACACACCCCTGTGATTCTCACCAGGCTTACCAAGACCAAGGACCAAGGCAGGGGAGGAGCACGTGCCTCCAGAGCAGAGGTTTGACCACAGAGCAGTCCTGGTGATGCAGAGCAGCTGCTATTTATTCACCACGCAGCGGTGTGGGAAGGGGGGCATCTGGAGTTTCTCTGGACCTGCATGGAGGGTACTTTGCATCTAAACTGGAGCTCACACTGAGATTTCCTTAATAAGCCAGTTGTTATTTTGACACAACACCTCTGATTCTCCAGCCAAATGCCCTAAAACACACCACAAAACATTTGTACTTTTCCCTTATCATGGATTCAAGCTGCAGTGAGAACTCTCAGTAGGGAGGAGGACATGGAAGGCAGATGTGTCCATCTGGTGCATACACCAGGTCACGGGATGGACATACCAAATTCATCCCCACTGGAATCAGGTCTGGAGGAGTTGCCTTGAAAGACTCAGCCATCTGGTGAGCTAGAAACAGGCAGAAACATCAGTTATTCTTCCCCCTTCCTGTAAAATGCCCTGAGATCCCCAGACGAAAATGTTCTTCAAGTGCAACGTATTTTAGCTTATAAAGTATTTAAGGCACATCAGTCCAACTCATAGAACTCATTTCAAACAAATGAACAACTTTGAAAACATTTTATGGACATTATTTCCTCTCCAGCTGAACTTCATCTCTTGAATTTAGTCTTATGTTATGGTCTGATTATTCTCAAAAAGAATTAAATTGGAGGATGGAAGAAATGAAGGTATTCCCTGGAAATCCTTTCATTTTATTAAAGCCTCTGTTATTGCTTGTGTTGTGTTTGTCCAAACCACTTGTCAAGATTTCATTACCCCAATTTAAAACAGGAGTACTATGTCTAAATGTGGTTATGACTGAAAATGAAGGTACACTGCAATATTCCCAGGGAGAGTAGAACACGCTGCTTTTCTGGGCTGAGCTTGGAGAAAATAGGTTATAGATAACACACACATTCATCCATCAAATATCACACTACAAAACTGTGCTAATGTGCTGAAAGAGATTTTACAGCAAAACATTAGTGATTCAGACAGAAGTTACCCTTTTTAAGCCAGGAACGACCAACACCAATCAGTACAAAACTGATCAAATGCTACTGACCATTAAGGACCAAGAGTGAGCCTGGCCCTCCACAAGATCAATTAGCAGCAGCAACTTCTCCAAAACAGCCCTTAAAGAAAGACATGGTACAAAATCAGTTCCAAAATGTGCTGGGCCAACAAGTCCCATCATGTGCTCATGGACACTGGGGGGACAGACCCGTGAAAATGGGGCTTGGGCTGCAGGGGACTGAGAAAGAAGGGAACAGCCCAGTTCACTCAAGGCAGGAGTGGAGCAGGCACAAAACCAGAAATATTTAGGGACTGACAACAGGCTGTCTGTCCAGAGAAAGCTTTCAGGAGCAGTGGTCTGCACCTTTCTGCCATGTGACCACCTCCTTGAAATCCACAACAGGGAAGCTCAGACAGAGTTTGTCACCTTGGGGTGGTGGCCATGGGCTGGGCAGAGCTGTGGTGGCCTGCACCAGCTTCTGGACAACACACATGGAAAAGTCGTGGTGTGAACTTCATCATGGTCTAGTTCTGTGCTCTAAGAGGGTCTCCTGCCATCGTTCTCTGTATGAGATGCTGCACCAGAAGTTCCAAAACTCAAAAATTGGGGAAAGAAAAATTTGGAGAAATTATTTGAAAAAATAATTCATTTATATTTATTAATTTAGCTACAGCAGATGTCTAGTTTGAAATAGATTGCTGCACATTTTTTCAAAATATACTCCATATACTCATGCTTGATCTCTGCAGACCAAAGTCTATATTTTTTTAACAATTACTTACTTCAAGACAGACACTTAAATTTGACACACAAGTACACAAAGTTATACTACTGCTTGGGATGATGCATATTTCAGTGCTATTATTATAAATGTCTAACAACTATATGTTCTTGGTATCAATCAAAACAAAATTCATGACTGCAATTCTACTGTGCCCATGCAGTTTGTCAGGTTTAATTCCCATTCCTCGTAATTACTGAACTTGTTATCATTCTTTCTCTGTAGGAACATATCATTTATATTAACCATTTACTAGAACTGTATATATACTTATTCCAGCTATTTGAAATTTACTGAAAATGTGTGTCAGCTCAGAAGTAACTGCTGCAACATTCTGTAGAGTACACAATACCCAGAGCACAGTCAAGTGCTCCATTCCCACCTAGTGACAAACACAAACACTTCTATACTTTTTTACAGCTTTTGTTACTGAAGTTACCTGGAGCCTGGTGTTGATTTCAATAGGAAGCATTCAAATCCCACATAACCTTAATTCAGCACTGCCCTCCTACAACAGTAGTTTTGCCCCAAATTGAGAAAGTCAACTCAACATGTAATTAAATTGGTGCTTGAATGCTGGTCAATGAATTCAAATGGTTTCTGGCAGCAAAATCATGGAGTATAGATAAAACTAAGAAATAAAACTTGGGAGCAACAAGGGCCAGCTACATCACAAGGAAAGGTGGCCCCTGAGCCAGTGCTGAAGATGAGGATGGCAAGCAGTTATCCCATGATAAGGGCATGGTCACAGCAGCTGCTGGGCCAGTCCAAGGTAACAAGACCCGTTCATGTTCACATCAAGAAGCCAAGTCTTTGGATTGTGTCAGGTAAGGATGAAAGGTGGGAGACTGAGCTCAATCAACTCCTGACCCCATCACTTGTGGATCAGCTTCTCACAGCTCTTTCTCAAATCTGGCAATTTTTCTGAAGTTCCCCCAGCACCATATGCATCCATCTGGGCAGTCAGACCCTGGGGGTGCAGGACCAGGCTGCCCCCTGTTACACAGCCACCAGATGGGCTCCAGTGGCCACTGCACTGGTCACACAGCTGAGGGGACAGAAGAGGTACGGCCACATTTTTAATAATAGACCAATGACCAGAAATGAGCATTTAGAGATGGGCAGCCAAGGGAGGACATACACAAGGTGCCTCTGGGTGCTGACAGTGCTGCCTGGTTCCCACCTCCCTACACTCAGCAGCAAAGTTGGACTGCTTCGAACAGCACCATCCTTGTAAAACAAAAGGTCAAATTATTGCTCACCCTCAGCACAAAGTATTACCCATCAACTCTTCTCTGCCTGAAACCTCAAAGGGGAACAGCTGGGTCCTGCTCAGCTCAGGCCTTTCTGGCACAAGCTGTGTCTCCATTTAAACCCTCACCCACCTGGTGTCCAGGACAGGCAGGAATGGAGGCTACGTTCTGGAACAGCCCTTCCTAGATCCCCCTTGGGAACCAGCCATCGGACTTTGAAGTGGGACTTTCTTTGGGCTGAAAGGCTACTTACAAGGGACTGTTAACTTATACTTTTCTCCTTCTAGGATCTTGCATGACTTGCCAGCTAGAGGTGCGTAAAATAGGCCTAATAATTGTATTCCAAGTTTTCTGAGATGTGTTTTCAGAGATCTGTAATCTGTAAAGAATATGGGATATCTTAGGTAAACAGCATAGAGTGGCTTCCACTTAGTCTGGGACTAAGCTGTGATAAACACAGATCCAGCTCACAGAGAAGAAAATAAGTATATGAAGGTTGAAAAAAAGAAGGAACAATTATAGGTGGACACTTTGCTTCTTTAACCTTTCTCTTATGCTAGAAAAACCATGATAGCCTCCTACACTTCAGAATTGCCACCTTTCTGAATTTTTTGCTATAATGGGAAGAGACATAAGAATAAAATAGGCTTTTTAATTTAAACTTTGTTACTTTGCAAATGTCTCACAAAGCCCTCCCTTCCTCACTCTCTGGAAGCAACATGCCAACTTAAAACTGCATACATATCTCTGGAGTGTATGTGGGAATTTATCCCCTGTGGCATTTGCCATCCACAAGCCACACATTTGGTGCAAGCTGGGTGTAGGCACCTATTGCTATCACACCTCCTGTTTGGAGGGAGAGAGCTGAGATGAATTATCTGTTCGCACAGCTCCGGCACAGCCCCTCGCCGGCATGTGCTGTCATTCCAAGCAGGATCCCAGGAGCCCAGCGCCGGAGCAGAGGCATCCCGGCAGTAGGCACGGCCTGGGGCACGCAGGGAACGCCTGGCAAAGGGCACAGGCAGCAGCACAGGCTGTTCCCATCGATTGCCGTGACCGGGGACAGCGGGGACCGGAGCGCGCTGCGGGCGCGGCAGCGATGGGGGCGGAGGGGACCGCGGGTTAGGCTCAGCTGCTGCTCCTCTCGCTGCTGGCTGAATGTTCAGGAGTTTATCCTGTTTAGGGAATTACGGAGCAAGAACTTGGCAGAGCAGACAGCATGAGACAAAATTGGTCCATAAGTTTACAGGGCAAGGTTTAATGAACTCTTGGAGTCCGCGGAGGGTACCAGTGCCTTAGGTGTTAAACATGTTTATTTATTGCTCCACCAGTTCTCTGTTAGAGTTTATACACGTTTTGGCCAAACAAAGCAAGCTTTTTGAGGATTTTTTTTGTGCTTCTTGTAATTCAGCAGAAGGCTTATATCGGGAGATTGATCAGATACCAAAGCAGTATTGGAAATATTACTGTATCTGAAGAAATCTTCTCATAAAGTGCATGATGCCTTTCACCTATGCATTGCTTTTACAGGCACTTTAGGCTATCCAAATATATCTGTCAGGTTACATCTTTACTGAAAGGAAAAATAACAAATTTTTGACTGAATTTAAAAAGATGTTTTGGTTGACTTCAAACTTGTTTTATTTGGGAATATTTTTGCTGCATAGGTAAAAGAATCAAAAGTTGCTTAATTACTTTGAAAAAACACATTACTTCAAAGCAATGAAACTTTCTAGGGGTAGAAATTACTTGATGTATTTGCAAATTATGTTCGTCAGCCTTAACCACAACACATAGTTTTGAGTGGCAAAGTATTTCTCAAAGAGATATTAACTAAAAACACAGCAAAGACAAAGACTTCACACTGTTCTTGAAGGAAATCCTAAAAGAATAATGACAAACACCCTGGAGCTGCTTTCACTCATGGGCTTGTGCCAGTAACCTCCCACCTGGCAATTAAAAAAATTTCTGGAAAACCTAAGTCAGGTACTGCTGTGTATTTTGGATCACCACTATGCTTAAGTAGAGGCTACATACAGGCTGCTTTTACCTATTTAGTTCCTGCAGTGAAGTGCTCAATTCAAGCCCGTGGCACCCAAAAAGAGCCAGCAGAGATGTTGAAGTTACCACCCCCCAAAAGGAGCTTTGGGGTTGTACCAGCTGCTTCCAGCTGATTCCAGGTGTCCACCTGAGCACATCTGGCTTTCCTGGTGGAGGGATCTCACTCTCTTGAGGGAATTTGAGTTTTTTACATGATTTGTTCTCCCTGGGTAGAGGATTGCCCTTAGGAAAGCCCTCAGTACACCCCATCCCACCAGAGAGGGGGAGCTGGCATGGGGCCAGGGCTGCCTGTGGCCAACCACTGCGGGGTTCAGGTTTCTGCATTTTGGCATCTCGGGGCAGCTGCAGGCACCACCTGTGCTCTCTGGCAGGAATTGCTGATCATTTTCCTGGGCAGAACTGGCACTGCCACTGTGACCCAACAAAGGTGAGCAGGGACTGAGCAAGGATCTCCAAGTCTGACCCTTCCCTGGGTTTGCAGCACGGCCCTGAGCAATGCAGCATCAGCTCCCAGCTGGTGTCAGCTTGGGGCAAATAAAGATCAACCTCTCTGTATCCACCTGCCAAATAAAACCATATTTCAGTGACTCCAAAAGGTGAGTTGTGTTCCTAATCTATGAGCAAAAAAAGTGTAGGAGATTTTGATTAAACAATTTACCTGTTTAGCTAAAACACTTTGTGTTGCCTTGGTTTTTTGTAAGCCTTCTGTTTTAACCTTGGAGTCAAATTCTTTTCACACAGTTTTATGTAAATAGTAGCCAATGTTTACTTAACGGTGTTTTTTGTTTTTTATTCCTTTTGTGATATAACTACTTTAATGAGCACCTTTCTTCTCCAGTGGGATGGAGAAGGAAGTGACATGCTCTCCAATCCCTTGTGGAGTTGGAATGTGTATAAAAATAAGATAATGTCAATAAATCAATGTCATATCCTCCTTTCTGCTGAATCTGACAGGTGTAAGAGCCTCTTTATTGTGCCTCCCCGGACACAACTTTGTTATCTTTAAAAAGTTGAGAAAATAAGCTTACAGTTTTCTTTTTTAAGTGCTACAGGCTTTTCATTCCCTCTCCACTCTCATCAACTCCCTTGACACTGGGTTGATCTGGGCCATGGAGTCATCTCAGCAGCTCATCCCAAGAGCCCCTGGTCCCATCACCACCACCTTGTCTCACCAGCAAATGCCAACCTAGAGTCCTTGGACTGAGAGAGCAGGGGACAGCCTGGACTCAGTGACTTTCCATGGGGTCCTTAAGGCTGAGTACCAATGGATATCATCAATATTTCCTTCGGAGGTGGTTGTATATGGGTGCTGGATAGCTGCTTGCATCTGCTGTTGGACAAATGTCTTAAGATGTTCTATTCCCCAAGAAGATTCACATTTGGGTGATTTCCACATGCACAATCCCACCCAGACGAGCACACTAAGCTGGAAAATATTGCCCACCACAAAGCAGCATAAATCTAGTTCTGAAATGCAACAGAAGCAAGGTCATTAAAATGATAGCAAAATAAGAGAGATGTAATTATTAAAAATCAAAAATGCTTTTGGGCCTTTAAAGCAGCAAAACTGTGCTTGCATTATTGCCTCTAAATGTGGTGGGGGAAAGGTTAATGGAAGGGGACCAGGTGAGCCAGGGGAAGGGAGGCTCTTTTCTTTCCATCAGCACATCTGAAATCATGTTACATTCATAGATGTTTTAAGATATTTTGCTGATTGCTTTTGCAAAGCAAAATACCACCACTGCCCTGAAAGATCAATTATATTCCTTTACAATGTCCTACAGGCACATGAATTATGAACCAACAGAGTTTTGCTTAACTCCTCAGACAAAACGAACAGACCTAATTCTATTTTTTTCCTGTCTGCATATCTTGGCGTGCCCTCTGCTGGCATTTAATCCTAACAACACATGCCCGTGTGTCCAAACCTTCCTCCCTGGGAAATACCTGGGGCCAGCAGCTCTGCTCACTCAGGGATAGCTTTTTGTAAACACACACGATACGAAATTTCTGACAGAAGAAGAAGAAAATTAAGGCAGGTGCATTAGCAATAGAGCAGAACTTGTGTAGAGCTACGAGATGAAAGCATCTATCATGTGAACATTGAAATTGTTCTCCCCATTCCTAAGACAAAGGCTCCAGGAAGGGTGGATGGGGTGGCTGGAGGTGTTGGTCCCAAACATGCCCATCCCAAACATGCCCATCCCAAACATGCCCACCCAGTGGTTTGTCAGCAAGTCTTTGACAGGAGTAGGAGAAATGATTTGGCAGTCATGTTCTGGCAAAAATCCAGCACATGTACCTGTTGTCCTTACACAACCAGAGCATTTCTTTCATTCTTGCCACAAGTTTTTACAGAGCTTGGTGCTGATTTATCCTTTGAAAATCCATTAAATGGGAAAGAAACAGAACATAAATAACAAAAATTAAGAATTCATTCTGGTATATTATTTGTTGAACTATGGAGCTCTAGGGGCAGTGTCAGAGATTTCCTCATTTAATGTCTTTTAAGTGTATGTTGACTCCTGAATTTTTACACTGAAAGGACCTGGGATCACACAAGTAGAAAACTCCATCTTTTCCCTGCAGAGCGAAGCAGGAACTACTTGTTTTCTTCCCAAATAAGAAAAAGGATCTGTCTCTGCTCTCAGATGCCCCATGCAAAGCTGTTGCTGTTAACAGAGGAACACCAGTATAAAATCAGCCCCAGAGAAGAGGTGGGCTCCCTTACAGGGAAAACGGTGCAGCCCTGGAGCAGCACTCTTGGCACAGAGCACGTTTGCTGTGGAAATCCCTTGGACAAGAGTTATTCCCAACCCATCTGCAAGGGACAATCGCTCAGCAACCACATAACACTGTACCAGTGCCTGCAGCTCCCTGACAGCCAGAGCTCGCCTACAAGACTGGCAATTCACACATGTTTTGTGGACCTAAAAAACCAATGGACAAACCCCCTCCCTCCCTCCCAGCACTTGAGTGCCAAAACCTCCACACTCTCATTCATTCTCTGTGACTCCAGAGGTGCTCAGAGGAGGATCCCAACCAGGTCTTCATGTCCCATGTCCCCAAATCTGGGATGGTCCACATTTGCACTGACTGCTGGAGGTCACCTCCAAAAGAGATCCCACTCTTACTGCACCAGGGAAAGCACAAAGTACCTGCATAGGCTGCTGCTGCTCACCAGCCATCACCCAAATACACAGTGAGGTTCATCCTGTCCAAAAACTCAGGACACAAAAAAACAAGGATAAAGACATGAGGGAACAGAGAGAGAAGACAAGTATGGGCAACAGTAGCACCTTTGTTATCCTTGGGCTAAGCACTGGGCTATGCTGCCTCTAACCCCAGCAGGGGGAACAACCTACCCACTGTACTCACAGAAAAATCGTAATACCAAATATTTCCTGTAAATTACCCACGTTTTGGGGAGTTTCTCCAAGCCAAAGATTGCACATTTGATGGAACTACAGGACTGAAAATCTATGCCTTGATAGGGCTCCACTGAGCTCAGCTGGAATTGCACAATGCTTCGACTTGCAAGATCAAGGTCTCCATCTGCATTTTGACATTGTTTATTTCCAGCAAGAGCTCTGAAACTTGTTGGCAAGACTAATGGTGTTTAGAGGTCATTTGTTCTGTTGCATCTGGAGAAGAGGAGATAACTTTAAATACTTGTAATCAGCTTATTAACAAAGTGGATCAGAAGTCAGATACCATTTCTCCTATGATTTTATACTTGTAAATTTCAGGAAAACAGGTTAGAGGAAAAAAATCAAAAGGATATTAACTAAAGATCACAATCAAATTAAGCTGAATTAAAATAGCTCTACATGTTATCAAGTGTAACACAAGGCTGTGTTGCAAGGTGGAATGTACGTCCAGATAAATTAATCTTTGGCCTTCAGTGGGGGAAAACAAATATAAAGGCTATTGACAGAGCAGCTTGGTTGTGGCATCATAGAAGCTGCTTAGGAAAAAGCCTGATGTGGAAAAATCTTTGTTTGTGCATTTGGCTTTACCTTTCTGTGCCCCCTTAAGTCACTTTGAGACAGGAAGGTGCTGAACACGGGAAAGAAAAACCCTTTTTCAGCAAGGCAGAGAGGACAGTGGAAGGGGACATCCCAGTGGCTGTGGCTCTCTAGTGAGAGAGCAGAAATAAGCCGTATTTCAAAGACAGTGGTAGGTGGTTCAAGGTAAAACACCAAACAAGCAGAGGAGACTCCTGCAAACACTTGATTGCTGAAGGATTGTTGAGGCCAAGAGCGTGGCATGGAGGGATGGGGTGTGGAAGAACCAGAGTGCATTTGGACACTTAGGAGCCCAAAACTAGGATGCTTATACACCTACAACACTAAACACTGTTCCTGGAGCACTTGGGGCAATGCACAGCACTGCTGCAAACACAGCATCTTGCTGGGGAGACCTTATGCACAGAGAGGTTACTGGAATGAATGCTCAACCTTGTGGAAAAGCCTCTTGTATTCAATAATACAAACTGAGGCCTCTCTGGTAAGGAAGACATTATTCCAATCCTTCTTAAAATTCAGCTATAAGGCAAAACTTTTAGGAGTTTGGGGAAGTGGGTCTTCTTGTACAATTCCAATGAACCTGATTTCTCAACCTGTGACAACACCAGGCAGGATCTGGCTGAACGGAGACTCACCCACATCCTCAGCCAAGTCTTCCTCAAATACTGTGTTCCTGCTCACTGCCCTGAATCACATCAGCTCCTCCAGAAGAAAAGTGGCAAAATCATGATGTCACCGTCCCTGTTCCTCTTTTTACTCTCACAGACATTGACTTACGTCAGGTTTTTCATCTTCTCAACTCCTTCACTCACTTTAGAGACTAAAGCCCACCCCCTTCACACTCTCTCACCCTCTCCTGTGATTTCACACTGCAGCTGGTGCTCCCTTCCTTGGGATCCTTGTCCCAGTCCCTTGCACAGCCACACACTGCCACCAGCCCCGGGCCTGACCCTCCCACAGAGCTCCTGGGGAATGCTGGACACTGGACTCCTGCAGCACCACAGGTCTCTGTCATCAGTCTCTGCAAACACCAGCTGAGCTCAGACACTCACAAAGCTGCCTCTCGCCACTTTTTATTTCTACCCAAATTCTAGTTGTCCTAACGTCTCCCAACACTCACCTAAAACTGAAGCAGAGCAGAGCTCCTTCTTTTTAAGTTCTGCCTTGCTTTTAGATGTTACCTTTATTTCAGAGTTTAGTTTTGGACTTTTTATTTATGTTATTTTATACCATCAGTGAATCACAACCTTTCCCTCTTCAGCCAAACTAAAATGATGGTTCTGGTAACACCCCAACTTCCTGCAAACTCCTTTCCTTTACTCTCATAGCTGATACAGCTGAAAATTACATTCTCCTCTGACCATATCTAACATCTCTTTAAGAGCTCTGCAACATCAAATGTTGGGTGGGTGTTTTTTTGTTAAGGCTGCACAACCTCACAAGATTCTTGTTTTGACTGCAGAGGCCCTTTGCAGCTGCTTCCTCCCACCTCTCTCTCAGCTCTTCAGAGGACCCCCTGACCAGCCCCTGGGAATTACAGACACTCAGTGTCTTTCCAAGCAAATATTTCTGTCCAGTGTCTCATCCTGGCCATTCTCTTTGCAAGTCCCTTGTTATTCTCCTCCACCCTCTTCTGTCCCCGTGGTTCCTACACAGCCTGGCACAGTGCAAAGAGCTGGTGTGAGGAGGTGGAAGGGGAAAGAGGAAACTTGCAAAGTTCTCAGAAGCCTGCAAAATGTGAAGGAGAAGGCTCCGATGTCTGTGTGTGTCTGTGAGCACCCACTTGCTGTCTTACAGCTTCATCTGTGGAGTAGGAGCAACCCTTGGGATGCTGTGCTTGCGGGGTTTTGCCCAGTACTCCCTTACTGCTTTATTCTCCAGAAGCAGCTCTACCTGCTTGTCTCTCTTTCCAGCAGAGCAAAACTTCTGGATTTTGGACGATCTTGCCTGCTGATACTTGTATTTTTCTCATGACTGCTGTCTTTATGTGGACCACAGCTAATCTCCACAGGGATATGGCTCTAATGGGCTCTCGCTCCTAAACCTTCCTTCAATTCACTGTTCACAGCTGATCTGTTGATACCTGCTTCTTTTAAGACATTGCCAGAATGTTTTTCAAAAGCAAAACATTAGCTTGACAAAACGAATCAAATCATTAAAAATACTACTGCAAACATACACCTTCATGGACACAAGGAAGATGCTGCAGTTGAGCAAGGAAAAAAGATTAAAAACTTCAGGATTTAAAAGGTGGCTTCGTCTCTTGCTGGCACAAAAAGTTACAAGCAAGTTTCATTTGATGTCATTTCAGATGCAAGGTCAAAGTCAAGCTCCTGTGCCTGCACGAAGGTATGTAAACGCTGGGCACTTGCTTGGCTCAAGGAAATTGTATTTTGTGGTCAAAAACCATTTGGAGACAGAAGTTTGTACCTCCTCGGTCACCTCCTCTTCTTACACTTGTTTCTGGACATCAGAGATCCCCCTTGGTAGCTCATCTGCAGATGGGCATTCAGTGGTATCCTCAAGTAAGCACAGGAGAGATCTAAACAAAATACCATGTTTTCACAGAAACACAGCATCCATTTGGATGGTCAGAGCTGTATAGTCAGGTTTGGTTTCCTGAGTTTTGTTGATAATGGCAGAAACGTGTGGGATTTATATATATGTATATATATATACACACACATATATAATCAGTTAATCCTTCGGTTTGCTTTGCTGTGGAAAGTTCATGCTACGATGTCTGCACTGGTAAGATTTTTGCAAGATGAAAAATGAGCATCTGAAAGAAAGTGTTTATTCACTGAGCAGTTAAGTAGTTATATCTGGAACTGACGCAATGTAGCTTCAGTTTCCCAACAGTAAACTCTAAGTAGCCTTATATAATTTGGGAGGGAAAATCATCTCTGCTTTTCTTATATTTCAGTAAACCATGCATCTGTGGCCAAGAACTTTTCAGCTCATTAATTCAGCAGCAATATAAAATATATACAAAATTAGGGTATCATTTTCAAAAACAGGCACTTAAAATGAAGTTTCTAGATCCATATTTAGGCCCATGAATCTGATTTTCCGAGCTACCAACCACCCGCCAGACTGCGCAGAACGCTGATGGGAGCTCAGCACCTCTGAAGGTGGCACCACTCAACGACAGCATCCAACATTCTGACAGCCTTCTGGCAGAGACAGTTTTCACAAGCTTCATAAAACACGAAAGGCCAAAACAACATGTCCTGCAATTATCCACACTGAAAAACAATCTTAATTAATAATGATATCATCACTACTCCCTCTACCCTTAAAGCGCCACTGAAAAGTTTTGCTTTTTCTTCATCTCTCTCCCTTCTAACACTTAATCCCACACTTCAAGTTTTTATCATACTATCAACCTGATTTCAGTGGTGTTTGTTGTGTTGCTGTGTCAGGTTTTACTCTTTCTTATCGTTAGGATTACCTCACCTTTCTACATGGTCAGCAATTACAGCCTCAGAGGAGATACATTGCTTCCCAAAATACTCAGGTTTGGTTTTGCGTCTGTACAGGCCTGATCTCAGCGACATTGCAAAGATTTAGATAAGGTTTTAAAAAAAGCTAACAAAATTGGGATTTCTGCCTTTATCCAAATTAAGCAGGTTAAGGAGGAAAATTCATTAAAAGTATTAAACGCTAAACCCATGTAAGTTTATAACATTAATTTGATGAAATCAGCCAGTTGTGTTCTCCTTTCCATCAAAATGCCACCTCTGTGTAAGACCAATCCTGTCTTTATTTAAGGTGTATACTTTGACCAAAATCACTGGGGCCAACTGGAGTCAGAATTTTGATCACTGAAACCAAAATCTACATATTTTTTTACTTGGATTTGTGAAGGAGAATGTCAAATTTTGACATCTCAACAAGGTGAAAATCTGAAGGAAAGGCCGGTTTTGCCTCTCCCAGAACTAAGACACTACTGCAAACACAGCAGTATCTCCCTGATGTAATGTGTACACTTGGATGCTTCTGTTTTGGCTTAGTTAGAGATTCCCTACTCAATTCAGATTGTTCAGGCTTAAAATACTGAACCTTCCCGTGCTTCAACAGAGCCTCTAAGAATGTTGGAGACAAAATTTTTAGAAGTGCCTGTTGTGACAGGGTAAGGGGTCAACTTAATTAAAAGAGGGTCAATTTAGACTAGATATGAGGACCAAAAACTTCACCTGTGCCAGTGTTTCATCACTGGCACAGGCTACCCAGAGAGGTGGTGGATGCTCCATCTCTGGAAACATTCAAGGTCAGGTTGGACAGGGTGCTGAGCAACCTGGTCTATTTGGAGATGTCCCTGCTCATTGCAGGGGCGTTGGACTAGGTGGCCTTTAAAGGTCCCTTCCAACCAAAACCACTCTGGTTCTTTTGGGACTGGCAAAATATTCTCACAGGGATTGTGCAAAACATCATCTCATTCTTCCAAATTGATTATTCACTCAAGAAATTTCCAGTCTGGGACTCCTAATTAAGCACATGCCCTGCTGCCACACCTGGAGTTTGTATGTAATGTCTGCACTCCTCTGCTAAGATTAAAAATCCTTGTAATCTGTAATCCTAGAAATGCATCAGCTGTTAAGTGATCTCTGCACCATTGCAACACTTGAAATAGAAAATTCAATATATACAGTTAAATTTGTCTCTATATATGCAATAAGCTTTCCCCCCAAAGCAACGCTATAGAAACCAACAAGACTGATTTAAAAAATGCAAAGGAAATCTTTACCTTCCAGTCATTTCCATTCTAGGCTCTAGCCATAAGCACACCCAAATATCCATGCTTCCCACTGAGCTCAGCCTTCTTGTTTTCCCTTTGCAGGCTGTGCCTGCCCTGCTCCCATCTCCTCACTAAGTCAGGGGCATTCACTAGACACTGACTTCCCAGCAGTTTATCCCCAACTGACCAATAAATTCCATCTTTCAGACATGCACTCCTCTGAACCATTCTGCATTTTCTTTCTGCCTGCCTCCCTCAGCTGTCCCAATTTTATTCCAGTTTCTCTTTCCCCTTCATTATTCTTCCTCTATGTTCCTCATCTGCAGTCCAAACACTTTCACCACAGATGTGCCTCTTCATGCTCTCAATACAATCTTTCTTCCTTCTCAAATGCTGGGTCACCACTCTTGCATACAGCACAGAAGCTCCAAACTAAGGGAAAAGTCTTTCTCCATAACTCTTCTGCAGCACTTGAAATCACTGTATGCTCCTTTTCAAAGCCTTAAGTCACTTACAACAACACTGCAAGTCTATTTTCTCTCATCAGTTAAGGTGCTCAGACTTGACTCAGCCTTCACTAACCTCAGACCATTATGGCATACAGCCTTCAGGAAACTTCCATTATTAAAAATTTTCATCTGAACAATTAAAAAAAAATTATGAAGATGGCAAAATACACATTGAGATCAGTCAATTCTCTGCTCCCAGCACAGGGCTGCTGGATGGTCTTGTTTCATTGATACAGGGCTTTGAAATAAAGATGTAACTAAATTTGTCCTGCCTTGGGGAGAAGAAAATGATCACAAATACAAGTGGGAGAGTAACAACACAAAACTAATGTGAAATTCCAGCAAATGCCAAGTATGGCAAGTTTTGGTTGAAGGAGGCAGAACTGTACAGTTTCCAGCAAATGGAAATGAAGCTTCAAGTAGAGTCAAGCAACACAATTAACACACAGTGGTGTCATTCCACTGCACAGCAGCCACCAGCCAGGCTGAAGCTTCCATTTTCAAAACAATTCAAGGCAGAACTTTTCCTTCCTACATTAACTCTCTTCTATTGTACATGTCTCCACTGACACTTTGCACCATTTCCATTTCCCAGCAGTAAGTCTGAATGAATTCCAACTTCTACATGGCATGCTGAACCATGCCAGAAACTCCCCAAACCTGTATGAGGCATCCAAGCTGCAAATTCAGGCAGTCGGGTTCAATGCTGCAAACACTCAGCAGCCTCAGCACACCTGAGAAACAGCCCCTGCTAGTAGTACCAAACATTCTCACTTGGAGGACACTGACAAGCAGCACATCTACAAAATCCCACACTGCTCTAGTATGACACCTCTCCCAGTTAATGGTATGTTTTGACCAGGATTTATAGTATGAATTGAACAGGATTTCCTCTGTAAGCTCCTGCAAATTACTTATGTTCAAAAAACTCTGACCTGTGGGAATTAGAAAAGGTAACAACACTCCTTAAAAATAAAATATCACAAGGCTGAGTAATTTTTCAGCTATACACTCAGGTCTCAACAGACCATTAAATAAAATTTCTATGCCAGTCTAAAGAGCAAACTATGGTGCATGACAGAGTGGTTCTCCTGCAGCTCATCTTCAGGTTTAAACACACACATACTCCTGAAACTACTAGTTGTGCATGGTATTTACTCATGGGTTTAAAATAATACTAGAAATGCTAAGTTTAAGTCAGTTGGCAGCAAGGTCTCACCCGATTTGGAATCCCTCAGCTAAAATCAACTAAAGCCCAGGCTTTGGCATTCTGTCTCAAGCCAGCCCTTAGGTCAGTTGTGCCGCCTTGGAACTCTGGTCTTTTATTTTTGGTCCATATCACCAGCACCCCTGATTAATTTCAAATGTGGCAATGAGGGATCCTAAAGCACATTGAAGGAGAGGGAGGTGCACATAATGCAACATCCTGCACTCAGGTACCAGCCAGGACTCTGCCTGGGCTTCCGAAACCCAAGGGCAAGGCCTTCTACAACACCAAGCGCTTTGGGTTTTATTCCAACACTTCACAGCTTTGCTTTGAACATGGTGCAACAAGCAACCAACCTTTACTCTAACCTACAGAAAAATTGATGGTGGGTTTTCCTCACCAGAGTAGTTTTGCAATACTTTGGCTGTACTCTAAACGTAAAAAAACTTGTTTAGATTTCATTTTAAAATGTCAGTTTGGAAAGCAGTGTGAAAAGTCGCATGGAAACTTTTCCACAATTTGCATTAAAAAATGCAATCACAATTTTTTTTTCACACAGAACTGGAGAAGACACTACAAATGCAGTCCTGAACACCTTCTCACTCTAGATACTTTACTGGCAGCACAATCATTAGTGCTGCAGAAGACCTACTGTAATAAGCAGACTTGGCCCACTCTTCCAGAACTGTGCTCATCAACGCCTCAGAAATAAACTTTTTGAGTAGAAAAGAGTGGAAAGTGGATAGGAAGATCCTTTGACTACAAAAAAAAATGAAATATTGACATCAACAGCAACCTCAATGTAACACAGAAGAACAGCAAATTGCAAAAAAAAATTGTTGAATGTTTTAATGCATTTCAAATGAAGAAAAACATTGTACATCTAAAAACAAATTAGCAGAGTAATAAAAAGTGGTTCCACATAACTTATAAATTCTTTTCCCCAAAAGGTAGTTTTCACAGATTTAGGCAACAAATAAGATGCTTCATTCCAGATCTTTCTGACAGTAAAGTATACACAAACTTTGTGAAAACTGATGTGCATTGCTTGAGAGAAAGACACAGAAGCTTGGTTTTGCCCAGTGATGAGTTTTCTGTGAAATTCTGCACAATACTGAAACTGTAACTGCAACTCTCCTCCATTTAATGAAATGCTGGACATTGTTCAGTGCTGAAAAAACACTCTTTAGAACATTTAGAGCCACGAAATGTTTTCCACATATTTAGGCAATGTAGTATTATTCACTACCACTGCTCATGCTTTGCTTCAAGGGGAATGGCAGTTTGGCTTACCCTTCAGTACAGTATACAAAACTAAACTAAGTGATAGTTCAGTGTTCAGCTGATTTAAGTATTAGCCTGCTCATAAGAACGTGGCTCTAGCACCTTGTTTGGTTGATTCTTTTCAAAATGAAACCATGTGATCACCCATTCCTGGTGCCAGAGGATGGTCCCTCCGGTGATATAAAAAGTTTGCAGCAATGATGATTAAACTGCATAGAGTCCAGCAGTCCTGTATTACATATGTATGAGAGAAGCTAAGACACTTTAGTTTAGCAGGACCAAAACCAGTGACCCTCTCCTCTGCCTCAGGAAATAAAGGGGAGCCATTGCTCCAGATCCGACATGCAGGCCATGCTGGAGAAACTGCTTGTACTGGCCAGACATTTTTCTCTTTTTTTTAAACAGCATAAACCTTTTGTAAAGTTCTCTCTGTTACCAACTTAAAGAAAGTGAGTCTTCTTTTCTTAAGGAATAAAACCTGTAACCCAACTTCAAATGGCTTTAACCCAGAGTAAAAAACCCAGGAAAAGTGAAAATAAACTTTGTTATCATTATTTAACTCTTATCATCAGAAGACTTAAAACTCTGCAGCTGCTTTCTGCAACCTCACCAGTTTTAGTATTTAAGATTACTTCAGCACAGTTGTGTATCTTGTATCTCAAGAAAAAATCCAAAACTCCACAACAGAAAAAAACAAGGGATCAAACTACTATGATGACATGTACTATAAAGACACTACATATATTCTCCATTAAATATTTTGAGTTTCCTTAATGTTACAGCCCAAAACTATGTCTAAGACCCCTGTTTTCCTTCCATTCCTCACTGATGCATTCATTATCCCATGCCACTGTATTCCCATGCCCCATAAATGTTAGTTAACAGGAGAACCAGCTAACACGTCTTAATGTCATTATCAACAGTGCTGTAGAGGACATGAGCACAGCCGTGGTTGCACAGAATCATGATGATGAGATAAAAAGCTCCTAATACTTCTGCCAACTCACTATAAACCCCAAGATTCCCACTGTCAGAGTGCACTCTTCATCTCATACTGTGATATGTAAGACAGTCAGGGGCAGCATCTCTCTTTAGCCAAAAACAAGTGTCTGTCTGAAGCAGCCTTTCCATTCTTTCAAAGACACCAGCTGCCACCTGCATTTACTGATAGCAGCAGCAGCTACAGTGTAACACCCCACTGCCAGTGCAAAAACAGCTAAACACAGTGAGGAGCAGAACCAGAGTAAGATCATTTGGGAGAAAGAAGGGAGAGCTGTGTTAATTACCCCCGTTTGGAACAGGACGGGGACTGCAGCACCCCTGTCACGGCTGAGAACAGAAAGGTGACAAATGATGTTGACTTAGTGTATTGCTGCACTAGCTGTATGTGCTCACTGCCTTAAGGATCACATGCAGTATGATTGTCTTCCCTCTCCTGTCAGAGACAGTACTTCAGCCAGAGACCAAAAGTGCTTTTTTCTAGGCTACAGAGAGATCCGATGCATCTTGACTGACATTCATTTTTGAGGTAGTACTCATTTACTTTGTATTGCTGGCTCAAAATAAAAATATGGGAAGTGAACACAGTTAAAAGTATGCTCACTGTAGGTACATAAACAAAAACATCAACCCCCAAATAAACTATTTCCTTTCCGGGCAGATCACCAAAAGGAATTAATCCTTCTTACAAAGGTTAGCTCACATTCACTGGTAAAGTCAAACTTTCATAAATGGTTTATAACAACAGCTATAAACTAAAGTGCTTCAGAATTTGCTTGACTTGATTTCAGTGATTAGAATCATAATATTCTGGATTTTTGCTAGTACGAAATGTAAAGAGGTTTCAGAATCACTTTATATAAGAAGGGCAGAATGAATATTTTTCTTTTTTCAAAATCAAAAGTACAAAAAGCATTACAAATAAACCTGGCAGTCTATACTCACTACAAGTTGCTTGCATTTTCTTTCTCAAATCTACTATTTCTCTAGTAACTGGAATAAAAATGGAGTTGAAGTCGCACTATACCGCAGCACTAAAAAAAGTACTCAAATCAGATGCAAACAGGAAAATGTTTACAATCATATAACTAGTGAAATTCACACTTCATTTCAAAGTTATAGCCCTGCAGATTCCTTTTAACACAAGGCAGATATGTAGAGTCATGGAAAAATGTAACAGACTGTATACACTCTCTACAGTAATTACGTAAGTTTCACATTTATGTCACAAATGTAATGCCCTACTGTGTAACTACGAAATGCTAAATAACTTATGAACATTTATGTGTTCTACACAACAGTGAACATATTGACCAGTGGATGCCAAAATATAAAAATTCATACACAAGACAAACTAATTTTTAAAAAATCACATTTCTCTGTACAACCCATGCAAACTGTGCACAATGTGGTAACAAGAACAACATTTGCTCAAGTCTTCCCTCATGGAAGAGCTTTTACAGCAACAGCAGACCAGTGTTCAGAAAAGTCTGCCCAGGTGTAGAAGTCCACAGCGACACAAATGCAGAAACTCCCTCAGCATTTCACTTCTCTTGTAGCAAAGCAGGGATGTTGATGTTCCAGCCGATGGCCTGACGGTCAAATCCACACGTGAAGAGGTTGCAGATGGGATGGTCCTCGCACCAGGCGGAGCAGCAAACCATCCTCCTGTGCCCCTGCCACAGCGAGGAGACAGCACCGTTACTGACATGGATTTGGGAACTGCTGGGGCAACAGCTCGCTGCAACTCAAAATGCAACCCTGCCAATGCTCAGCCCGCTCTTTGCAAACTGTCCTTGAGAATCCTGAAGGTCATTGTTACCTGCATCTGCAAGGTAAAAGTCTTCATAGTGATGAGACTCCTTAACACCAGCACTGGACCCAGAAGGGCAGATGCATACAAAAAGGTGTATCAAAACTTTTGAGCTTTCCAGGGTCTGTTTGCTATCTAGTTACATTTTATTTACAAAAGCATATCAAATTTTGATTTTGGAATTTTTATTTATAAAAGCAGTCTTAAAATAAGGAACTACTTGGCTGGCAACTACTTTGTAACAAGCCTGCAAAACTAAATGTCCATAATGTTCATAATTCAGAAGGGATAATACTATAGCAGGAGGAATGTCATAGTGAGGAAAATAGTTCAAAAGTAACAAAAATGTCCAAAATAGGATTCTGACCAACATTAAAGTTAAAAAAAATAAAAATTGCCATGATTTCAGTAGTGTCAGCTTGAATGGAACCACAAAAGAAAAAAAAAAAAAAAGACATGCACGCACACCAACCACCCCCCCTCAAGGCTACAATAAACTAAAAAACCAACCTAAATTAGAAAAAAAACCCAAAAATACTAAGTAGGTCTTAAAACTCCTTCCTAAATTCTGTCAAGAATTGCTGAATCAACCAAAAAAAGGCCTATTTAAGTGACATAATCCAATTAATTTCACTTAGTCTGATTTGCTCCATTAGTGATGCTTGCCATCAAATTTGCATAAAACTTGATGGCTGCAGCAAGGATGGTTTATTACACAGTACGATATATCTAGAATGTATGTGCATAAGCACAGAAGAAGAAAAAATTAAAATTTATCACCAAATCATACAAGGTGAGCTCACAAAACTGACCCTCACTTTTTCCTTCTGTGTTTCTGTATCATAGAATCACAGAATGGTTTGGGTTGGAAGGGACCTTAGAGATCATCTGGTTTCAACCTTCCTGCCATGGGTAGAGACACTTTCCACTACACCAGGTTACTCAGAGCCCACCTAGCCTAGAACATA